>VXAC01005447.1:251699-573688 GCA_013399225.1 Rhipidura dahli | reverse complement strand
TAAAAAAAAAAAAAAAAAAAACCAGAAAAGCAAGAAAAAAACCAAACAAGGGAAAAAGTGGAGCCAAGTAAAAATCATGTGGAAAGAAGAAAACTAAAGTAGAATAAGAAAGCTGAATGCTCTGTTCCTGACAGAAGTCAAGGTTTCCATCATACATCTAGCAAAAATACCTGCACTATATAATTGTACTGGTATAAAACAGAATACCTTACTTTTCTCGACCCATCTTTCAAAAGGGTTGAAAGGGGGATGCTGGGAACTACTGACCTCTCAGTCTCACTTCTGTAGGAAGATCATGAATCAGATCCTTCTAGAAGCTGTGCTAAGGCACATGGAGAGCAGGTCGGTGGTTTGGGACACCCTGCATGGCTTCACAAAGGGCAAGTCCTGCAAGTCTGCCCTGACCAACCCAGTGGCCTTCTATGATGGAGTGACTACATCCGTGGACAAGGGAAGGGCTACAGATGTCATTAATCTGGACTTCTGTAAAGACTTTCACATGGTCCCCACACCATCCTTCTCTTTGTTGGATAGAAATGGATGCAATACATGGACTGACGTGACTAGGGAACAGGCTGGACTGTTGCATCCAGTCAGAAATGGTCAATGGCTCAGAAATTTGCAGATGACTCCAAGCTGAGCAATGTGGTTGACACACCTGAAGGACAAGATGCAATCCACAGGGGCCTGGACAAGCTCAAGAAGTGGGCCCACAGGAATCTCATGAGGTTCAACAAGACCAAGTGCAAGGTGATGCACAGTGGATCAGGGCAACCCCCTGTATCAACACAGGCTGGGGGATGAACAGATGGAGAGCAGCCCTGCTGAGAAGGACCTGGGGCTGCTGGTGGATGAGAGGCTGGACATGACCCAGCCATGGGCACTCCCAGCCCAGAGAGCCAAACGTGTCCTGGGCTGCATCAGAGGCAGCGTGGGCAGCAGGGCCAGGGAGGGGACTCGGCCCCTCTGCTCTACTCCACTTTAAAGGTCTCTTCCAGTCCAAACCATTTTATGATGCTGTGCCAATCCGAAAGGTTGTCAGTACATTTGCTGTTGAGCACTGCATTATACATCTAACGTATATTGTCTTCCAAAATAATTAAGGTGACCCTAGAAAAATAGGAAACATTCTATTCTAGTAAACATTTGATATCCAGTTTTCTGGACACCAAAGGGACACAGATTTATGTGGCTTCACAGACCCTGTGACCATTAGTTATCTGGTCAAAAGTTCTATGTAAATAATTTTCAATAAGATAAAAAATTGAGATTCTTCCTCACATCTAGGTATGAATGCAGCCTTGCTTTGTCTTGCTTTGTCTTGCATTTCTTTGCTATCTCTGAAAGGATACAAAGAATGAGAGATGAAAACATATTTTCAGAATGTAACCAACTATGAGGTTCAAAAAACATTACTGGTCTAATATTTTTAAAGCAGAATGAGGACAACATATGGAAAGAATAGAGTTTTGATTTTTGATTTTTTTTTCTTTCTTTTTTCTCCTTCAAAACGAATGGAAAACCTAATATCTTGTAATCCTGAGTTGACTTTAAATACAAAAATTTTACAAGAATTCCTTATCATACTATTAATAATGTGTTCCTAGTAAACAAAATTCTGCTGGTTTTCATGCCCAAAACCTAATATTTTCGATGGAAAATAAATTACAAATATATAAAGACAGTATAAAGCTACCCTGTTTACAGGGAAGAGTGAATATATATATATTTTTTTTTATTTCTATTTTATTGACAGTAACTGAGAGATTTTTAGGCCTTGGCTGAAAATAGTTATGAAAGTGATATGTCTGAAAGAGTTTGTGGGAAAAAAACCAAAAAACCAGACAATTGCATGTGTAAAACTGGGTTATTTTCAGAGGGGATGCTAGATTTGAAAGCTTGAATACATGCTGAGTGGAACAAATACTGAAAAAGTGGAATTAAGTTTCATTAACTTCTGCTACTTCAATGCTTTTTTTTTTAAAAAAGGAAACTTTTTCACAATCAAAGCACTCAACCTAAATTAAATGAGGGCGCAGAACACCTTCTTTTTATTATCACTAAACCTGAAATAAAACTTGCTGCCACTAGAGATCATTGTTGCTCTTTGCAGAAGAGGCTGGCATTAAGTGCTTATTTTAATACACAGCAGTCCTGCTCTTCATGGAATGCACTTCACAGCATCAAAACAGAAACACAAGCAGAAATTACTTCCAGCTCTAGCACTTTTTCTGTAAAATTTAATGGTGCAGTAAGAGCAAATGTAATGCTAGAACCTTCTGGTCCAATATCAACACATCACTGATGACTTCAATTTCTATAGGTTGGATTGCCTAAATCTTAGTTCTTATAATAAATATCAAATATTTCCATTCAATCATTTATTTTTGAATGTAAATTGTTCTTTTCAAAAAGCTCCTTCATTACTATTTATAACTGCAATGAAACAAAATTTGAGAATATTTCCCAAGTTTCATTTACAATATTTTATAAAAAGTATCTTTCTCTTACTATGGTCTCTTTATTATAAAGTCTGTAACTGCATCATTTTTTTAAATGCATTATTATTCACACTGTAGATATTTGTTCTGAATATCTATGTGATTTCATTCTTGAATTTTTGTACAGGTTATATCAGATAGGAATAAAATGGAAAATGCTTCCCTTTTTTTCCTCAACTTCTCTTCAAGTGAAAAAAAAAGTAAGGCATAGAAACAGTGTCTGCAAAAGAGAACCAGATTAAATCCTCAATCCACTAATGATTTTTATTTTTTAAATAGGTTAAGCCAGGGCTGAATTACACTGATATTTCTGTATATTGGTACTCAAAGATCCTAGAGTAAAATGCTGGATCAAATTTTTTTCTTCTGCACTATGGCTAGTTGAAGTGTAGCCACTAGCAAGCATCTTTAGGTTAAATATTCTCACCATTAAACAGAAGTTGGACAGTATGAAATACAGCAAACTGCCTCTTCTTATTCCTAAAAAAGAAAAAGGACAAAATCATCCTCTCTCTAAGAGGTAGAACTATTTCATGTGATAATTAATAATCCCTCCATTAAAACAGAGAACTGATGATAAATCACTGGAAATGTTATCTGCAAAATAATAATATTAAAAAATCATATGGAAATTACAAATGATAACTGATCAAAGGGATAACTATGCATATCAACCAAACAACTCGATCCTATAGTATATTAAAATAATCCCAAGTGTACCATTGGCAACACTAACTATACTGACTTCTGAAGTATGAAGGATTTTTAATTTAGGACTCCCTATGGTGATATGTTGTTCATTTTAATGATTGTTGATTGTTTCAGTGATGTATTTTGAAATATGTCCCTAATCTTTTGTGATTTTTTTTTTGTCCTCTTGGGATGCATTCCAATTGTTTTAATATGACACATGTACCATTTAATTGTATCACGTTTTATTTTTGAGATTTTGATGTACTCAAGCTTTTCCTAAGTGTTTTAAAAATTATTTACATCAGTTTTGAACATCAAAATCAGAACATGGAATAAGTAGAAAATAAGATCAGCACTTCATAGGGTCGTGTACAACCTCATTGAACCATGCTTAGGTCTGCTCTAAAATGAGTGACCTAATTCCTTTTGTGTAACAGTCAAGTAGGACAAAAGGCCCTTAACAGTGTTTTGTATTTCATGTCCTTGATTGTGTGCATAAAGCGCTGAGGTTCAGGCCACAAACCCACACGTTCTTCTTGTTTTTCTCTCATTTGTTGGTAATATTTCAATGAACTTCAGGATCTTTGTTAAAAAAGGTTCTTGATTCTTCTTTGGGAGGTGTAAAAGACTTACTACCTACTCATCTTACAGGTAAAATGACAGCATTCTTTCACAAAATCATTTTAAGAAAAAATTTATTTTTCCCTCTAAGGAAAAAAAATCCCAGAGAGAAAGTATGGTTTCTATACTAATTTATTTGCCTACTAAATATTTTTTAACATTTTATTTTAATTTGAACTAACTTTGAGGTACACACTAGTCCTCCATAATGTTTACAACAACATGAGTTTTTGACCCTAGATATCATTGAGTGTTTCTCAAACAGAAATGCATTAAGACAAATTGCTGTGTTAGTCAAGTCAAGGGACTATGCAAATCCCAAAGATTTTCTGTAGGACTAAATTTCCCCTCACCTCTCTCCCTCCATTCAAGACAGGATTTCCTGATGTGCAGGGACAATCCAGTTTAAAAATGAATATGTTTCCAGATGATGTTGCTGCTTCATAAAGAAACAGAAACTAAAAGCTCTTCCATGACCCTTAGAGAAAGTGAGAAGGACAAATAAATGGAAAAGAGAAAAAAACATTTAAAAAAAAAAAAAAAAAAAAAAAAGAAAGAGCAGGTTTTGCTTTCCTGCTTTCCTACCTTGTTATTTATTAGCATGTCCCAGGGTTAAAAATAAATAGGCACAGAATGATCCAGTGAACAAAGGCATAAAAGACAATGAAAAGGAGACTAAGAACTTCAAAAGAGATTAGTCTGTTACTATTAAACGAATATTTGTATTTTCATGCCTTTAGTGTGGCCATGGTTTAATTTCTTACAAATCACACTGCAAATCGACTAAAGTCTGCATGATATATTTCATGCTAATAACACTATTCATGATAGATTAATAAAGCCCACATGCTTACTTTATTACTTTGTCTTTGCATTGCCCATAAAAACAGTTAAAGCCTATTTATTTTTCTAAATTAACATTTCTGAGCTTCTGATGTTAGCTAAAAACAAAAATATAGTGAAACACTTTTTCTCCACCATATAAACCTGCTATATATCTCCCAAATTGTTAAGACACCTATTTTGCCGGGGGGGTGGGGAGGCAATAAATACAAAGGAAGTAAAGTACATTATATTTTTTAGTATGAATTTTGGTGCAAGTGATTATGATTTTAGCAGATGCTACATTGTTTGATGAAACATTTTAGATTCTGAACGAAGAGTCCTTGAAGACCAAGAATGAAAATAATGTCTTACATGTGCAAAATAAATCTAACTTCTCAAATGTAATAGTCATTTACTGCTACCCAGAGTGCTATGTGATGCAGTCATCACAGAGTTCATCAACAGACAATAGATGATGATAATTCTTCTTCCTTGAAAAAGAATTATATTCTCATATTTTATAGAGATTGGGCCAAATCCTTCAGTCCTTAATCCAGGATTGATTTCTCAGACTTTTTCATGGTAGCAATCCATGTCAAAGGAACAGTGTTATCACCTTCATTAAGACAAATAAAAATACCAGTTCTCAGGAAAAGGAGACAATTGGGGATGGGTAATGAGTGAGCATTTTGGCTGATAAGGAGCAAAACCTTTAACACATATTTACACTATTCACACAGGAACAAATAAAATCTATTATATTAGACTTGAACTTTGTAGTATCTCTTGAAGAGTCTGTAAAAATTCATATTAATAATCTGAAAAGAGAACCAGAGTTTGGACAGTAATTACTGCATGTTTGCAAAATAATTATTTCCTGTGAAAATAACATTTATTTTGCTTTTCCCATCAAAATGTAAAGTGCAGACTCTTCTTGTACACATTATTCATTCTCATTTAGCAGTTCATTTGACTTCAAAATGGCAAAATCAAAATATGTATTATATGTGTTTATGAAAGTATACAGCAATTAGCCCTTGTAGTTTCTATCAGCAGTTAATAAAAATTACAGAGAATAAATAGCAATTGGTGTTGCCATTTTTGGGAGCAAAAAAAAAAAAGACCCCGAAGGATAGGTTTACAAAATGTGGCAATGTTTTATTTCACATTTTACATTTTAATATGTAGAAATAATCTGGAAAATAATTGCCCTGTTATCTCTTTAGTGTAATTTGTTTTTACTCTGAGTTTGCATACTGTTTCCTGGTTTTGAGTGTAAGATAAAGCAGAAAGTAAGAGTAAGGGACCTGTAAGAGTCAGTTGTGAAGTCTGCTATTGGTGGTTTTGAACTGTTTTTTTCTTATATTTTACTACTAAGAATAAAAACTGGAGAAATAAAACTTATTTCTCTGTAGGTAAAAATATTATTTGAAATAAAAATCACCTAATGGATACATTGAAGTAGTGATAGACACGATGCACATCTCTGAGTAAATTTAACCATGAAACTTACATTCTGTCTGTTTACAAATGAGCCCTTCTTCAGCAAAAGGCATATTAAAATCTGTAGTATGTGAAGTACCTCTTGTGTTAAATTACAATGACTGGTAGAAGGCAAGAGGAAGGTCATTGTAGATGATAAACATAGTTATGCAAATGTGTTATTGTGAGAAGGCACTGAACAGGGCTAAAAATTGTGCTAAACAGAAGGTCAATAAGAAATTTCATGGGTCTTTCAGGCCTTGAAATCTATAAAAGTGAGGAAGTGAGTAAAGAAGAAAATCATGATGAGACTTGGGGGGTTGGTTTATTTTTTTTTAATTTAGCTCTATTTGATGAATAAAACAATGTTGGTCTAATAGGAAAAGATGTCACCACCAATTATTTTTTCATCAGGAAAAAAACTCTTCTATTTTATTAAAATAAATTAAATTTTTAGTTTTTCTGTCCCCATGAAACTCAGGGTCCTAAAGATTCCTAAGGGTCCTAAAATTCTTTGGGTTTAAATTCCTCAAAAGCATCACAGCTCCAGCATCACAGTGACTGAACTGATTTAATTTGCAGTACTCAATTTAAGCATTATGCTTATACTTAAGGGATTTATTTCTTAGTTTGTGAATAAATTTTATTTCAAAGAAAACAGAGCCATATGAACTAGCCATAACTGGAATCTACTGATTTTGTAGGAACTTTACCAGGGGTTCTTTGTAACTTTTGCTTCTGGGCAGGAGATGTTCTGTCATGATGATGGAGACAAGAGAGACTAAAAATCATGGTGGATATGTAAATGATGTTTGTTCAAGAACCATCAAAATTAGAGAACCATCAAAATTAAAGCTTCCACTTCCACTTATGGCAAACACTTGCTCAGTTTCCCCTGTATTACACCCTCTAGGTTCAGCTTCCCCTTGTCACACTGGGGTTCCTGCTGGTCTGGGAAAATCAGGCATAAAGTTGTGCCTCTTCACACCATGCTGCTGCTGGCATTTAGCCAGTTTGGGGGACATCAGACAAGGCCCCTGACCATTCCCATGTCACCTTCTCCTTGTATCTGTCTGATATGTGGGATACTCACCTGCTTCTCAGACCTTTCCTCCAGCAGTATTTTCACTTTATTCTTTCCAGGCTGCCTCCTGTTTCCTGAAGCCACTTGCTCTTGCTCTATTTTTCCCCCCTCCTTTACTTTTCCTGAACTTCCATCTCCAGTTTTCCCAGTCTAAGTAGTTTACATGCAGAAACATAATGTCTGCTTACTGTCTCAGCTGGTGGTTCTGTCTCATACCTCTTTAATGACTGGAGGATTCAGGAAGTGACACTTCTACACAGCCAAATTCAAATAAGAAAATTACAGCTAGCCTTTACCAGCTTTAACTAGCATGTAGCAGGCCTCCCCTTGAGAATTCAAAAGTCCAGATTTTGTTGCTCATCCTCCCCTTTCCCCACAGCACAAACACAGCAAAAACTACCTCTTGCCTTTCAGTGTTCACAGTCTAAGCTTATTTTTCTTCTGCATGGTAAAGAGTTGGCTCTATCTTGCATTACAGCTATATTGTTACAATATGCTATGGTCTGAATATGTATCAGGAGCTTGTTTCTGCCACTGGGACAGAACCCCAGAGATGGAACAAGTGAAGAAGAATCATTTTGATCTCAAGCCTCTATAGATGAGGGATCACCATGTCTGAGTAAAGGAAAATATACTGAGGTTTTCTAATTTTTACACCTTTTTTAGCACTTCATTGTGCTGTACAGTTTCTTAGCAGAGGTTTCTTTCACAGTGCCCACAGAGGTTCAGCAGAATGAGGCAAAGGTTGGTATTCCTTCTGACACACATCTGTGCAGTGCCTGTTGTGAGATTTATAGCTCCAGGAGGCCCGGAGCCTGGCAGAATTTAATCTGTACTGTGTGTTACAAGCAAGACAAGAAAACCACCAGTCTGATTTTTCCTTCCAATCTGATACAGCAAAAGGACAATGAGCATGAAGGACATACAAAAGGGTATTTCACCAGCTTAGAGTGAAATGCAAGAAAAACTTATCACTAAGTGCTGTCTTGAATACAAGAGGCACAGGAAACGATGATCAAACACAGAACAGAACTGATGTATGAATTTAAAAGAAGGAACTCTTTTCACTTTTGGAGAGACAATAAATGGACTAAAATATGCTCGTCCTAGAGTGAAAAGTTTTTGGCTATAAGTCAATAAGAATGGTTTTGAGGGGTCCTATGATTTCCCTTAAAATATCTCTACGTTGCTTTCTCCAAGATATTTTATAAACAAAATTATGCTGATACATAAAACTGGAAACTGAAACTGTGTAACATGTCCCTGTCATTTGCATTATGTAAAACACCGTGTAACAACACCTTATATTGGCTATAGGTGGCAGCATAAGACCAAGTCTCATGAGGAAATACTTTAAATGGAACAGTGTTTTAAAGAAAGTTATTTGTACACTAAAGATGAATATTCTCTTAATAATACATGAACATTATTTAACAGGAACTATAGAGTCAATAGAATGTGAACAATGACTCCCCCGCTCCAAAAAAAAAAGCCATTGCAGCCAGAGCTGGTCCTTTTCTTCAATGAAGTGAAAAGCTTGTTCAATTTGCTCAGCGTGGGAGTCTTTGTCATTTTAACCAGATGGCACAATAGATATTGATAAAAATAAAAGTCTTTTAACATAATAGTAATGTAAGACAATACCAACAAAGTGTCTTGTCTGTCAGCAGCAGCCATTAAAAATGTATTAAAATGTGCATTCAGCGCTTTTATTTCCTAAAAATAAAAAAGGTTGGTAAGTGCTTTCATGCAAAAAGCCTTCTCATATAGAAAAAAAGTGAGTCAGGGAGCTCAAGAAGGAGGCCAGCACATCTAGCTAGGCAAGCAAAGCAAAAGTAAAGTACAGGAAAACGGTCCATGAAATGGGAAAGAAATAAAAAAATAAAAAAAGCATCTCTACTAGATTTACTAGGTTAATCTAGACAGAAATATAACTAAACAATGCTTCTGCAGGCTTCATATATGTGTGAGCAAGATATAATTTAAATATTTTCTCTATCTATAACAACCCTTACTTTTTCTTTTTACTCTACCCTAAATATCTGTTACTCTCTAGAATTTAGAGGTGTTGATCACTAGGAGAATTTATCAGTAACTCAAGTAAATGATGCATTTGTGTAAAACTCCAGCCTTTTAACTGCATAGCAGTAAACAAAGGGAAAAAAAACCTTCATGAAAGCATGGCCTTGCTTTCACTTACTGACCCTACTAAACTCTTTTGTACATGATGGATCATCTAGTAAACAAAAAGGATAGCTTTCACTGGGTGAGAATGGTGGGGAGAGAAGATGAAAAGATCCAGTGCGAGCCACGGTAGGATTTTCCAATGAATCTGCTAGTGAGAAAGGAACTGTTGTTTTACAGTGCCTCTCAAGGTTCAAAATACACATATTTGTGCTGGTTTTGACTGGGGCACAGTTATTTTTCAGTAAGTTGTATGGGGTTATGTTTTGAATTTGTGCTGGAAACAGTGTGGATAATTCAGGGATCTTTTAGCTGTTGCTGAGCCAGGCTTAAACAGAGTCAAGATCTTTTCTGCCCCTCACCCCACACCACTAGAAGAAGGCTGGGAGTGCACAAGAAGCTGGGAGGGGACACGGCCGGGACAGCTGACCCCAGGTGACCTAAGGGATATTCCAGACTTTATAGCATCATACTCAGAATACAAAGCTGGGCAAAGAAGGAGGAAGAGGGAGGGGGTTGTTTAGAGTGATGGTGCTTGTCTTCCCGAGTCACAACCACATGCAATGGAGCCCTGCTCTCCCAGCTGAGCACCTGCCTGCCCATGGGAAGTGGTGAATGAATTCCTTGTCTTGCTTTGCTTGTGTGCACACAACTTTTGCATTACCTCTTAAACATATTTATCTCAAACCAGGACTTTTCTCACTCCATCCTACTGGTGAGAGAATGATCAAGTGGCTGTATGGGGCTTGGTTGTCAGCTGGGGTTGAAGCACAATAATATTAAAACAATTTATAGATGTGCAGCTTGCAAAGTATTAGGGATTGTACTTGCTAAACTCAGTTTGCTCAGCTATTTCTTCTCTTTCAACAATTTATAAGTTCTGTAAATCCTCAGAGCCCACTGTCTAATTATACTAGGCATCTTGTATACCTTCTCATTAAAAACCAACCTCCTATTTTAATGACTTGGTTGAAATCCTTTGAAGATCAGACTGCTAGTGACTGAATGCTGCATTCTGAATACCCCTTCATGCTGCCCTCCTTCCTTTATTCCTTTCTGATCTTTGGTAATTTCTTCTCTTTTATTTTTGTTTCTTTTCTTTCTTTAAATAATATTTAGATGCCTCATTTGATTCCAAGAGAAAAATACAGAGATGTTTTGTTTGAAGGCCACTTCTGCTCCCTGACAGAATGGGACAGTCTGAGTTAAGTGTTTTGGTCACTTTTAGCTAAGGGTAAAGAGTTACTTATTTATTTAGCTGAGGAAGTTGAACAGATGTACATCTGACACAGTGCAGTATTTACAGTATTACAGTACCATATCTTTAACAAATTGGGCTATATTCATTCCTGGGATAATTCCAACTGACCTCATTCAAATTACACAAATGATTAATTTGGGCTCTGTATTTCAAACTGTAAACTCTCTCCCAGTTTCATATTTAAAGGTTTTATTTTATTTGTCATCAGTTTCTGTCTAGCATCAGTATGGTTTGGACGATTCTTCCAAAACATTACTTTTTCAGATGCTTTACAAGCACTTTACCGTGTTTTCCACAAGGATTTTAGTCAGAACTGATACTCACTTCAATTACAAGTATTGTCTTTCTGTACTTTGTGGTTTGTTTGCTTTTTTTTTTATTTTTTGATCACAGAATCACAGAACCATCCAGGTTGGAAGAGACTTTCCAGATCATCTAGTTCAATGTTAATGTCAAGATATAGAAAAGTACTTTCTTCATTCCTTATAAAGACATCTGGGATTTCTTCCAAATAAGGATTTAGAATTCTAGCATTGAAATAAAGAATAAAATGCTGTTTCCGTCAGAGGTGAAAGGAGATTTATCATTCTTTTTTGCTTTTTGTCATCACAAATCAAAATATAGGCTTTACATGGAGTTTTTCTAACAAAAACAAGTATGTTGAAAATAGCGTTTTAGTAATTGGGGAAGTGTAATTAATATGCAAGTTATTTCATTTCCAAAATATGTACACATAATAATTTCTGAATTACTTAGTAGATGTTATATACATAAGTGTAAACTTACTCATTTATTCCAGTCAAAGTGGCATGTTATATATCCAAAGAAAAACATACATGAATCTTCTTTATTTCCACATTGTAAAGATTAAAATGTAACTTGCCAAGAAAAAAAACCCGAAGTTAAAATTCATTACAAATTATCCTGGAAATTATATTTTGTTTATTTTGACAGGTGCAGAGAAAATTTGTAAAATATTCCATCTCCATATTGAACATAATGGGAAAAAAGGACATTATTTTGATACATGGTTTTAGTAACAAGTTTCAAGATGAAATATTGCCTATCATAGAAAATACACCTATTCACAAGAAAAGAAAAGTCATACAAAAATTGCTAGCTTTAATAAAAGCTGGGACTTACTGATTAAATAACATTTTATATTCGAGATTCTCTAACATAAAGGCCTTTATTGAAAAGGTCTGATGGGCTGAGAAACAAGTTTTATTTATTTTATAGGTGCTTGCCTTAAGCACAATTCCCTCATGCCTAGAATAAACCTGGAGTTAGAAAAGCATGAGTGGAGCTCTTATTGAAACAACTCTGCATCAAAACACAAATAACTTTCTATTAGCCATGTCACTAGGTTAAAGAATAGGTAGGCAGAATCCAAGCAATTATCAGGGAAACACTGGAACATTATTCAAAAAAACCATGACCTTAATAACTTGTTTAAAGATCTTTGGATGGCTTATGGAAGAAGCTCAACTTAAGAGACAAAAGTGTACTCTCAAAGTGCATTGTTTGTCACTGTAGACCCTCAGTGGCGCAGCTACTTGATGGCAATTACTTTTGTGATGACTGTGACCATGTAATTCAACCCCCAAATGTGTTTTATTTTATCACTCTATTAGAAGAAATAGAAATATCCTCTCTTACCTAATGAAAAGTATTATGCACTACAAAGAATGTTTCAGCAGTGTATCCAACCAAACGTCCTTGTACTCCAGTTAGCGTGTGGATAAGACCACAAAAGTTATGGCAAAACAAATATGTGAAGAATCTGCTTTTCATTAGTGGAAATGATGAAGCTCCATGGCAAGCTGAATGCACTAATGGTGAGAGAGATTCTAGTCTGAGGTATTCAGCATATGAAGCTTCTTAATTCAACAGCAAATCTGTTTGTGAGGTTCTGAAGTCACTTTCTCAACAGCTCTCAGGTGCAAGGACTCATCCTTGCCAAATAAAGAACTTTGTAATGGAGCAAAGACGATCTTCAATCACAATTTCTTGTAACTTTCTGCAGGAAGGACAGAATACAGAAAAATTATGTCTTTTAAAGATTACTAATAAAGTCATATTCCTTCATACTTCAGATTTCTGTAGTTCAATACATTGAGAAAGTAAGAAATTTGTGACATTCAGTTGTGAAATGCACATGCAGGGAAGAAACATAGAAATAGTGCTCAGCCTGGAGAAGAGAAGGCTCTGGGCACACCTTAGAGCACCTTCCAGTGTCTAAAGGGGGCCTACAAGACAGCCAGAGAAGGACTTTTAAGAAGGGCATGTAGTGATAGAACAGGGAAGAATGTCTTTGAAAGACAGCAGGTTTAGATTAGATATTACAAATAATTCTTTTATGGTGAGGGTAGTGAAACACTGAAACAGGTTGCCCAGAGAAGTGGATGACTCATTCCTGCAAGTGTTCAATGCCAGGTTGGATGGGAAACTTGGTCTAGTGGAAGGTATCCCTGTTCATGGCAGAAGGGTTGGAATGAAATGATCTTTAAGGTCCATCCAACACAAACAATTCTAAGACTATTATGTTAATTCTTCTAGCACAGTATCTTGTAGTGATAATTGGAGAGAAGATTCAGGGACACAGCTTTCATTTTCTGACAGAGTGCTGTTACTTTTTTCTAATAGTTTCTACTTTTTTCTTTAATATGGATAGAAACGCTCTGATTTCCAGGCTTCTGAAGTAAAGAGAATCTTCAACATGTTTCTTGATATCTCATTTTTCTTGAGTATGACAAACTTTTCTTTTCTCTGGACTGCTGTAAGATCCTAGCACTTCTGTCACTCACTTGATGGCTGTATTGACAACGACCTAAATTTGAAAGCAGAGTACTGTTATAAATGGGAACATTCATATAAGACATATTAAACTGTCTTCATCTCAGCAACAAAGACACACTGTTTAGTTCTGAATGTTTAAATCTATAGTCACAAAATTTTAAGTTAGATTTACATACTACATAACAGCACTATAGATGAATAGTGACCCTGATGGTTCTCTCACAATGTAGAGATGGTAAAATATCACATCTGCCATGAAAGTATAACCCATTAACCGACCATTTTCTCTGTGTCCACCAATCTATTCACTTCATTTTAGAAGACTATCAGGTTGATTGACCATGGTTACTCTTTTCTAAACCCATGCTAGCTACTCCCTGATTTTCCTTCACATATTTGTAGGCTTTCCAGAAAGACATTCCCAATCATCTTCCCAGGGACAGCGGTGAGACTGATCTCCCTGTAATCCTGGGCTTTCTTTTCACCACTGAAGTCAAAAGTAACATTTTCTCTCTTCCAGTCTTCAGGAATCTCTCCTGTTTATCATAACTATGCCAAGATAATTCAGAGGAACCTTACAATGACTCTTCCCTTGGGACTCATGCGTGCAAGCTGGGCCCATGGAGTTGTGTGTCTAATTTGTTCAAGTGCTCTCTGTCTACTTAGGGACATTAAGTCTGCCCACAGAGATTTGTGCCTTCCTGTAGACTTGTGTTTGGCCTGAGCCTTCAATATATACAGAAGTTTTGGGTTCTTTTTTTTTTTTGGGGGGGGGGCATTATTTTTTTTAATGGTTTCCTGTGGGTTGGTAATCCTTTCTGCTCACCTCCAGAGCTTTGCAGTGCCTGTCTGTGCAGCCCAAATGCTTTGGGTCATTGTTTTACATGGCCAAACTGTCCCAGTGTGCCACACGCATTCCTGTTGCTTAATTATTTTGGAAACATCCCAATCTCAACACATCCTGAAAAAAAGCCTTTAAAAGTAGAAATCTCTAGAGTTTTGTGTTAGTGTTGTTTTGAATACCATGTACAGATGAGAGAGCTTCTGCCATCCTATTTCTGTTTAAGGTTATGTGTGTTCCCTTGACTACAGTTTTGCATGGACACCTCATACAGGTAGCTAATATGGTGCTATGACTTTGAAATCCTCCTAAGTCTCAGTGAATTTCAGAATTGAATGTTGAATGGGACTGCATTCTTTACTTATGTGTTATGACCTGTTAAACCACATTTAAATATCCATGATTTGTTTGATCCTCTTTGTCAAAAAATCCATGTCTACACAGCTGGCCCATTGTTTCTGCTTCTTCATATTTATAAATTTTTAATTACCTGGGAATTGTTGTATTTATTTATTTGTAATTATTGTATTTATTTCTTGATATTCTAGGACCAGGAAGAGAGGCTCCACATATACTACACTAAGAACTGACCTTTAGGATACTCCAGAAGGAACATCCCTCAACAACTATTTCACACTTACTTTTCTTTTTGTGTGACTGCATGGAATGAGACAATGAATTTGCATCATGCTCATTTCCTAATAGCTTGGCTTATGGAATACACTAATATGACTTAGTGTACTGTAGCAGCATTTATCCTTTCAAACTAAAACTCTACTTTCATAAAAAATTACCAAGTTTGAATACAAATTAATTGTATGACAATAGATCACTTCTTTGTACCAAGTTGCATAAAAATAATAAGAAGTGCTTTTTTCCAAACACTTCATTCATAATAATTGCATTCCTTTGTTTATTATTGCTGATTCTTCTACCATATTTACTCTATTTGGACAGAAATATATGTTCTCATCTTAGTCACTGTCACAGTCACACTGTCAGGAATAAAGGTTTTGTAGTAGAAATGTGACAACTTTCTCTTAAGTAGAAGTAAGTCTTAAATACTCAGAAAAACAAAGTAGAATATTTCATACAGTGATATGTGAGAATATAGATCTAAATACAAAAAAAGAAGCTTCTACTGATGAAAATAGAGGTAGATATTAGGCCATAAAATTAGATGGAGCCTGGACTTTGATGAAATTTGAATCTGGCACTCAGTTTTGCATCAACCAAATTATTTACTGAGTTTTATTAAGAATTCATATCTTAACAGATGTAAAGTCAATAAATGTTCTGACTGATTAGTCACCAGAGTTTCTGTAGGAACTTGTTCTTCTCAGGTTACAAAAAATATAAGATTCTGTAGAGAACTTCCTTGCTCATTTGTTTACTGCTTTGAGGAAAAAAAAAAAAAGATATTTAGTAATTGTTTCATATTGCTTTTTCCTATGAATGCAGTGATGTTATAATACATATCAAAGCCTGATGAACACAGAGGTATTAGGAGGGAGACATTTTAAATTTTCTCTCTACTTAAGACAAAAATAGAAGCAATCAAATCTCAAAGAATTGTTTACTTCCTTTGCCTCAAAGGCTGCTGGCACTAATGAGATGACATCTCTTTGTATCGCCAGTTCTGCCTTGACACAAACCAGTCAGGTTCCTGGTCTCCTTGCTGCTAGAGCTCACAAGCCTATGTAGAATGGTGAAGGGACAGTGACAACTTCATGGATGTGACAATCTCAGAGGCAGTGCTTCTATGGGAGGTGGCCAACCACCAAATGAATTTCCTTTTATTTGCACCTGTCAGGCCATACCAAGACTTGGAATAACCTTGGGATACAGAATGATAATAAGTCTTTCCGCAAAGAGGAGTTCTAAATAAAGCTGCATAAACAGGGTGATTCTAGTGATAAAGTGATCCTTGCATTTCTCTCAATAAATAAATAAGACCATAGTCCCTTCCTCCGGCCAAGGAAGCTTGAAACTCTATCAGCATTTCTTCTAAAGAGGCCAGATGGCTTGTTGCTAACTGATATGAATGGGTTTCTCCCTCAAGGTACGGACATGCTGACTCCATGGGATTTCTAATTAAATTTGAAAAAAAAGGTAATCATAATTTCTCTCCCTTGTTTCAAGTCACTTTCTGATTAGGAACATAGGAAAAGCACTAATTTAAACCAAATATGTTGAGATCTAACCAACAGCTGACTTTGGAAGAAGATTGTGAGAGCACGATCACTTAATTCTGGTACAGTCCAAACTGGTATTTGTATCATCAGCACATAAAAAATAACTTAATTATGGATATCTACTTTTAAGGGAGCTCTTACACAAATATCCTAGAGTTATTTTTAATGTTAAATTTGTATAATTTGGCTGAGTTTTAATAAATACACAGAAGGTGGATTTTACCTACACATCTGAAGCAGTGTGACTAAGTTTCCGAAGCATACATAGTGAGAACTATCTGAAATGACACAAGACATCTGAGGTGTTTTGCACGCAGCTGGTGCATAACACACAAGATCTGTGGGAAACTTGTGAGTTCTGGTGAGGAACTGCAAGTCAGGTTAGATACCCTCAGTTTTCTTACACTTCACTGGATATCTCTGTTTAAGCAATTGATTTCCATGCTGAACTTCAAGAAATATAAATCTCATCCCTTTTTATTTTTATGGTGTCAGGATATTATTCCCAGTTTGTGAGAGCTTCTTCTTGTTTATAACTACATTGGAAGAATATTGTCTAAATATTAGCAGTAAAGCAGCAATTAAGAACAAACAGTAAAATAAAAAAATCAAGAAGTGATACTAGAATTTTAGTCTGGACTTCAGTCAGGATTGCAAAATAACCTGACCAAATGCAGATGTTAATTTGGAGCGGGAGATTGGACCACGATCCTTATAAAACAGACTAAAAATGTGTGTTAAGTGTCATTGAAATAATGTCTGAGACTTCTGCACTAGATTAAGGAAGATGACACAAAAGCTTTGTGAATACCATAGGACTACACAGGGTCCTTTCCAGTGATTTCAAATGTCAGTTCATGCTCAAGTGTCTGCAATTACATCAAGTACTTTCTGTGCAAAAAACAACAACAAAAAAACCCCAAACAAACAAATAGAAAACTCCAATAAACCAAACCAAAAAACCAAAGAAGGCAGCCTCTTGAAAGGGATGTTTATCTCTCAAACATATTTATTGAGATTAATTGTTCTTAGGAGGACCCACTACCAGAACTTTGTAGAAGTACCTGGTTTTGAGTAATTGTTGTAGCACTTTAACTGGAGTACTTGTAAACTAAGAAAATTGACTTGAGATGGGTGATGCTGTTATTTCATAAAAAGAAGAATTGTAAGTCATTTAGAAAACACTTCAGTCTTTATACAAAAACAAAATGAGTGCCAGCTAAAGAGGATGTAAGAAACATGTTTAATTTTAAAAAGTCTTTCATGCTCAAACTGTTGAGCATTTCAATAATTTTTTTGTTAACTGAGGCTAAGGGAAGTAATGAAAACTGTACTTCTAAAATGAAAGAGGGGAGAAGTGCTTTACAAGGAAAAATATAAAAAGAAAATTTGGTTTTAATTAAAGAATACAGGAAACATGGAAGCACAACATGTTCAAGGCCAAAGGATGTTGAAATTTTCAGAGGTAAATTGAGAAACAATTCTAAGAATCTGAAATAAAGATGAGGACAGAAAGAGTAGATCAGATTAAGGCTAAGATTGCCAATGCATATGCCTGTATCATCAGTTCAATATGAATTTGAAGCCGGCATTAGATAAAGCATTAGAGAGCCAGATAGTAATGCTGAATGTATTGGGTAAATTTTATTAGTTTCTATGATTGTGCTATATTTTTGAAAATTCTCAAAGACATACATGGTACCTGTTTCATTATATTCATGTGAATATTACAAAATTCTGTGAAAAAAATCAATCTTCTGAAGACTGAAAAAAACCCATGCCAACTATATAATGATTGAAATATGGGATTAGCAAAGGTAAATTTTTCACACTTTTTTTTTTTCAACACAAAATCTTATTTTAAATTTTAAATGCCTTTTAAGAAGATAAAACCTTCGAGTGTCTGAATCTTGAGGATGAAATAGGTAAGAATTTATTCAAAGAAATTCTGCCAGGTGTTGTTTTGCAAAAATGACAATCAAAAGTGTTCAGCTGATTTGAGCTGAAACAATATTTTTCCTCTTTTGAATTCCCATTAATGGAATTAATAAAATGAATAATAACCAAGTAACTTAAGTAAAAGCTTACAAGATGTGTAACTGTGTGAAAAAAAATCAATTTATTGATGGATAAAAAATTTAGTTTAGCTCTACTCCCATTAAAAAAAAAAGTGTATACATTGAGAGCAAAATACTAAAGAAAATTCTGAAGCACCAGTACACAAAAGATAATTGAAAGCACTCAGTTTGTCCCATCTGAAAATGCTCTCCTGAGCATGCGAGTGCATGGCACTGGTTTTCACAAGGGATATAGGAAAGATGTTCACTGTGGATTTTAACCATTTAAACTCTGTTGTGAGCTACATTCTCTAAAAATTTAACAGACCAACTCGTGTTGGTATGCAAGATGGTATGCAGGTCCTATTCCTGTGTTACTAAAATAAAGAAGCTGGGTGCTTAAGAGACAAGGCTAGTTTACAGTGATTCAGAGGCAATTCTGCAGTTTTGGACTCAATAGGCATCAAGACAAATTCTGGTTCAACAGGAAAAATACAGAATTGAAAAGACATAAAGCAATTTTCTAGCCTTAAACATATCATATAAGAAAAATGAAGAATGCTTTGTCTGACTGCACATATGATTTGACTTGATGAAATTAAGCGTCTGGTAGCATGTACTTGAGGTGAGGTTAATTCATCCCGAACACAGGCATTAAAATATCTGAGTATGTCTACATATTGAAAGAATCATCCCTGTAGTGACACATAACAATGAATGATGGACTTCAACTTGCATGTCTTTTAACTGTAAACAAAGCCACTGAAATCAGTAAGAATATTCCTTTTAACTTTTGCAGGCTTTGGATAAGCCTAAGCATTTCTAAAGTGATTGTGAATATTTGAAGGGCTTTCAAGAAGTGCCTTCAGAAAAAAGACACAGAAAAATAATTAATAAATAAATAAGCAATAATTAGGGAACATGATCCCACAGAAAAGTCTTTCAATCCATATGGACCTCACAGTTCCACAGTAAATACAAAAAATAGTCCATGCTATTTAATACTGAATAGCTACCATATCGTAAATGCAAAGGATCTAGACAGTCCTTTAAATTAGTTCATGTGTCACAAAAGGTACATTACTTATCCATGCTTTTGAATCTGGCAGAGAATTACTTACACACCTTGTAAAAGAGACTTTTCCAAACATTTTGGTCTCCTTTGAATGTTTTTGAATTTGAGGGAGTACTTCTGTTTTGTAGACAAAATTGTTTATAAAATGTATAAACCATGCAGAAGAAAATAATTAAAATCTTGTATTCTGTTCCAAGGCATGTGTTTTAACTACTAAAAAAAGAATCCTGTCCTAACTTCTGTGAGAAACATTTTCCCTAGAGAGAAATAGAGCTTCAACAGAAGTGGTCACCATGCTTGGCATCTCCTAGTTCTTAACTCCTGCACTGTCTGTTGTAGGTAGGACATTCTCCTGTGCTGTTTGAAATATTGGCTTAAAATCCTACAGGACAAAACCCCCTATTTCTCACTTTATGAAATCAATATATCAGTAGCCTAAACTCATATTACTTCTCTCTCTCCTCTCCCTCTCTGTTTTGATTCTTCCACCTCCTTTTTCACCATCTTGTTGAGGATGGGGAGTGAGAGACAAGATGGGTGGGCTTCTGACAGCCATCAAAGAACAAACCACCACAGTTTATAAACTTGTCTTCATCAAAAATGATGTTCAAAATATTATTTTCCCAATACCTGCAGCTGGCCAAGCATAGAAAGCTTTTTTAATAAAAAATATCAGATGGAAAAAACCCTCAAAACCTTCCGGAAATTTATCACTGAATCATAGAATATCTTGGGTTGGAAAGAACCTTGAAGATCATCTAGTTCCAACACCACTGCAAAGGGCAGGTACACCTTCCACTAGACCAGAGTTACTCAAAGCCCCATGCAGCCTGGCCTTGAACATTTCCAGGAATGAGATGTCCACATTTTTTTTGGGCAACATCTTCCAGTGGCTCACAATAAAGAATTTCTTCCTTGCAACTAATCTAAATCTATTCTCTTTCAGTTTTAAGCCATTCCCCTCTTCCTGTCACTACATGACCTTGAACAATTCCCTTTCCAACTTGTTCTTAGCTGCTATAAGGTCTACCAGGAGCCTTCCCTTCTCCAGGCTGAACAGCCCCAACTGTCTCAGTCTGTCAAAGATTGAAAAGGGCTAAACAAGAAAAAATATTTTTGGAGACAGATTACTATTTTATGATTGATAGAAACACTAATCAATGAGCTAATCCAGGAAGTAATGAAGTTATTTTCCAGAAATCTTTTTCCCCACTGATGTAACTTTTGAAGCACAATGAGATTAAATATATGAAACAGTAGGTGTAGGAGAATAGACAGGATGGGATTAATCTTATTGAACTGTAGCCATCTGAATGTTAGCTGCTAGTGTGAGACATTTGGCTACTTTAATTCTAAATAGAAGAAGAAAGACAGACCTTTCCAGAAGGTGGCTCAGTTCAGCCTGAAATAAATCTGTAACAGGAGAAATGACCTGACAGAGGGTCTTGTCTGATTTAGCCTACCTTTTTACACAGGAGAAATAGAAAAACATCCATTCTTTTGCTCTGACTCAAAGCAGTTTTTAAATCAATACATATCTTTGTATCCTAATTCTCTATGGTACATTTCCTTATAGTCTTGTGTCATTCTTGTTTACATCAACATTTTTCCCTTTTTAATATATTCTCTTATTAAGTTTAGGGTTTGTATTACTGTTTGATTTTTGTTTCAACAATATTCAAGGGGAAGGGGTAGAGTTTTTTCTGGTTGCTTTTTTTGATAGTTCAGTTAAATTAATCTGATATTTATTTTGTGTTCAAATATAGACTGAAAAAACTTAAATTTAGTATTTATAATGTACCAGTCTATATTTGATCTGCATGGCCAGGCTTCATTTTACTCAGGAATGATGTGACAGAGAATGTACTGGAAATAAATATCTTTTTGAAGCTAAAAGGTCGAGTGTGATAACCTAGCTCTTCTATTTTGGATCGTATTATATATCTATGTTTAGGCAAATAGATTGAATTTCCTTCTGATAAGTAGATACCTACTCTGTAAACCACTAAATTTAGATGCTGAAATATTATGCTTTATCAAGTAAAAGGATTTTATACCCAGAGTTCATACTGTCCATTCTTCTCCAGAATATTTCAGAAGAAAATGCAACAGCTCATGGGAACTTCTGCATTTTTGTAGAGTAACCTTACTCACAGTTCCTTGTAATAAAAGAATTCCAAGCCTGTGTCTGTTTACAGCCATAAAGTAAATAAAACACCTGGGCCAAAATCCAGCCACATAAAAAATCACAATATTAAGGTGACAAGAAACAATTCTTATATTTATCTTCAAACAGTGTATCATTTCTCCTTCTCCAAGAGACCAGGCTTTGTGAAGATTAAAAGGCAGTGAATGCTGCAAATTATTAGTTGTTGACAATCTCATATCATTTTTTCCTATGGCAAAAATGTCCTAGTTGGAAAACTATTGACAAAGTGTTAAAGAGAGAATCACAATAATATTGGAAAAATGAAGGAAAGAGAAAAATGAGAAAAGAATGACCTAATTCTATCTAAAATTTCCATTACTGATTTTGACAGTTTAAGAGCACATGCTCCTAATGGGTCTTACTCTATAGTAAGACTGCAGAGCAAGGGGATGTAAGGAGTTTTTGGCAAAAGAATTTAAAAATATTTACATAAATTAGATAAACTATTGCAGAAAAAGCACAAAATTCAGTAAGTAAAAATAAAAGTGTTCTTGGACAAAACAATTTCTGTTGAAAAGTGAATGTATTATTAGGTATTACTTCATGAGAAAAAAATCTGGAAGTTCCATGAATGAAAAGCTAGATGAAGCAGTACATGATACCCAGATCTGCTTGAGAATAAAACATTTACTCATCCACGTTGACAGTATATCTTCCTTACAAAGTTTTGTTGGTAAATCTACAGATACCTAATAGTTTGCAGTCTTTCCATCATTACTCGTAGCATGAACTAGGAGAGGGAGCTATGTGTCTAATCCTGTGCCTCTATCTCCTCTGCTCATGTGGAAGGCAATAGCACCTCGGAGAAAAAAGAAGTTGATTCCCCACAACAGAGACCCCAGACTTTTTCACAGAAAGCTCAGGTATGCTCTGCCATGGGCCAGACAAGTTGTGCAGACAGCTTGGTGGTATATTTGGGCAGCACTGTGTATTAGAAGTAACAAAAGATTCAGACTGCTCTCAGATAAAGTCTCTTAGCTATGATGAAGATTCAGTCAGTATGATCAATTTTACGTTCCAGGCAGGAGATTTTCTTTGTAGCTAACTTTGTGATTATGACAGAATTTCTATGACAGAATTTTTACTTATGTGGTTATTGTTTCAAGAGCAACCTATTTCATAAATTCTCAATAATCAGTCTGGTTATATTTCTAGAAACATAAAATAAATAAAAACAAAATACTAAGGTAAATAAATAAATATAAAATACTAGTGCTGCAGAAGTAGATATAACTTTAAAACTATTGACTTCCTGATTTATAGTTCCCTAGGACTTCATAAATTCTGAAAATTCAATCTATTCAAACTTTTCTCACATTTAATTTTAGTATAGCTGAGCAGCTGTCATCTTGCATGGTTATTTTACAACCAGCATTTGCTGTCTACACCTATGTATGTTTAGCTGGTAAATATCTGTTATGTTTCAACTTCAGTTTTCTGCCTTTTTGTATACGAGGACATTTTCATTATCAAAGAAATACAAAACAACAGAGTCTTGTTATGTACATCAGACGTGTGTAATTTTCCATAACCATAAATAAGAGCTTGAATAACCTTGATCTTCTATTCTGTCATATTGTTTTTAGGCTGATGTAACGCCATGGACATCAATGGACTTACTCCAGTATGAAATTGGTGTAATGGAGTGGAAAATCATTGCCGAAATCTCTAAGGGGATATTCAAAATTCCCTTTACTGTAAGCTGTGTATTAGACTGGAAGATCCATAGTTTTTATTTCCATGTTTTGATGTGTATATCAAATGATAAAGAACTGTAAAACACTCCAAATGGGAAGTTATTCATAACCTTTCTTAATTAAGCATGAAATATTTCATTTTTAAATTGTCATTTTTAGTGTATGTTTAACTATCTACTCAGTGTTACAATTAATTTCAACTTTGGAGAAAAATATGATGTGTAGTAATTTAATTTGATACTATACACCACCAAAGTCAACATAATTTGTTGAAATGTAAATGAAATTAGTTGTTTTTTCTTTTTCAACTAAATGATATATGGAAAAAGAGCTCCATTTGGGACTACCTTTTACACAGCTACTTAGCAGACAAGATCAAGGCTTAACAAGCCTGAGTGTTCATCTAAGTATTAGTCACAGTTAACTTCTAAGTTAATAACTGTATACAGGTCTTTGTATTCTTCAAGTCATTTTCCTGAAAGAAGCCAGATTAAACTGTCTTGATTTTCTTTCCCTAATTACAAGATCAACATGTGAATATCAAGTGGAAAATAAGGATATTATCTATTTGGTTTTATACTTGATTTCCTATGAAATTCTGTTAGAAGAGGATGACAATATGAACCACAAACCACTTTGTTGTTCTTTCTTTATGGCAGAGTGACACACACATGGCTTCGCTTTTCTTTCACATCTGCAAAAAGTGAATCTAGCTTTCAAAGCAAAAATGATAATTGAGCAGAATTATATTAGTGGGAAGTGTAGATAACAATGTGGTTTTTGACCACCTTGTGAAATTTTATTACAGTTAGGAAGACCTTTGTCAAATCAGTTGTATATAATTTATTTTATTCTTCCATTACTTTGTATTGTAGAGAGGCAAGATCCTGTTTTTTTGGCTATCAGTGAATAAAACATTTCCTGAATACTTTAACTTCCTTAAGAAGACAAATTTTTTTTCTACCTTTTTTTTTTTTTTCTGTGCGCATTCTTTCTCATAAGGAATGTACACTTTATAGTCTTGATCACTTTAATTTACAAATTTTTCACTTTGTTTCTTATGCACTGTATTTTCAAACTATTGCTGAGAAAATTGTCTCTTAAGCAGAAGAAGTATGTAGTCAAAAGGAAACTGTGCCGAACCAAAAATCCTGTGTGGTTTTCTTTTGTATTATGTCATACAGAAACATGAATCTGAAAGTGTTCCACAGCATTAGTGGTTTCGTTGATATTTTTTTCCCTTGACATGGGGTACTTTGCACGTCCTAAATAAGGTAGGTTTAACTCCCAGTCTCCTGTGCATTGTCATGTCATTTTCCCCTGGGAAATGTACTATCACACCAGAATTATCTATTCATTTTTAGTTGCACTTTTATGTTTGTTTCATGGAGGGGAGTGAGTAAGTAATGGGCAAGGCAGCAGAGAGTAGTGTTAACAAGATCCTATTTTGCTTTCTCAGCATCAGAAATGACTCTGAGGAAAAGTTCCTGCTGCAGCTCTGTTGAGAATTATGGCAAATTATTTACTCTTTGCCAACCATTTACACTGATGTATCTCTGTTGATTTTGGTTTCAGATTGTTTATGGCTGATATTCAAATTGGATGTTTCCTATTCTTCCAGCTTGCTTCCAGGGCAACCCAAAGTCAGATTACAATAGAGATTGTGGCCCTCTGTATAAATTGCACTGATCTGGGATCATCCTATTCCTAATCATCTGCGCATCTGAAAACCTCAGTAATTTCGGCTGGCATTCTGGTTGCCTGGAGATTTCAGCCTGGGTCCTAATTAACCATTTCAATTTAGGTTTTGTCTCTGATTTTGATTAAGAATTTCTGGAAGAGAAAGGTTTGTTTTCTCCAGATACATTTTTTATTTTATCTTCACATTCTCTGAATTTAATTCACTTCCTCATTAATCTTTATTTAATGACCATTTTCTTTTGTCAATAGCTACAGAATATCTTTATTAAATTAAAATGACATTTGTAGTTGTTTCTCATTTCTTAATTTTCATCACTTGTGAGTGCAAATACCAGTCATAAAAATTTATCTATTCATGATTTCTTAAGTATAGTTGTCTTTGAGTTTTCAGCTATGTGCTTTCAAAATTATAGAACTATTGTCAACTACTTCTTGAAAAAATAGGTGGGATGAAGACCTTGAAGCAATTCTTGAATATGTGTGTCTAGCTCTCAGAACTTTATTGTTTATTTACTCTACTAGCAAGATTCTTTATTTATCTATTGGTTTCAATTTTTTTAAATCGATATGACAAAACTGTCCTGAAAAATAATTTATCAAGTGGTTAAGACAAACTAGTGCTGTTCTGAGTGGTTCTAGCAGCAAAGAGCAGTGAAAGAATGTCTCATTTCTCAGTGAATTGTAGTCTGCATGTGCTAGCCCAATCCTGCATAGCTTTGAGACTTAAATACACAACCCCTTCTCATTTGGGCTGTGCTGAAGTGACAATTTTTATCACCCAGTTTCTTCTCACTACCCACTAGCTGGCAGGCATCCTGCAGCTTTTCAGTAACTGACTTTGTTCATGTGAGTGTTCCCTAGTACAGTGAGGGCAAAATCAGTTGTATTGGTGCAAATTTCTGAATTAAATTGTTCAGTCCAGCCTGTAACAGAGCAGAGAATGCTTCCACTCTGTGGTTGTAGCAAAAGTGTGTGGAACTACTTCAAGCCAGAGACTGTGAATGTGCAACTGGGAATACAATGATTCTTCCCCAATTCTACCCAGTGTCACACTGGTCAAAGCTTGTTTTGATATCAGTAATCTTTCCTAGTTAGTCTAATCTTAATTAGGTTAGGAAAATTCTAGAATTCCCCATCAGCTGTATTGCACTGTGAAAGGACTAATTGATTTCAGCTGGACTGTTTATAAACACAGACATCTACTTGCACAGCTGAGCAAGTGCTGGCACAACTGAGCTTTAACAGATGCCCAGGTTTAAAGATGATGGACTTAGTTTTCACCTTGTACTGGAATGGCACCAAAATAAAAAGTTAGATTGGAAATAAATCCAATCTCAGGGGATATATAGCAAAATGTTCTTATTTTTACTTTGCTATGATTCTGATCCTTGGGTTTCTTTTCATAGAATGTTTGACACTCTGTTTTGAGATTATGAATATCAAGGTGTAAGTAAATTGTTTATTAAAAAAAGAAATATATCTGACTTTTGAAGCTGTCATTAGCTGATTATAAATGAATAAATTTCTAAAGGAGTTGATTCAATCATGTATTTTTAGAGGATTCTGTGATATTAAAAAATGTATCATAAGAAGGAAAACCTAATAACTGACAGAGGTCACAGTTGCATAAAGAAGAATTGAAAAATGGAAGAATATAAGAGTGAAAGAGCCACATGCAATCATGGAGGAGACAGATACATCAGTGCATTGTTGTCACAGTTCAGCTCAGGATCAAGCTGGCTGCAGGAATCATCATAAATATCTGACATGTTCAGGTTAAAGAAAGATTCTGAAAATTCCAATGGCTTGATAACTGAACCAGGTTTGAGTAAGCAGATTTGCTAAACACTTAAAACTCCAGGGCTTTTTCAGTTAATTGACAATTATTAACAAGTTATTTTTTTTGTTATTGTTTTCTAATTTTCTCTAGAGAGAAAAGGACTTTAAAATTATTTAATTCTTGATTTAATTTCATTAGTGTAATTTGTAAAGGATGTCTACTTTTAAGGAGGAGTTTGATTCAATACAGCGACTTAATATCATAATACATCCTTGAACATTTAAAGATCAAAATTATCCTGGCAGATTTCGAGATACCAAATTTTACTTATGGAAATTCTTAATCTATAAATCGAAGAATGCTTTAGAAGTATGATGGTAATATGAAAATACAGTAAGAAATAAATGAAGCAATTGAAAATATTTCCTCTGCAAATGTAAGATAGTGTCACGTCAGCACAAGATACCAGCTAACGTACATAACAGCTCTGAAATTTAAAGTTCTCACAACAGGAAGAAATGCATCATCTTCCATATTTAAAGGGATTTTCTTATTGTTGCTGCTGATCTGGGAACTCAAAAAATATTGTTTAAGGTTATAAATGTCTTTATTAAAATTACGATTTCTGTCTAATTTATTTTAACAAGAATTGTAATGTATTCTGCCCTTTGATCTCTTAGCTTGAAACACTGCCTGTTGTTCCATTATTCCACCATCCATTTGCAGATAACAATACATCAGAACCTTTTTCTTGCTGCAGAAACAATGCCCTTTATTTGAGAAAGGACATTGTTTTGACAGATAAAGTAGGCATTTGATAAATTGGAACAGGTTCTGAATTATTTTGAGGGGAATGCGTGCTACATCTGTCTGCTGATTTTCCACTGAAGCAGTGCTTAACTTTCTTGTCTGTTTGTGATTTATTGAGCTGGAGAAAAGGTTAGGAAAATTTCATGGCTCTTCTCTTATAATTTGTAAGTGAATCAAAAAGCATTTGTTACTGTTTATGATGCTCAAAAGACAGAATTACCCCAAAACATTTATACACAACAAAGACTGTAGTGACAACAACAAGAAAGGTAAACAAAAGAATGATCTTCTAAATTATTAATAATACAAATACAACACTGAAAACAAATTCAGCTGTTGAAATGCATGGAAAGTTAATAAAGAATTTGGATGTCTATTTAATCACATTTTTAGAGAGATAATTAACAGGAAATCTTATTACATGTTTCCTAAATACTTCTATAGTTATTAATATTTATCAAAAACTTCTCACAAACTAATGTAAAATACTGGCGACGAGGAAGTCAAAGCATCTATATTACTCTGCATATAGGCTCTGAATTTAATTGCTGGAACAGAGACTATTTTTTGTTGTTTCAGACATCCTATGGGATCCTAATCTGTAAATGGAAAGGCTGTTATATAGGGCTGTTTTTAACAGCCTACAGCTCTTCATACCGTGTCTATAGTTAGGTAACCAAACAAGGAGGAAATCCATCTTCAAACAGTTGACCCTAAAATTCAGTTGTTTCAATGTAGGTGTTTTCCCATGAGCCAAGTTTTTAAGCTCTTGTTATAGTTAACTGAGAGTTTATTCATATGTCCAGTGTAATCTCATGACCACTGTAAGTCAAAAAGGTCCAAGAGTTCCATACAGTCATCTTAACATTGCTGTCTAGTGTTATTTGAAACTTTTTAGGGTTTCAGATGTATCTGTATTTAAAAAAGGGAAGGGAAAAAAAAAAAAAAAAGAGGGAAAGTCACTCTGTTCTGAACCTACAGTCAGCAGTCTCAGGCCAGGTGGAATCACATAGGGTACTTCAGACAGCACTGTGCACTTGCCTTGTCAGCCCTGTGCACGTGCCTTCAGCAGTTCCATGGTTTGTAGATGGTATGAGATGCCTCTGCAGAGTGTGCAGCTGAATGAAGCATCATCAACTGCTCAGAAAAAAACCATCAAAGTGAGAGCCAGTTGACCAAACATATGTTCAGTAACATTTGAGATACCTGTTATCCTGTCTGACATACAGCTTCTGCTTCAGAACAGCACGCATCTCCCATAGGTCCTTTTTCATCTCTACACTTCTTACATAAATTTCTTACTTTCTTAGGGCTCTAGGTGCCTAACTGGACAGCCAAATTCAATTCCTGTGAAGGAAAAAGTGCCCCTCTTCAGGGACAACTCAATTCACATAGTTCAGTATTTTTTTTTTGTTTGGGATTGTCATATCTTTGGAGTACAGAGGAAGCCCACCTGCTAAATTTCTACCTTATTTATGACTGAAGATGGAGGAAACCTCTCATTTTATAATTTAATTTGTGTGAAAGTAATGTTGATGTTTTCTATTTCTCAGTTCTTTTTTATTTCAGTCTTCTTATATCAAATGATAGACAACTACCTCACAATGAACATTAGACATATACAAAAACAGTAGATGAGCTGTCTCTGATGAGTATCCCCTTCATTCCCTGAAACACAGTTACTGCATGTGGCCTTTTTTTGACTTTTAACACTCAAATTTAAACTTGCTTGGTGGATTTCTTCTTCTATGCACTTCCTGCTGTTGTTGGAATATTCATGTTGTATAAATTTAAAAATTCTTCATTCGTATCTTATACAGGGAAAACATATGTGGAATTACGTTAGCTGGTGGATGTAAATTCAGTAGTTACTATCCTTCTGGGGTTTAGATTTGCTACCAGTTTGTTTTCCTGTTTGAGAATAATTGCGAACAACTGGCAAAGTGAAGTGATGCACCTCACAGGTTTAAGATATACACTTACATTATAAGTGCCTTATCCCTTTTTCATTACCAATTATTTATTTATTGCTTGGCATTAAAAAAAAATGTGTATTCAGTAGCTCCCAATCATGAAATCATGACAGCTGCTATGGAGCAGATAAGATACATTAGCAAACCCTACTGCATAAAAACAAAAAAATATTTCTAAAGTTTCATGACATCCAGCTGCACCCAAGCAACCAAAATTACATGGTCAATAATAAGAATGTGCAATGCCATTAAATCTCCTGCAACTTAAAAAAATTTTTTGAGCAATTCTGTAATTAAAAATTGTCCATTTTCTTTTTTTCTTTTTTTTTTTTCCTGTTTTTGAATGAGCCTACCCTCATTCAAATGTATTGGCCAATCTTTGTTGTATGAGAATGAGAAAACCAGGAATGGATGAGTCAGCGAAGCATAAGTATTGTTACCAATGACAGAAACGTATAAAGAATATTTTTCTTTTTTAAATTAGATGAGAGGAATACAATTTTATATTAATCAAGGTAAAAGAAGTAATAGAAATGAACAGCAGCAAAGGACTTTGTTTACACAACAGTTTTGGTAGCAGGAGGGCTGCAAGTGTGGCTTCTGTGAGATCAGAAGTTTTACTGGCCTCAGAGCTCACTTCAGTCGACTCTGAGATGATCCCACCACTGCACAAAGCTGAGCTGTTCAGCAATGCTTCTGGTTCCTGTATGAAATCATATTTATGATATATTTAGGATAAAAAATACACAGCAGCTGTGAGTGAGAGGAGTAAGACAATGTGAGAGAAACAGCCCTGTAGGCACCAAAGTGAGAGAAGAAGGAGCAGAGAAGGTGCTCCAGGCACTGGATCAGTTTCCCCTGCAGTTCATGGAAAACCATGCCAGAGCAAGTGTCCCCACTGCAGCCTGTAGAGCACCCCACTCTGGCTCTCTAGCAAGCCAGGAAATCTGGCAACCAGGAAACTCTATCCATCACAGATTTTCAAATCAAAAGGAAAATTCTCTGTCTTGAAAAATCCTTCAAAGAGGTTGTCAATGTTTTTCTGCACATGTGGGTACAATTATCAAGAGAAGTATTACTGTGTGTTCTGAAACACAGTAAGATAAATTAGAGGAAAAAAACCCCAAGAAACTATATTGCATTCCACGAATATATTCAAATCAAATACTTACATACAGTAATATGTAGTGTATTAATTTATTTAAAGTATATTCTGGGTGGTAGACTTACAGTTGATATTATATAGGTACAAAAATAACAATTCTAACTTGTCAAAACTATTTGTAATATTTGTGTCCTTAGCTCTCTGTGCACAAGAGTGGTAGGAAAAATACCCAAACTACTAAAAAACTACCCCAAGATATTTATAAGAACAAAATACCACACCAAAAAAGAAACCCTACTTTACTTCCATTCTTCAGATACTCCAGTTCACAGTCTCTTACACCAATATAGGGAATGAAGCATAATAGCAAAATTCAGTTTGAAAATATGTTGGCTGCTCCACTGGAGCTGTGGATGGCATTGGCACAGGCACCTTTTTCTGCTGTTTGCAGGTTGTACTGATGCCTGCTCAGACTGCCTGCTCACATTGCTCTGCATTGCCCAGCTCAATGTGCACTGAAATAGTGAAGGTCAAATCTTGTTTTTACTTTCAGTGACCTCTGTGTTTAATCTAGAGCCAAGTGGTATTGAGGTGACTTTTTTATTGTTTAAAATCCTTATGCCACCTTGTGTTTTAGCAAACATCCTGGGAAGGCGCTGAATGAATAATAAAGGACTCGTGTTCAAAGGCAGGGGGATATTCACAGGGAAGCAAGTGACTGTAGAGCTGGAAATGTGGTGTTATGGCTAGGGCTGGAATGGCATTTTCATTCAAAGCAGCATTTTTCAAAGGCTTTTCATTTCACTACTTGTCAGGAGGATATTTCTTATGCTTGTTCTTCCCCATCAACATAGTGTTTTGGAAAGACTGATAAAATTCCATTGCGCTATATTTAAGAATTCAATATTGAAAATGTACTTTTTCTGTCTAGGGAATTATTCAGAGTCCTCTCACATTTTCAGATAGTTTAGTATGTTTTATGTAATATACTGCAAGGACTAAACCAGTCAGCTTTTAATGAGGTTGATATTAGGAGAAATACGCACAGTAACACAGACTCAGTTTTATAAGGGTTCAGAACAATTTTCCATGCCTTATTTGCTTACTTTTATTTTTGAAAATACATATTTTTATTTATACAAAAAGGTATTTCACCTGCTTAAGAATCTCTTACCTGCTTGCATGTCACTGTGAAGTTTATATAGGAGAATGAATGACTAACATAGCATCAAATAGGGATGAAACTTTTAAAATGGACCACATTTTAAAGATTCACCAAATATTAAAACTTTTTCAGCTCAAGTCATGGTAGTGGAATGTGCCCTTTCATTTTCAATTTCTTTCTTAAGAGAGTGTTAATACTTTCTCAATTTTGATATGTTTTGTTGGCTTGGCTGTTTGCTTGGGTTTTTTGGAGTTATCTTGGTTTGGTGGTTGATTGGAGTGTTCGTATGGGTTTCTTTGTGGATTTTTCTAGTTTGTTTGATTTTTTTGCTGGTTTTGGAGGTTTTTTGGGGTTTTTTGGTTTTTTTGTTCATTTGGTTTTTTGGTGTGGTTTTTTTTTGTTGTTGTTGCATTGTTCTGTTTGTCTTTTTAATTGTCAGTTTGCTTTCTAACCCAGAGAAGGGTTAGGCATGTGAGCAGTGCAGACCTGTGAGGAACAGTAGCCATCTATCCCTAGCAGCTGCAAGTAGATTTTCTCCTAAAGCAGACTTCTTGTCAGAAAGAAAAAATTGTGGCATGTTGAGATTGGACATTTGAATCTGTCACCACCAGACTTCGTGTCAGAAAGAAAAAATTGCAGTGTGTTGAGATCTGACATTTGAATCTGTCTCCAGCCCCTAGCTACCTATCCCACTTGTGGAAGATGCCACCACAGGAACAGGAAGAGCTAAACAGATCCTCAGCATTTTCTTGAACTTAAAGCCAGTCACATTAAGGTAAGCTAATGCTGAGTTCTTTAACAGGTTAGCCTTGATTAAGAAATAGGTTTTCATTCATCTGCCCTTGCCATAGGGACAGCAGCCTTTGATAACAAGCTGGGGCAGATGTATGAGATGAAATATGCATTAGTTTAATCCACAGCCAAATATGTGTCAACACTGTTAATGTAAATTGGCACAACTCCATTCAGGTCACCAGCAGAGGGTCTAAGTATGCAGATTTTAAAAAAATCAAAAAACACACAACCAACCAACAAAACTCAAAGAACCTCAAAAACAAATACCAGAAAAAGACAAAAAAACAAACCAAACCAAAAATCTAGGACCATTTTTGTGCTATCCATAAGCTTAAAGCTCTTTAAAAACAGGTCATTCTACTATAGTCAGTGATGATGAAAGAAAAAAGTTCGAGACCTATCTGATTTATTGAATCTTTTTTGTTGTTATTATTTTCACCACAGTGTAAGCTGTCATCTGATAAAAATCTATTGTCTATTTGTCTATTACAGGAAAAAATATTTCTCTTGCAAACTGTTACCATCAGACACTGAAAAACTCATGAGACATTAACAGCTCAAAAGAAACTAATTTTAATCATTTCACTGAACTGATAGTGAAGCTGTGATTGTGATTATAAATTGCTGATAATTATTAGGTTTTCAGCACTTATCTCACAGTTATTTTAAACCAGATAATCATTTAGTAAAGACAGATTTGGGTTCAGTCATACATCTCTGCAACATTATCTTTGCTTTCTTTTTCTAGACTTTATTCTGTTCAAAACAACTTTCAAATGCACACACAAAAAAAAAAAGTTCACGCTGCATGGCAACAGAAAAGTCAAGGCTAACTAAAGGGATACTGAGAATACTCTTACCAAAACTTTATTGCTTAATGGTAAATGCAATTTCAGGGAAAATTCAATGAGAGTAAAGGGAAGAGGACACAATGGTAGTATAAGGATACAAGGTAAATAATTCCAATCTTTCAAAGAAAAATATTCAGTTTGTTAATTGGGGGAGAAGTATTCCCATTAAATAGATGTATACATATATATATATATATATATATATATATATGCATATGAAAATTAGAACTTATAATGATGTCATAAGATTGATAAATCAGGACAGCTGGAAAATTTAAACTTTACTAAATTAATTAATCAATAACACCTTTGTTACTGGTTACTTTTTGTACCTTATTAACCATTACCATTATGAACAAAAAACCTTTAATCTTAAAGACTTCTTAAATTAGATCTCAGTATACAGTAATGTAAAGCTGATAATGTTTACATTTATTTAGCACTAATGTCTGTGGTACTTGACATTTCACTGAGCTGAAGTTGATGAGCTGTCAGAGCTCTTTAAGTCAAGTTGCAGGTAGAGTTATCATATGTTATTTCTTCTCCAGTTTTCTTCACTGGTGTACAATGTTTTATTAAAATGCTCCTTCTCCCCTCAAAAATGGGAGTGTCTCCTCTGCTCACATTGCTGATTATATTGGGTTTTGTTTTGTTTGGCAGGATGTTCTACCTATTTTCAGTCCTTTGGTATTATCTTGCCCTTTGTCTGCCAGGATCCTTTCTTGCTTACATCCTTGCTACATCAAGATCACACGGATTATATACTGATGTAAAATGCTTATATTTTGTATAAGCTCTAATGGTTATACAATACTATATGGTTATAGAATTATATTAGTTGTACTATGTCTGATTTATTATGCTTTTGTTTGGCTTCAAGGCAAAAAAAGTTATACATATAATTTATAGTTGTCTCAGGGTTCTGTTAAGTTTTGTAAAGGATAATAAATGGCTTCAAAGTCATAACCACAACCTTTTTTTTTAGTCTTCAACAATTTAACATGAAAACATGGTCTCCTGATGTGATCGCTCACTTGCTTGTTCTTGCAAGTGGAGTCGTTCTGCATGTGTGACAGGAAAAACTCAATATGCATTCTGCAAATGCATCAATAAAAATAGATTCTAGATCTTTGTCTTTCTTCCTGCTCAGAAACAATCCAAATATTTTGAACTATAGATATATGCTTTTCCACTCTCAAGAGGTTGCAGTCAATGTACTTCGGAAATGTTTCCCAAGTATACTGGTCTTAAGATTTGCCAATAATTAGGGGATTTTTTTCTCTTTTAAGCATTGGCCAACCTCTCTTAAAAGTCTTGGGATTTGTTACTGAGGTTTTCTGCTATTAGTTTTGATCAAGGTGTCATTTGTATAGGCATTTGGTTGGGATTTTAAGAGTATTCTTGTAGCCAGCTGTAGAAATCCCACAAAACTTCTGTGTCCATGCATCACGCTGAGTTTAAGAGCTTAACTTGTAAACTTCAGCACACAAAGTAAAAGCCAACATATTTTCTTTGGGAAGGAGAGAAAAAAAGAAGAGGCATGTGCCTTCTCAATGTTGCAGGCAGTTGTGGGTTGCAACAAGGATATGACAACAGGATACTCAACAGTGGACAAAGGGAACGTCTGAATCATTTTCTCACTTTGATTAAGAAGGCTTAAGGGAGTGTTATGGGTTAATCCTCATATGACAGACAGTTGCCTGGTCAAATCGCGTTTCTCTCAACGTTACCTATAAAATCCCGCAGAAGGCAGGAGTTTGGGGAGTTTTTTTTCCAGCCCAGGGGTGGCGGCCAGGAGCCACGGCCCCACTGGGGCCCCGCTGGGCTGGGTCGGGCCGGGTGGCCCTGCCCTTGTCCCCCCTTCCCAGGCCACAGCCCGGACTCTGGGGCTCTGGGGGGGCGGCCCTCGGGCTCCCTCCGGCGCGGTCTCTCTGGGACCAGGTCTGTCCCACACGGGACCAGCGGGGCACTGACGGAGGGTCAGCCTGCAGCTGCCAGCACACACTGCACGCTGAACTGAAGAAGACAGCCCCGTATCCAGCGGCAAAGTGGGACAGTAACATTTTCCACCATGGTGATTCCAAAGCCAGAGAGAGAAAGAGGAAACCTCGTCACGTGAGACGGAGCCAAGATGGCCACGAGAGGAAAAAGGGCGGTGCCGCAGCTTCCTCGCGGGCAGCTTAAAAGACTCCTTGCCTTGCTGTGGTATGAATATTGTAATATCCCAGACTGTTTGTCTCTTTAATCCAGTTAAAACTCATGGGGGGATGGACAATTTTGATGTCTGGCTTGTAAAGGTTGTGAAGAAAATGCCCGATGCCAGATTTATCAGAAAGCAGAGGCTTATAAACTTGGTGGCAAAGGAAAAAAAGCCTTAGAATGTCAAGCCGCAATTACTCATCCGAAAGAGTAATACTCCCATGGGCTGGCCCATGTTCTAAAGTTGAAGGAACCGTGAGAGGGTTTTATGGAAAAAGAGACTTTACATTACTGCAGATTGTTTCTGCTGCAGGTGGTGGCAGTTTGGAAAACCACGTAAAGCAGGAAGAAACCCTTTTCCTTTCTTGAGAACTGCAACATGGATTGAGGAAGAGGAGAAGGAGGGGGAGGGAGAGGAAGAGGAGTTCTGGCTGTGTGTTCTGATTTTTTTTTTTTTTCCTTTTCTTTTAGGTCTGTTAATAAACTTTATCATAGCATAAAAGTTGTGTGCCTGCTTTGCTGCCTCCTAATGGTTTATCTCACAGAAAAGAAATCAGGGAACAGTGCATAAATTGACCATAAAACCACTAACGGGAGGTAAATCTGTGAAAATGGATTCATAAACACATATTCCCTATCTGGACCTAGACATGGCAATTTATTATTTGAGCACCAAATATACTTTTTGCCTAAAACATCTGATGCTATAGGTCCTCTTACAAAACAGTTTACCTGTTTCATAGTAAGATTCCTGGCCTCTGCTTATTCCTATCAAGAAAAGACCAAACTCGCCACATCCTTTGAAAACTATGAGCAATAGACTGGATTATTTCGGAGTACTCTGTAATCCAGCCATTAAGACAATGTTACAATTCAGCCAGGAACATAAGTCTAATGTATATCGAATATTGTCACATAGATAAATGTACCATGTAGCCATAACTGTTAAGGGTATCCTGGCAATCAAGTTATCTAGGGATGTTGATCTCTCTTTCCAGAACTATTTATTTACTTAATTTCAAGGAGGAGAAAGCTCAAGAGCTGAAAGCAATTCTTGGACTGGTAAAGGCAGTTCTGGATATGCATTTGAGAAAAAAGGAAAAGGTCATTACCTGTAAATTATAAAGTCATCTTCTCCTTCAGTGTGTGCCTTTATTCTAATTCCTGTTAGTTTTTTTAACTCTTATTTTAAAACTGATTTTCACAGTTGACCTTAAAATAGAAACCAAACTCTCTATCAGAGCAGGAAGTACAATTGAAATCTCACTTCCTGGATGATGGTTCCAGGCGAGGATGCTTATTTCTTCAGATTTTGGATATTCTGGAATTAAATTACTCTTATAATTTAACTCATTGTCAGTCATAATGTTATTGTAATCATGGTGGCTAAGGTAATATGTTGTCTGTAGAGGGAGTCGATATGTTTTACTTAAGTAGTACAGATGGAAGAAATAAAAAATATTTTACAACCCTTCCTTATTCTTTAACAGAAGTAGCAAACTTCAAAGCTGAATACGAAACTCTAAGTTTAATTAGATTTTCAGTGGCTTGACCAACTGCTAAGAAAGGAGCCCCTCTCCTGTGCAGTAAAGGGGCTGGTAGCAGAGAGTAAGGCATTAAAAAAGGTGAGGTTCCAATTTTACTTTTAGACTATAAAGAAGTTATTTTGCTTATAGTCACTAAGATAAGGACAAATTTCATCTAATGACACTGTTTTTAATGCTGTATCAGTAGATTTTTAAATCAGTGTGATAAATTGTGGAACAGTGTCTTTCTGGCTGTGATACAAATTTTCGGCACTTGAAATGATCACTTTAAATACATCAACAAAAATATAGCAGATACTCTATCAAAAGAAACCCCCAAACAAAACAAAACAGAACAAAAACAAAACCAAACCAAACCAAACAAAAAACCATTAAGAAGAGAAGAGAAGAGAAGAGAAGAGAAGAGAAGAGAAGAGAAGAGAAGAGAAGAGAAGAGAAGAGAAGAGAAGAGAAGAGAAGAGAAGAGAAGAGAAGAGAAGAGAAGAGAAGAGAAGATTTAAAATTGGTCATACAATAACTATTATCATGCTTTAAATTGTCTTAATATTTTTTTTTTTTCAGTTATCTCTAGTTTCTTTAAGGTCTGTTTTTCAATATACTCATTTTCATTCTCAAGACTATATATCACTTTTTAACCTTTTGCATATGTTTCTAACCTTTTCTAGGTCACTTTGCTTTGTATCATTTCTCAATGGTGTTTGCAACACATTCCAATTTGGTATCATCTGCAAATTTAATTAATGTGCTGTTTACCTCATCTTCCAGATAAATTACAGATACATATTCTCAGTTCAACAGTCAAACACCATCTGCAGCTTCTCTCTATCTCTCAGGCACACCCTGCACTTGCCCTCCTACACATGTACATATTCCAGTCCATCTGGATATCTTTATACAAAACTCACACTCATGAATTGGGATAACCCTATCAGTTCCATTCTGTTCATGAAAAGATGATACCACTGCAGATGTGCATTATTAAAGTTTTTCAAGAGATCTGCTAATTAGAGATTCTTGTCCATGATACCTAGACAATGGCTGAGATGACAGTGTGTGAATATTTAGCGGAATATTTTCCTAAGCAGCTTTTAAAGATTATATATGAACTGGAATTTAAAGAATGACAGATTTTGATTAATCAGGTCTTAATTATTCATGTTCGAAACACCAAATATTATAAGGGGGGGGGGGAGGGTGTCTCTTACTGTGGTCACTGGAAAACTGAACAGCTGAAGTGCACATGGAATTCTTAATAGGCAACCCCTTGGAGGTCAGGGCAAGGCAATTCTGAACATACAGCCTATATACAACACTTAGTTTAGTAGTATCACTGGTATATATATCCCTACAGATCCAGACTGCCTTTATAATCTTTGGTCAGAACTGGAAGCATCAAGGCATTATTCATTTCTCTACTTGTAAATGGCTGTTTTGTAATGGGATAGATTGCCCTCAAAAATGTTACAGTCATTTATTTAGATACAGACATTGCATATAGTCCAGACTACACTCCAGGCTTTTGAGGAGACCATATAAAAATGTTGTATACATGAGGATTATTTGCATATATTTCCTATTAAAATACAGAAATATACTAAATATGCAGAAATTTAAGAAAAAAAAATATTGGTCGTTCATTGTCATTAAGCATTTATTCTGTAAGACATGCTAAACCCTATGTGTAGGACATTGATCTGGCCCACTGCAAGTGGATGCCTTGTATGTGACAAGTTCTCATTCATTTTTCTCACAAAGGTTAGGTATTTTGTTAACTGGTTATTAATTTCTTAGTCTTTTTCCACAGCAGTGTAATAAAAATTTCAGCTGTTCCATGTTTACACTCTCATGGGAAAACAAGGCAGTGGTGTTTGACAAATACTGTGAATAATTTGGGTAGAACATATTTGGGTTTTCAAGGTTTCAAAGGAAGAACAAACTTTTGTCAGGCAATATATTATATATATGTGTGTGTGTGTGTATATATATATATATATATATATATATAGTCATGGAAATAACAGATTATAGCATTTAGCTCTTTTCTATTGAGGAAAAAAAAATGTTAAGTTTAAATTGCCTATATTGACAAAGAGTAACAATATGTTAGTAACCAGACTAGGGGCATCTGTGGGAAGGATGGTGATATAACACATTCAACCTTAATGCCCCATATCTGGTAAGAGTTTCAAGCTATCATTTAGAGAGAATGCATATTGTATGCATTTGAAATAGTGTTGAAATACAGTTTTAATGATAGCAGCCACAAAAACACTTAGCATGTTCACTCAAACACAAATATTTAATCCTCTGAATTCTTTAAATCTCTGTTCTCCTTTGGGAATGAAATAACTGCAGGGCTCAATTTGTACTGGTAGCTTAATGATTAAAGATGAAAAATTCTTTGCCTATGCATCTGATTTTTATATGCCTTGTTTTACTACAAATCCTATTAAAATGAACTCTGGTTTTTTTTGTTGCTGGGAGTAATTGGATCCAATACTTCACAACTGCAAAAAAATGTTAGCTCCTGTTTTGAAGGCTGGTCGCTGTAAGGGAACCAGTGGGGACTGGTTTTGATTGACAGTAGGAAAGAAATAAAAAAAGGAAAAGTAGGACTCCATTATGTAAAGGCATGCAAGCAAAAAGAAACTTGCTGTCTGGGTTCAGTTTTCTGTTATCTGAGAATATTCAATATCTAAATGAATGAATTTGATTATAATAAAAATAAAACTGTGATTTTGTCACTTAGTCTAGGCATTTCTTCCAGGATTGCCCACCTAAGATGATATACAAGTCCTCTAAAACATTTAGTACTGCACTGAGTGGACACTTAGGAATTATGAAAATGGGTTGCAGACTGAAATTCCTAGATATGGTCTGTCAAACCTGTAGTGAGAATAACACAATTACTACAGTCATCTTCTGCAATAAAACGTTGATAAACATACTTATTATGTATGACTTTCTCAACAAAAAATGCTATATTTTATTTATTCTATTAAAAAGTATAAAATAACTTTAAAATAAGAATTCCAGGCTACTGTGTGGAATACTGAAGTGAATACTGACAGACCTATATGTTTCTCTGACACAAAACAACCATATAAATCTTCTCTACACAGCTGCAATTTAGTGAAATATGCAGTTTTCTGTTTTCCATTACTATACACAGTATAAATTCTTTCTGCTGGAAGACAGATTGTGACAAATTTGCAAACAGCATCTGTATTCATACTTTTGAAGCACTAATTTATCTGGCAATAAAAACTTTGATTTCCCAAAAGGAGTGCCAGGCCTCAAAACTAATGCCTATTTTTGAGACTTAACTGAGTTTTCAGCGTTAGTCATTTTCTTATGAGTTACAGTGCTCCTATGGAAAAATATACAACTTAACAGCAAGTACAGAGAGTTAAAAGGGTCACACAAAACATAAATCTGTATGCTTAGTTAATGCATGTGTATAATTTATATAAACAAAGTTCTGACTGGGTACAGTTTCTCTTGGAAAAAAGCTTTTGTTAACAGCCCTACCCAAAATAGTAAAACTGGTTATCTGAAGAGTATTCCACACTGGAAAATAATTTTTATGTGATGGCAAGAAAATTCAATCAGAAGACACACCTATGGAATTTTTAAAATATATTTAAAAACTTCTACTTGGCATGTCTATCTTCTAAACATCTTACACCTCCACAAAAGCACCTTTCACTCTTATTAGCAGGTGAGTATTTTAGACAAAATCTTGCAAGGTACTTTTGTCTATCTCTTAGTGGAGGCATGTAATGTAAGAAGATTGTGTGATTGTTATCTGTTAGAAATAATTCTGTTACAGCCATTCCTTAAAAAAGCACAATTTCTCCAAGGAAAATTATTATCAAACTTTCATTTGAAAAGATCACAAAAGAAATTACTGCTAAATATTATAAAAATCCCAAACAAGCCCCCCTCAAAAACCCCAAAATAGAATTTCCTCCCAAAACTCTCAAACCAGAGAAACTTAAAAATCCAAATTTTTTAATACAGTCAATTATATATCTATAAGTCTATATGTCCACAGGCTACATATGTGGTTTATCTATAGTTTTGTTTTTTTTTTTTCTCTTGTAATAGCCATTCAACTAATGAAAATAACACTAGTAGCACCTCCAAAATGCAACAAACCCATATTCTGGGTGTCAATTTTGCATACATTGTCAAATAGTTTCCCTAAATTGACTATATATTTCCCTATTTTAGATTTCCTTGAGGTAGGTGATTGAGGTGAGGTCATTCTCTCACATAACTGATAATCTGTTTTTTTTTTTCTTGAATATATTGTGTACAGGATATGTGACTTACAAAAAGGGTTATGGTAGCCTTAGTAACTTCCACTATTTTTAAGAAAACAAATATATGTACAGAAAGTTTTTAATTTAGGACAGTATTTACAGAAGGCAAGGAACTGTGAACTGTTACAGAGAATATTTAGACGTAGGTACTGAGAAGAATGGTAAAAATGCAAGAGAAAAGGTACTAGACAAAAGTAGAGTAGGAAACAGTCCAAGAAATTGGTGAGGGATAAAAAGTAATGGTTTTCTTCAAGTCTGAATGGCATATAAAAGGAATTAGATCTTTCCTTATTGCCAGTTGTCTTCAGATAAGAGGTTGATGTATCCAGAACATAAAAAATAAACACATGAGAGACCCTTGACTGTACAGTCAGCCTTGTCTACAAGATGAAATTTTGAGTTTTATGTTTTCTTGAAAACTTGATCCCATAAATTATAAGCACAAGGAAATACTACAGGTTTCAGAAGAACATTATTTATGACCTGGTCTGCCACAGATGCTGGTGAGCTTTCTTTTCTGTATCTCATAAGAAAGTCTTGAGGCCCATGTTACCAAGGTAACCAAAACACCTCTTAGTGGTATTGATGCCATGATGATTTTTTGCCTTTTCTTTTTATATACCTTTTATGTATTCTCAATATTCTTAGCATACAAAGTTGAAATTCTTTAACCTGATATCTTAACTCATGTCCTGATATTCTGCTGGGCCAGAAGACCAAACATCCTAAAGACCTCACAGTTGGGAGCTGGAAAGCCTTACACTATTTTGAGAAACCAAAGCCCTCTTTAGAACATATTTTATAAACTAGGCTCAAGCTCCATCTGGGGGAAAATACTATAGGTTAGAGAAATGTCACACGATTAATTTAAACTCTTCATTGAGGAGTCTTTGTCAGATATGCTTATTTACAAAATCTATAAAATTGTATATGCAGTATACTGTGTGTGCATTTTGGTGTATTTCACCTAGAAAAATTTTTGCACCATAAAGATTCTTATTAAATACTGAGGTAAAATCCTTTTATCCCTTAACTGTGTCTGGCTCATAATTCTAGGATCAGGATAAAAACATCAGTATCAAATATATAACATAGTTCCAGCATGAGAATGAAATAGATATTATTACTATAATTCTGTAATTGCAATTGCTCCACAGATAAGAGTTTGAAAAATAAACATTAGCTAAAGCCTTTGGCTAGAAGTACACCTATATAAATATTAATGTTTATCTATGTATACACTAACATGTATTATCTGTGTGATATATAATCTTCCATAGTGTGTGTCTGTATCAGTCTTATTGAGAAGGAGGTATAAGTATGAAATAGGGGCCAAGTGCCACAAGCCAGACCAGTTATCTATATGGAGCAACTGATTTCTAGATTTCCAATCTTTTTATGGTCATGTGACCTTACATAATCTGTTTTTTACATTTCCAGATGACTTCCAACAGACATATAAGACTTTCAGGCGTGATAAAAGACACATGGCAGTCAGGAAAGATATCTAGGGGATTTCAAGGGGTATTTGATTACCTTTTCTAGACCTCTGAGTCTGACCTAGACTGGATTCACAGCTGACGAAGGCTCTAGAGAAAAGCCATATGAGGAGCAGCAGAGGGACATGAGATTGTTTATCCTGGAGAAAAGGAGGCTGAGAGACCTTACTGCTTTTTACAACTACCTGAAAGGAGGTTGTAGTGAGGTGGGGGTCAGTATCTTCTCCCAAGTAAGAAGTCATCAACAAGAGGAAATGGCCTTCAGTTGTGCTGGAGGAAGTTTAGACTGGATATCAGGAAAAATTCCTTCACTGATACAGTTGTCAAGCATTGGTATATGCTGCCCAGGGAAGTGGTTGCATCCCCCTTCCTGAAGGTATTTAAAAGACAAGTAGCAGTGGCACTTGTGGACATGTTTTAATGGTAAACATGTCAGTAGTGGAGGGTTAATAGTTCAACCTGATGATCTAAGGTTGGAAAAATTTCCTTTGTTTCCTAAGGAAACAAAATAAATGGTTCCAAAATAAATGGTTCTATAATTCTATGAATTTACAATCAATGGAGAGAGCTAGATACCTCCAGAAGTTCATTATAAGCTGTGTCACAATGATGTTTGTGATGTACAGCTGATCTCAATAATGTGAGGTTTTGACTTGGTACCCCGATCCACTAAGTGTGCAGGTGGGAGCTCTGGTCCCTCCAATAGCTATCTTCCAATTCATGCATTTGACACTTGTTTCTATAAAAATGTAGGAGCTGAAAGAGGAATACTGAATGATCAGATTTAATTCTAACATGGAGTCAAGACACATCTGGGATACAAACTCAAACAACCTCAGGGTTTCAGAGATGTTCCCTCCGTAGCTGAAATTTAACTATCGGTTTAGGCACTGAAATAACTTTCCTATTCACATGCTTCTAACTCTGACTACTATTAATGTTTCATACATGACTGACTCAGAAATAGAAGTGCAAGTTTAAATGTCAAAAATAGGATAATGAATCCATCTTAAGTGTAATTCATGTAAAAAATATTTTGGAAGTTGTAAGTTGCAAATTTTGTCAAATAAAACTTTTCTTTATGCATACCAAATGGATATTTCTGGTTTTGCTTTTATCATATTGTAGAAGTAGGAAGGTAAGATGTTGCTTTTTCCTTGTATTGGCTATTTTTATATTGAATTTTTTAAATGCTTGCCCTTTACTACTGCAATTATTCCAAATTTTTATTTACATTTCTGTAGGTTTTAAGCAGACATCACATCTTCATATATCCAAAGGTAAGCAAAAACTGATGTTTGGTCTGAAAAGAAAAAAAAGGAAAAAAAAAAAGAAAAAAAAAAGGAAATCCTTTTAGCTTCTCTACCCCCAGGCTTTAGAAATCAGAATTAACGAAGCTTTTACCATTCCAGAAATGCCTAGTGCCTCACACACTGAAAGGATGTCAATTAAGTACTCAAATGCCTCTAGTAACCATATTAAACTGAGAAAGGAAAAATAATCTCTACAGAAAATGTATACTTCTTTTTTTTTTTTTTTTTTTTTAACTTTCCCCCTTGGTCAAAGANTATTCTTCTTTTTTTTTTTTTTTTTTTTTAACATTCACCCTTGGCTACAGAATATCTTGATGGAACTCTATTCACACAAATGTATTATATGAATACAAATTTGATCACCCCGGAATGCAGAGCAGAAGTGTGGTAAAAGGTAGTGCAGAAATGCTTACACAAAAATACAGCTTAAGAGTTGGACACCCAGCTTCTACATGACTTTTCCTCCCTGTTCCCACTTCATGAGACAGCTGTATGGATATAAGAGTATCCAGCTGCATGCATCCTTGGTGAGATAGAATTGTGTCTCTCAAGGCTCAGGTGAGTGTCAGAACATTTCAGGACTCTGGACATCCTTGGCCACTGTGAATTATAGAAGGTGTGTATGGCAGGAGTTACCTTTCCTCCTCCCTCAGATACGAGAAAAGTATTCACTTTGAATATTATGTGCAGTATTGGTCAGCACCATATGAGAAAGATATTAAGTTATTAGAATGTCCAAAGGAGGGCCACGAGGATGGTGAAGGGCCTTAAGGGGAAGCCCTATGAGGAGCAGCTGAGGTCACTTAGTCTGTTCAGCCTGGAGAAGAGGAGACTGAGGGGAGACCTCAGTGCAGTCTGCAGCTTCCTTGTGAGAGGAAGAGGAGGGCAGACACTGATCTCTGCCCTGTGGTGACAGTGACAGGACCCAAGGGAATGGCCTGGAGTTGTGTCAGGGGAGGTTCTGGTTAACTATTAGAAAAAGGTAGTTGGGCACTGGAACAGGCTCCCCAGGGATGTGATCACAGCACCAAGTCTGGCAGAGCTGAAGAAGCATTTGGACAACCCACTCAGGCACATGGTGTGACTCATAGGGATGGTCCTCTGCAGGGCCAAGTGTTGGACTTGATGATCTTTGTGGGTCCCTTCCAACTCAGCTTATTCTGTGGGGGTATTTAAAGCTTGACCCAGGAAGACTAATTGTAAATTTTAATTATCCCTTCTTAAGTTTTTTAGGATGTGCTTCAAGTTTAACTTGACTCATAAATTCATGTCCATCATATTATAAACTGTTTTAAGGCTAAGATAACAGAAGCCTTTTTTTAATGAAATCCTTTGAAAGATTTTAAAATTCAAACAGCTATCTCAGCTTTTTGAATAGTGAAGATCTAAAACCTGTATCCATGCTGCTTTTTTAATTAAAATTTTACCCAAAGGAAAACAGTATTCAAGAGTATGCCAGTTTCCTCTCTCCAGAAATTGTATAGTGAATTGTTTGCACATACCATAAGGTGCCCTGGCGTCTTGGGTTTTCATATGGTAACTGACTGATCTCTTTTTCCTGCTGTTATGCTTTTGACCTGAATTAATTGATATTAGCAATAACATTCAGACTGTACTGATTACCTAAACAGGTAGCAAAAACAAAAATGTGAAAGACAAAGTTGTCATGTGCATTCACTTGCAGACAGCATGTCATTGGTTTAATGTCATTCAGGGAGAAAACTCACTGGATTCTAAAATATTAAAGCAATTTCTGGGAACTCTAAAACTGATTTTTGTCTGTGATTGCCATATTAAACCAAATTTAATTCAAGATTGGCAATTGTTATGCAAACATAAAGCAGTTTTAAGTTTGAAAATACTGAGTAGCTCTTTTCTTATATCTCTGTATGACGTAAAACATATCTTAGGTTGTTCATAGAATCTTCATTTCAAAACACAAAATTGTTGAAGAAATTAAACTAACAGGAAAGGGGAGATATTGTTTAAAAATCATCTCATTGCACATATGCTCATTAAAATCATTCAATGTATGACAAATGAAACAGTATTTGAAACAGCCCTTACAGGTATTGCAAAAAGCATGATCTTGGCTAAATCTCAGTCTGTCATTTTTATTATAATGTTAAATATTGCTTTCTTCAAATAAATACTTTGTCTGTTTAACTCTGCAGTCTCTTTTTTCAACAGATAAAATAATAGAAAAGTTTTACTAAAGACACTTCTAGAATGATCACTGAGTTGGTAATGTTAGTAAGAGGATGAATATGGGACTGAAATATAAGGCAAATAAACCATGAGAAAAAAAGTACAAAGTAAAAATGAACAATTAAGGCAAAAAGAAAGAAAGTGAATGACACCTCAAAAAAGTGGAAAGCTGAAAAGGATTAAAAAAATGTTGAAGACTATATCAATTAATAAAATAAGTACTAAGAATGATATTTTGTCATGAAATAGAGGTGACATAGCTGTTTAAATCATTCCTTTGTCGCCTCATCTTTATCATATGTTTTGCCTTTTTATTTCCCTTAAGCTTCCATAAAAGACTTCTACCCTTTTCTATCTATATTAATTCTTACATTAATTTTTTACATCTGCTGTCCTTCCCCCTTCATTATTTTTGTATATTTCTCTCATTTTCTACTCTCTAAATTTTCTCACGTGACATGCAATATAATTTACCCTTTCATATAATTTTACATCTTAAGAGCTTGACATTATTAAGTTAGAACTACAAGGAAATAAAGGCGTTATTATAAAAATCTTTAAAATAATAGTCATAATAACATTAATGTGGTTTTCCCTCCAGATGTCTCATTTCTTAATTTGCCTCAAATGACTATGGTACTTGTTCTCTAAATCCTACCTTCCTTAATAAATTATTCTACAATTAGAATCTCTAAACATTTACATTAAAAACTGCATGCTGGAAAAACATGGGCTTTATGACTCATAGAAAGTCTTGGCTGCTTATCAGGAAGCTGCAACAGGAATTTTTGAACTTTTATTACAAATGCCTTTGTATTTCTAGAAAAATAAAAAATCAGCTTAAAAAGAAGAGGAGAAAAAACCCCACTTATCTTGTTTTACTTTTCTTTCCTTTATACTTTAACAGGAACTGATGTGGTGGCGGCCAAAATCCCGTGGAAGACAAATCCAAGCCCAGTTTCAGAAGAAATAGGAGCGAATGGGGAGTGCAATGCCAGAAGTCTCTAATGCTGTATTAATAGTTACAGGGTGGGTGAATTACTTACAGTTTCTTACTCCACCACATATCTCAACACTAATTACTGTTCAGTTAGATTGTATTATTGCACACAGGATCTTTCACTTATTGCATCCATAAATAAATAGACATGCCCAGGACACACCAAAGTAAACTTTGACATCCTAATAAGAGTAGCAGAAGAAAAGCACACTTGACATTTAAATTGCTTTGAAACATCTGATGAAACCAAACTATGTATAAAACGATCTTAAACCTTAAGAAAGGAACTTCAGTGTTCACTGCTTGGTCATTGGAAGCCATAAATATTTATCATTCTTTTTTACATGGTTGTAGAAGGAGGAAGAATAAAAATCAGTCTGGTTTCCTGGGAAAATTAAGGGAGTAGGTTTTTTGAGAAAAAGAGCTATGCCTGCTGTCGCCAGAGAAGTTGCAACTTGGGGATGAACACATGGAAGTAATATTTCATTACAATATTCTTACTTTTTTACAGAAATTTTGCTGGTGAACAGCTATTCCATTAAAGGAAACTACCTTTGACTCTTTCATGGTGATCTAGAAAAGTCTTAAGAAAACCAGAATTTAGGGGAGTTCTGAAAATAATTTTGAAGTTTCACCATACCTACAAGGTCCTGTGACTCTGTAATTGGAATTCCAGTGGAAAGTCTGACAGAGACAAATTTATCAGTGTAATAATGAAAGTAGTTTATAAGTCTGGATGAAGGCTGCTCTTGCTCACTTTCATAGCTGAAAACAACTGCTAAGATATAATGTATAGATGTAGCATTATAAAAGGACATATTGCACACAAAGTTCAGCCAAAATTTAAGATATGTAGGTCTAATTAAAAGATTGGAATGATACTGATATACTTCATGTGGAAATTGCAGCTGACACGACTAACAGACAAATGAGGATTCACTCTGACTCACTGACTCACCTGTGCACTGCTAATGGCCTGGCCCTGGGTGTCAGAAAAACAGCAACAGTCCAAGTTAGAGCCCATGTGCTCCTAATTGAGTAAGGAGCTGAAGGGGTCATATGTTAAAACTTATTTTGCATGTCTCTTTATTAAAGTAGAAAAAAATCTCATGATCTCTATTTACAGAAAAGCATGACTTTTTTATTTTGCAATGGTAAGCAAATGACAGTGCCTTAAAGAATGCATCCAGCAGGTCAGTCTGAATTAATCTCTTAACTTGGTTTGTTTACTTGCTTGCTTGCCTTTATTAATTTTCTTTTTTTAGGTGAAGGGGAGGGGAAGGCAGGCAGGGCAGGACACTGCAATGTTGCTGTTGGGGGAAGGTTTTTCTCATATAATAAGCTTAAATAGATGAAAAGTGATAGCAACATGTTTACATCACTGTATATATATCAGTGTTCCAATGCTGAGCAAAGTTACCCCACATTACATGTAGAGTTGAAAAAGAGACCCTTCTGTGTATGAAAAGATATTGTTTGTATATACACCATACACCTTAACAGCTCCCCACAGAGAATTGTCTTCCAAAGTGATGTTTTGTTAGTAATTTTAGTTTAAAATAGGCACCCAAAGGATAAAATACATGCATAATTTATTGTGTTGAGTTTCTACGCATCCAAAATGTGCATTCAAAATATTTTTTTCTCTGTTCAAAGAAATTTGTTTAAAAGACTGGTTTTTTTATCAGTACAGAATTACTGTATTTGAACCAACTGCACTTCTAAGGACACTCACTTTCTCTGAAATTGCAAGAATCGTCAAGAGCAAAACTTGTAGGACCCCCAGTACACTGCAAAGAATATACTAGCTCTATAGAAACTGACATTCTTACTCCAGGACATCTTAAGATGTAGACAGTATTTATGAAGTCTTGTTTCTTAATTAATGGGGTGAATTTTGAACATAGTGCATGTGACTTTGGTCAGGCAACTCTTGTCAACATCGATGGGAGTAAAACATCTTAGCATTGCTTTGAAATTTTACCTCTAACTAATATCAAAAGAGCTTTTTTCCCCAGTGATCAGATACTGCATAGCATGTATAAGATCAGATTAATTGAAATATTCTTTCTTAATCAAAGTTTTAGTCATGTATTGCTTGTATTAGAACAATTAAAGGCTTTTCCTCGTAAACAACTTTGAGCTATTTAGTACCTTTCCATGTATCTTCTCCTTTTCCAGGATAAGGAATGCAATAAGCCTTGCATAATGTTCTACTAACTATTATCTGGAAAAGCAGAAAGAGGGAAGCTTTTTGGACAATGAAAGAAGCGGTTGTGCTGAAGGTATATTTGAAAGTATTTTTAAGTATAATATACTTGAAAAATGTTTATAGCAGAATAAAATTATATATTAAAATATTTTGAAGAAGTTATACATCTGCTTTAGGTAGTTATTTTTAATATTTAGTTAAGAGGATCTCTCTGCAGGGGGGTGTTAGCTTCAGACAGTATTGAAAATAACTTTTGAAGGAAATTTTGGATGTCCACCCGAAAATTCAGCTTTTCTTAGATATTTTGGTTTAGACAAATTGATCCAGTCAGTCAAAATTGTCAATGACATATATAGATTAACTAATACAGTATCTGCTAATGACCAGTCAATTTTGGTTTAATGATTGAGAACTAAGGGAAATTTTCTTTATGTGCATATAGTAAAGTATTTCCCCATAGATATTTCAGTACCAAGGTTAAACATGAATGAAGGAATTCCTTTTAAGGGAGTTATTATCTTATAATATTTCTTGGCATTTCTGAAAATGATGTGTTCAAAGATGGAGTTATCCATTTTTTCAGGTAAGGCTGCAAAAATTTAAGTAAATTTTCTGTGGGAGAATAATTAGGACAAGGAAGTTCTGCTACTTTGAAGAAACTTGGAATAATTTTTTTCCAGCTGGGTTATAATAAAATATAAGTCTCAGATGTCTGCTGGTAGTGGCAGAAACAATTCATAGTTAATGGTTGCTGACAAGAGGCAACCTGCTTCAATCACATATGAGCATCACCCCAAATTTACTTGAAGAAAATTAGATTATTTCCTTTGATTTTGACAGGCTTTGAATCAAGATTATACAGATAGAATAATACAATAATACACAAATTTCATTTATTTATGCTTTGTCAATATTTTGTTTTGTACAGGTAGCCTATGCATACAGTATGTAGTTTCAGATACTTGTTACCTGAGGGAAAAGCTTGGCAGAAAAGGAAATCACCCACAACAAACAGGTAAACCCAAAATCTCTGTATAATTAGGTCACTCAAAAATTTATAAATGTCAAAAATTACTTAACTTACCTGAAATGCACTCAAGCCAAAACAATTATCTCTTCCTGATTCTGATGGCATTAAGGAGTCAAATTTTCATGCGGAGGAACTGTTTATGATAGTCTCAGACAAAGCATTAAGCATTAACACAATCCCACTTAATTTTAGGACTATGTCATCTTCCCTTTGATGGATTTGGATTTAGATGACACCCTGAATATACTTTTCCTGTAAATTTTATAAAGGAGAACTCTTTTCCATTTGTCTTTAATTCCTTTTGTGTTTATGTCAAACCACATACTTAGTCCTGCTTCTCTACATAATTTACCTGACTCTTCAAGTAGTGAAATTGAGGCAAATACGATATCTATGAGTTTGGGGCAGAACTTTTACCTGGAGTGTCATTGTTCTTGTTTTTGTTGAGGTTTTTTTCCAATTAACATTAATTATACTTTTAAATATAGAGTTTGATAGTAGCAACATCCATCCATCCATCCATCCATCCATCCGGCCATCCATCCATCCATCCATCCATCTTTCCAGCCTTTCTCATGTGCACACACAGTCACACACAAGTAAATACACATTTTTTATGCTGCACTGCATGCACAGAACAATATATTTTATGTATTTTGTACACTTTACATATATACACTTGTATCAGCTGCATGTAAGACCCACTGAAGGACATGGCTGGGCCCCAAAACCAAAGGGACAGTCCCATAGGGTAAACAGGCTTAAGAAAAGGCAAAAGACCACACACAGGAGAGAAGAGAGAGGAAAGAAAAAAACTGTGATAATAGGGAAAATTATTGCCAATTAAAATTTATTTGGATTGTGACAAATGAAGCCAAAACTACAAGAATTTACATGAGCAAAAGGTTATTTGGCAATATTGCAGAAGTTAAATAGCTTGAAAAATACATTTTCAAGGACAATTATTCCAGAAATCTATCTACTTAGAAGAGGAAATTTATCGTTTACCTCAGGTTAGTTATCTATATCTTACAGTAACTGCATTTATTTTATTGGGGTGAAAATAAAAATTGAGAAAAAGAAATTATTATAATCTCTTCTGTTTCATGTGCCTCTTCTAGAGAGAGTGAGAAAAGTTTTTTGGTCTGATGTCCACTTCAGTTTGAAAAACTGAGTTTCGAATCCATGTGCTTTGTCATGTGCTTATATGAAATGAAGTAACCTGTTGGGATGACAGATCCCTTCTATCTTCATATTTTCACTTACAGGAATTTTCAGAGTAATAGAATTTCTTAACTAGTTCTAACTTCTCTGTGTGATGATTTAGTTGTTAAAGTAGTTTGACTGTAAAGACAAGTAACAGTTTTCTTGTACTGTTGTATGTTTCCAAACAAACAAAAGGAAAATTCATTACATGGCATCAGAACATTGTTAGACAAACACAAATCTACAGGTAACTAAAGTCATGATGTTTTTTCCCCCCATCATCCATACAGTTAAATATGTGTAAAAAAAATTCAAACACCTAAAAATTTAACTCCACTAAGTCTGAGCTGGTTGTGAATTTATGTAAATAAATATTATAGAGCAAGCTGTTCTAATCATACCAGTACCATGAGGATATTCGTGTCAATAAGGAATGTCATAATTATTCACCTCATATCTCTTAATAAGTGCAGATTAATCAGAATACCTAAAAGAATTAACTTTCTAGAATATTCATTTAAAATAATCCATTTAACCTGACGTACTGAACATGATCTCTTAGCTTGTTCTATCTGTCATACAAGTATTTTATTTGGAGTGGGGGTGTTATATTTATTTTTAATTGATTACTTTCACAGAGTACAATGCAACATGCCTACAACCTTGCTACCAGTTACATTGCTTAGTGGTGATTAAGTTTAAACTGCTTCCAAGCAATTGTAAACTTGAGTCTTTCTCCCATGCTCTTGCTAAGAAATTAAGCTCTGAAGTAAGCAACACCTTCCCATAACATCGGCCATGCTATGCATAAGCAAATACCCAGTTTGAATTAGAGGGGGGAAAGAAAAGATAAGATGTTTTGAAACAACAGATAATCAATGCAGGAGTCTTCAATCCTCTCCGGGTTGTATAACATTGCAATATATTATCAGTTTCACTTAGCTATTTATTCTTCCCCAGAGTACCTAAACTCCTGATTAATTTAGAAGTACTGTTAAAGTTGCAGTCAACAAAACAACATGTGTTTAATATCTGACTTAACTATTTTAAGGTTGTTCAAAGGGATATGAATGTAAAAGAAAATTAATCTCATATAAAGATTTAAAACAAATTAGCGGTTTTTTTAGCTTTCTGTGGAAACTGTGATGAAACAAAGATTAAAGATATATACAGGCAGTCACTTCAGAATATATATTCAATGGAGGTGGGCAACACTAGAACTATGTCTGTTGTGGCTGAATTTAGAGGTTGATTGAAATTATGGACTAGACTAGAAGCAATAAAATAATGTCGAACAAAAATCTCTGCTATGAAGGTTGTATTTTTCCAAAGAAATAAAGGCAGATTCGTGCTACCAACATTAGTGTGAGCATCACCATCACAGGCTTCTCTCTCCAGCCAGTGGTAGGAAGTTAGGATTAAGATGCTAAGCATGTTAAGGTAAGATAAGATATCCTTAAAAGGACCATTTTCTCAACCCATTACAGAGGAGCCACTGCCATGACTCTGTTCCTAATTTGATGTTCATTCTTTGGATTTTTACGGAATTTAGCTCATTAGCAGATAAAAAAATCCTGGCAACTCTGCTTAAATTTTTCTCATAAAACTTAGTAAAAAATAAATAAAAAGACTAGTCCAAAACAAAAACCAGCAGACAAAACAATAAAAGGAAATCTTTATTTTTAGAATAAAACTTGGAAAGAGACCTTTAGTGGAATAGAAGGAATAACAAGCATATGAGATAAATTAATTTAATCATAAGTTATAATGCGGTGCAGCCTGAGTATGGCTCACTTCAGGCATTCCTAAAATCTCATGCTGATGTTTCCTGTTATGGAAGACAAGGACCAATGCAAAGGTAATAACATGGGCTGTAAGTGCAAAATGGTAGACTACTTTCTCCAGAAGTTTTTGCTTACTTAATCAAGAGGTAGTAAATATATTTTAATTTATGTTCAGACTGTACATGTATATTGTCTGAAATTAGGTGATTCTATGTGAAACTTTTCATGTAAAAAAACCCCAACCAACTAATAATAATTATGAATCACATTATTAAAAATAACACCTTCAGAATTCTTCACTGATATTTAATATTGATGATACTTCTGAAAATTTAGTAGAAAAATTGCATTGATTTCTCCAGTCATGTCCTGATTCAAACAAATATAAAAATATAATATCTATTCAAAGCATACATCTTCCTTCAAAGTCTTTTACTACTAAATCAGATCTGAACAGAAAGGTCTTGGCAGCCAATCTCAACAAATATATTTGCACTTTATTAATATGAATCCCATGACTAGTGCCCTTAGTTCCCATTCTTTTGCAGGCCAAGCAAACAAAAGAGAGCAGAAAAGACATAGTGAAGAGCCTCTGCATTCAAAGGTAAATATTTCATTTCACAAATTATTGTGCCAGAACAAAAGAAATGGTTGTTTATGGGAAAAAAACCCAAACCAACAGAAGAGAGAAAAAGATAAAAGGTATGACTTCCTTCACTTTGTGTATCTCTTAGCTAGATGCCTGTGCCTAAGATAATAACTCAATTTTTCTTTATAATGAATGGAGAGAAATAAGGGCTTTTAACATGTGATTCCGCTATGTATTTCTTGAATGTCTACAAACAGATATCTATAGTTTGTTTAGATAAATGTCATTCAATATATCTGCAGACTGGTGGTTTGGGAATATGAAGTAATAAGGCCCAAACCAAAAATCTTTCTAACTTAGCTAAAATTTTGCCAAAGCGCAAAGGATGATTATTCAAAAATATATCCAATGGAAAACAAATGCTGACAACCTGGGCTTGGTGAGATTTAAGATGTCTTATTGTATTTTATTATTTGCCTTGGTATGAAAGTCAAACCTTGCTGTACATAAAATGTGCATGAATTCCACCAAGTACTGAAACCTTATAGATAGCAGGCTGGAAGGCGAGCGTACTCTCCACTGCCACCGAGTAATCCCCTGTAGCCTGTCTGTCTTTGAGCATGAATTTTGTTTCAAAAAACAAAAGTATCTCAGTTTTTTCCTTCCCTCTCACAGGCTCAGTTTAAAGGCACCAGATCCAACCTTCAGAGCAGACAAAAAGGGATACATATTTCATATCATACTGTCACCCCAGGACAACCTTGCATATTTTAGAACTGTGATAATTTTCTTAATTATTTGATATATCTCAGACTTTAAGTGGTTCTCCTTGTAGTTGCAGGACTATTACTCCTGCTTGGACAAATATCTTCAGTCTAAATATTACTGTTTAAAGAAACAGTGTTGTGTAAAAATACTTTATTTAAAAACTTAAATAAATATAGACTGAATAAATACTTTTATATGGACTTTAAAAAGAGAACATTTGAGTGACTAACAGAGAAGCATAAAAGGGTTTTTGCAAAAGTGCAGAAATCACTGTTTCATAGGGTCATAGCTCTGAAATATATTTATCCAAATGGTAAATGGCTTCTCTTTCCTGAGCCAAAGCATACCTATACCACATGGACTTGTATTTCAACTGGTGTTTCAAACATTAATTAGGTTCTTATAAATAAATGATCACTTTGTGGTAGGAGATCTAAAAGAGAAGTTTACATATTGTCTGTTGTACAAAATGTGACTGGGAACAGGTTTTTTGTTAAGGACTACCTGTTTAATTCATGGAAGTTATAGCTGGACATATTTAGCCCTGTAATATACTGAAAACTCTTCAGTAAATCTAATTGAATACTGTAGCAGTTTACCAGGTGACACATCAGAGCTGCTTACGGACTCTGACATAGATTATCATGTCAAAAAAGTTCTTTAAAAAGCTGGACTCCAGACAGTTTTACATTTTCTGTAATGTTGGCCATACTAGACCATCATTAAAAAGTGTTCTACTTATGTGTGCTCCCTTCCACAGATCTGTGAAATACAAATTTCTTTAAAGTGCTTTAATCTCAAAGCCTCATATAATGATAGATATTATAATCACATTTCATTCATCAGGGATTTTTCTTTATATACTTTTCCCCCCTCATGGAATATTTTATTGATATTCTCAGATTTAGGGATTAAGCTGCCTGTCTTCGAACAACCAGATTTGTACCATAGCAAGACAAGAGCTGAATCAATGATGTGAATTACAAATGTTTTTGATTGTTTTTTTACGTGACTTGTATGCAGGTGTGAAAATCACATTTGGCATTGGAAAGACAGGCAGAGAGCTTTGCTCTTTCTAGTATTACATGGACAATTCGTTCTCAGAAGGATCATTTAGGTTACTTGACCAACTAACTTCCTTGCAGCCAGGCAGTATGGGAGAGGTTATGCATACCTTAGGAAAATGAATGTGTCTCTGACCAGCCTCCAATACACAGACTGGTCCAGGTCCACGCTGTTGAACTCTCTTCTCCACCAGTAGAGAGTAGCCAAAGATGAATTGCCTCCTGATGATGATCCCTGGCCATGCAAACTCCCAGGTAATATCTGGAGTTGTGTAAGAGATTGCTAAATATCCCTGAGCAAATCCTGAGTTTCAAACCACTCTAAATGTTTTACGAGGGGAAGCAACAACCCTTTGGTGCTGGTGCTCAGAAACAGTTTAATTTGTTACCATGGGAGCAGTTTCACCATCTTCTGCTTCTTCCTGTGGTTGATAATACTTTGTTTTTTCAACAAGGAAATATGTTACCCTAAAACAAATCACAAAGTTCAATATGAACATAGCTGAGTAAAATGTAGTGTTTTCTGATAGATAAAACATCAGTGTAGACTCAATGACCCCTTTTTAGCATTAACCACTGTGGAATAGGTGTTTCAAGAATTAATCATCTCACTTTACTGCTTTCTGTCACATATCCAAAGAACATAGAGAAACACATTAAAATGCTGTGTCTCTAAGATGATATTTACTGACCTCACAAAAGTGCTGTGATGTTCATGCTCTGGCTTTTCAGAATTGAAGGAACAAGAGCCTCAAATTAGTGTTATAACTGGTCATTTGAATGCAAATTTACCAGAGCTACGTACTCAAACCTGTCTACAACACTGCTTATCTGCCTTTATTGAGACGACTTTGACACCACTGGTCTTTATATTTGATGAGGCATGCTTCTGTTCTGGAACTCTAAAATCATGAGAAAAAAAAATCAGAGACAAAAATTCAGGACAAAAGCTTATAGTCTTTCATGGGTCAGTGCTACATATCAAATCGATGAAATGTTTGCTGAAAACCCATAGTAAATGGCAAATCAATTCACCAATCACTTCAGCAATGTTTTCATCCCAAACGTATGCAGCCTAGTGATTAGGCATATGCTCATTATTTTATGCCTATAATTTTAAGGAGTCAATGAATGATGTCTCTTAATAGTTTGAGAATCCAAAAATAAAAACTAAACCTGAGTCATTAATCTCTGTCAAAAATTATGACTTGACTGAAAAATCCAGAGAGCAGCTTAGCAAGGTAAAGAGAGGCCATCATGAAATAGATGATGTAGCTTCTTGTACAATATTATGACTAATATTCAGATAACAGTTACCTACATCTCTTCACAGCATGCTCTGGGATAAAATAAATTTGAGAACTTCTGAAAAATCTCAATATTACCTAAGCAAACAAAATGCTTTTAAAATTTACATGGCAAACAAGCTAGGTTAAGTCTTAAACTGCATATGTAGGTGAACTGTCATTGCAATGCATTTTAATAATGTCTAGTAACAGTTACTTGGAAATTAATTATGTCTGAAATACCTAGGACTGCAAAGGACCTCCTGGGTAATGCAGTTTATTATTGCATGGCAATCCATCCTTGTCTCTTACAAGGTACTTCTCCTATACATGTAAAATTCTTTAAACTGACTAGCCTCTTTTGTCCTCAGAGTAGTTCATTATTAAGCAGTTCCAAAATAGTCTTTTACTGAAGAATAAAGCCTTTTTTTTTTCTTCCTTAACTCTATTCTTAATGTGTTTAAATGCATTTTTGCAATAAAATTTTCATTGTCTATTATTTTCCACAGAAACCTGTCATCACTGTTCAGAGCGGATTTTAGGCTGAGCTTTACTCCATGCTTACATCACAGACACAACAGAACTTAAAATCAAAGGGAGGTGGTTGTTCATATGTTCTTCCCGCTCCCTGAAGAGTGCATCTTGCATTGAGCTTTTTGCTGCAATGTCTGCATTCCTTCCCAGTCTAAACCTAGATGAAATATGCCCACCATATGTACATGTCTTTTGTGTCCTGTAAGAACGGCTGTAAAACCAAGGGTCTTTTCAGCTAACCTAGTGTATTGTCTCCTACAGGGCTCAAGTTTCCCATAAACCACTCTCCACTCTGCTGGTCCTCCCTCTCTTAAGCCGCTCTAGTTTGGCTTCCTTCTTCCCTAGCATGGAAATTCTCTGGAGTTCTCCAGAGGGATTTTCACCAATGTCTTGATCAATAGCAATAATACCTCACACAATTCCCATATACTCCTTGCCTGAAAAAATGAAGCCCATTTATTTTGTAGTCAATTCAGTGATCTGGTTGAAAAAGATGAAGTTTTCACCAGAAAGACTTGTAATAGTGCCCATAGATGTCAAGAATGACATAAATTCCTCCCAGAACTACTCCTGGGCTGAAGGATACTAAAAGAACGAAAAAGTAAACTAAGTAATAAATGGTTCAGATATGAGTTAGTATCTATGTAGGACCGCAATTTTTTTTTTTTTAAAAAGTTAAACATTACAGGACACATTTCCCGAAGAGGTTGTGGAGTGTCCTTCTCTAGTTATTCAAAAACTGCCTACAGACTATCCTGTGTAACATGCTTTGGGAACCCCTGCCTGAGCAGGGAGGTTGGATGAGGTGACATCCCATGGTCACTTCCACCCTTATTTTTTCTGTGATTCTATGGTAAACTCATCAGACTTTTATGCAGAATAAAGGACACCAAATGTATGTATTACATTTGCATTTTGCCAATGCCTTGTGCACTGATCAGTAATAAATAAGAGCTTCTTATTCTCCTGTAGAACAAAGCTTTTGTTTCTCTATTTTGTCTCTGTGTTTCATCCCTCCATGTAAGATTTATCCAGCCTCCATTGGAATAGGCTGGGTTGACCCTGGCAGGCAACTAAGCACCCACGAGTCATTCGCTTTCTCCTTGCCCTGTCACAGGATGGGGGAGAAAATAAGAAGAACAAAAGACAGAAAAACTCATTGGTCATGATAAAGATAATTTAATACATGAAGGAAAGGGGAAAAGAAGTACAACAAACAAACAAAACAAAGACAATGCTTTCCACCTACTACTAGCAAAACAGCACCAAAATAGTCCTCAGCAGTGACTACTTTGGGAAAACTACGCCCCAGGTTTTGTTGATGAATATCATGTTATAGGGCATGAAAGAGCCCTTTGGTTAATTTGTCCCAGTAGTCTTATCTACCATCTCCTACCTGGACTACGAACTGGGGGGGAGGGGACAGAGTGAGAAACAAAGTAGGTCTTGATGCCATGCCAGCACTTTTCAGCAGTAGCTGAAGCATCAGTGTGTAATCAACAGTTTTAGTCACAAATTAAAACACAGGACCATACAGATTGCTATAAGAATGTTAACTCTATCTCAGCCAGACACACTATGGGCAATAATTTTGTTTTGTCATCCATAGCATTCATTTCCTCTTCATAGTCTATGATTTCTCTCAAAATTTCACTATTAGTAGCACCATTTTGTTTATATAGTTGATAGCAAATTCTTTATTCTATCCCTAGTATATTTAATTTCAATTTCTCTGGTTCAATGTGTTTTCTAAGGAGAAAGACAGCATGTGAGTAGTACACAAGTCCACAAAACTTCCTCTCTTTTCTCTAAAAAAAGGGTGATGAAGTAGTGAACTAGAAATGATCATAAATGTAAACCAGAGAGTCAGATAAGACTGATATGAAAGCTGTGAAGTTCCTCTTCAAAAGTCTGAATTTTTTGAGTATTTGAAAAAACATTTTTCCTCAGAACAGTTTAGTTTAATGACCAAAGTCAGCTAGAGAATCTTGTCCACAATTAGAGTCACTACCTGAATTTTTAAACCGTAGAAAATTTTTCTTTCTCTTTTTCCCTTGGAGTTCTGGATCTACATTGTCTCATTCTCTTTTAACAGTTATGCACAGCAGTGTAATATTTTGACTTACAGAGTTTTCTTTTGGGCTTACATTTTTATGTGGTAGTTTTTTCCAGCCCTAAAGATGGGATCATTCTTATCTCAATTACAGGGAACTCCGCTGTTCAGTTTTCTCATTTCAGATGCAGTAGGTTGTCTTGTTCTCCACAGTTTTAATTCTTGTGACTAACATTACAGTAACTTGGCATCTGCTTGCTTTGTGCATGAAATTTAATCTCTCTTTAAGCTTTGAAGCTCTGCACAGTTCTGATCTTGCTCACACCTCTGCACTCATTCACCTCTGGATCTTGTCTCCATGCAGACAGCTTTCTTAAATCTTTCTAGTCGATTCTCCACATAGTGTCTGCATGCCTTTTGTGTCTCCTCTGTTAGATGTGAGAGAGAAACTATATTTTAATGAGCCAATTTACTAGTTCTTTTCACTCACTTTTCTTTACAGTTAGGAAAAATAAAAAGATATAATATTATGATAGAAAAAAAATTCGTTTTCATGCCTTAAAGTATAATTTAATCACAAAAGCATTTTTGAATCCACTATTGCAATCCAATTACAGAAATTAGCATTAAACAAAATATAATAACCTAAATGAGAAGGGACTGTCTATAAAGAACAAGGTTGATAGGAGGGTTTAAATGCACAAGTCTACTTAAAACCCTAGCTGCCACATAATTCTCAGTAGCCAAGGTTTTACAAAATATAGCAGGAAAATATATTGCTTATAATTCTAGAATGCAGAAGTTAATCCAAGCCCTTGAATCTGAGTACCATCATTAAGTATTTTTCAATTCCCTGTCAGGATAAGATTTAAGAAAATGCAATCTCTTACATTAAAAAAAAAAAAAAAATTAAGACTGTGGCACACTTTCCCTGTCTGTGTGATTGAAAATTTGAACTTCTGACACTCAAAAAGCAAACCCTGGTATGAGAAAGACATGCTCATAAATTTTTCTGGAAATCTTCAATCAGTTGAATGCTTTCCTTATGCTTAACCTCTACCAGAATTGAGACATTAGGTATATCTTAAATTCCCTAAAGAATTAAAAAATTCCAGCAAAAACCCTTAATGCTCCCCTCCCCCACTTTTAACACTATAACTGTGCAGTAAAGCTGCATTTGGAAAGCAGCTTCTAGTGGAATGTTTTTACTCTATAATTCCCCAGGATCATTTCTTTATCAAATGAATGTAATCAAATGAAAACTGGGACATCCCAGAGCCAAGGTCTGAGTATTCTCATCTGTTTGTCAAGAATGACTGATTTCCATGAGCTTATTTGAAAATTTTCAAGCCCCTTAAAGAGTTTCAATAAGGTCTCCAAAATTATATGTCTTTAGGTTCAAGAGTAGGAAGCATTGTTCCAAAAGAATGAAATTACTAAATTTTTGGAAGAGAGATTAGGTGCAGTAGAAGGAATATGAGGCTGTCAAATCCATAAAGAGTAAAATAGCTTCATATGACTCAACCCATCAAGAGTGAAGATCCATGTTTTCCTCCACATTATCTCCTGGATAATTTAGGTAGTTAGTCCACTCAGTATTTTAAATATTATAGATGAAGTTTTAATGCCACACTAGAATTTCTCCTGCATTTCATAGCAATTGAACATGCTTTTGTTTTTTTCATTTAATATTTACCATCATCAGTGTAGGAATCTCTCAGTTGAAATTTTTAATGAAATCTTAACATTGTCTCAAAAAGTTATCCTGGTCTGATACATGATTCTACATTAAGCTGTGCCATTTGACAGTTTTTTGTGTTTTGGTTTTTTTTTTTTTTTTTTGTTTCTTTTTAGTTCCTCTCATATTTTCAAAATGTTCTCTAGATGTAATAAATCATATTTAGATGCTTTTTGCCATGTACAATAAGTTCAATATTAAAAATCCTAGGGTATTAATATTTGCTACCCCAAAGCATATGATCTTGTAATACTATAACTGGGAGAGAAAATGCAATCTTTATTTCAGGAACGGAAGCATTTAGGAAAAAAAAACCTCATAGGAAATTGCCAGTCATGATTTTAACATGCATGCAGGAAAAGGGAAGTGGAATATTAATATGCCTCAGGAAGCAAAGAGTGGGGGAAGTTGTTTAATGAAAAGAATATGCTGGTTATTCCTCATTGTGTTTCAGTTGCAATCCTGTTTAAACTTGAATAAGGCTGTTTTTTCTTTGTCCTCCATATTGTTTATGATATTGCTGAAAATTTAATGAAGTTGGCACACGGTCAGAAACATAATTTGCTATTTTTATTACTCTGTCAATACTGCACATTAAGGTCCTCAACAGCCTTCGATGAAAGTAAAAGAACTCTTTAAACAAGCAACGTAGCAATGCAAACAGGAAATGTCTAATGCATGTTTCTTAATACCATAGCCTAGATTAAAGCTTTTGAAGTCGTCTCACTAATTAATTTGAAACTGTGATGAAAACACAAAGTGCCCATAGATGTAAGGTTTCCAAGGCTTTCTGATGAGAATTTTTCATGGCAGAAGACCTTTTTAGGTTTTGGCAAATGCTGTCTGAACTACCATGCATAGCAGCCCAGAAAGAAGGCCTGGCTTCTACACTGCCCCAGAAGGGATGAATTAAATCTAAAATTTATTTTTATTTTGGCTTTTGGACTCTCAAACTGCAAAACAAATCTTCAATGGTGTAGGCAGAGAGACGTTTAAATCTTACTTTTGTTTTCTCCTTACAGTCCTATTTTGCATTTTAGATATTCAAGGTTGGATGATAACACCTTCGTCATCAAGACAACATTCCTCAACAGAAAAATTGCTAGATCTCCAGTTATGGAAAAAGAAGTTACTATTTAAACCCTTTTTTTTTTTTTTTAATTGAGCTCTGAGTTTGAAATATGCTTCATAAAATCTCAACAGATCCTACAACAGCAGTAATGTAACCTTTTGTAACTACATATTTTTATACAGAAGTTACATCAACAAATAAATATGTCAAACTAAATAGATGATGCAAAGTGTTACCTACTTTAAATATTGAAATATATTATCTCAATAAATCTGGCACAGAAAAGAGAGTAACTCTCCTGCAAATTGATCCAAATACTGAGTTTCACTTGAGAATAAATTAGTCTTCATTCTCTGTCAGAGAAAAATGGATGCATAAACAGATGAATATTCCCTCCTCCCGCCACCCCAAAACAGTCTGGATCACAAATTATCAAGTTTTTGCGTGATACTCCATGAAAAGATCTGGAACCAAGCCAATGAATTTGTTCATGTTTGTGTGTGTCTGTGGGCATGCATGCAGTGGTGGGGAGAGGGTTATGTGGGTGGGTGGGGGAATGACTCCCTCTGGATTGTATTCGCAACCTGAAAGTTCTTTTTCACTGCTGTTTTGATTTGATTGCATGAAAAGGAAGCATTCACAAACTTTCCAACTGGCACTTCATGAACATAAAAAAAAAAAAAAGAAGAATGATACATCAAAACACTGAGGCAAATCATGGAGAAGATGAAGTCATGGACTATGCAACATGAAGATAGGCTAAGGTAAATTGTTGTCTAGGCTGGAGAAGGGAAGGCAAAGGTGAGTCTTAATTTTGGTTTTACACTTCCTAAAGCAGTACTGTAGCACACAGGTTCAGTGTCCTTTCAGAGAGGCTCAGAGGAAGGACAAAAAGCTACAGTCATAGGTTCAAGCATGAGGAAAAAACAAAGATTCTCAATGAGAGTGGTTAAGTACTGCTGCAGGTTACACACGTGCAATCCCTGACCTTAGAGACAGTCACAATTCAGCTGGAAAAAACACTTAGCTGTTCAATTTAACTCAAATTTTGCCATCCTCTGAGCAGGAGTTAGGGCTAGATGACTTCAGAGCTTCCCTGAAACCTTCTTTTTGTATGATCCCATTAAAAAATGCTTTCTGTAGCAACAAGAAACAAAGTCCTGGTATTTGCCAATCTGGATGTCTCCTCTGTTGTGTTCATACGTGTGGTATGTAGGTGTGTACATTGTCAAGCGTGAGACAAAGGGAATCTACCTGCAAGCATTCTGTTGCCAACACCTACAGCTAAAACAAATTCTGAGGGAAATTTATGAATGTACACTTGGTACAAACAAAAAAGCTGTTGGATGCAACCAGCTGATTTTCTCATGCTCTTCAGTGAGGAAAATGTACTCTGGACATGCCACCTATGTTAATGCAAAATACTGCACATTCTAAACGTAAGCCACTAGTCTAAAGCATATCAGATGAGCTAAAAGATTTTTTCTTTTTTGAAAGCCTACATGTACAAGCTTGACTAGCTGACTTCCAGCTAGGAAGGTTTTTCTAAGAAAATTTTCTTTATAATAGTTTTGCTGATCCCATTTCCTCAACAGACTGAGGTTTTACAGTGTTTATGGAAACATTTGAGCTCTTGAACTGCTGACGGGCTCTTTGCATAAAGTAACAGTAAAGGCCCTTCTGTGTATATAGCATCCAAATTTATCTTTTAAATTGCTGGAACTTCTCTGCACCACAACCCTCATACTTTATTTTGGTATATACTTTACATAAGGGGTGAAATAGTTTTAACAGTTCAGATGCAGTTAAACCCCAGAATTCTTCCTGTTAAGATCAAAATCAGGTCCTGAAAGCTTATTTTACAAGTGTTTCCAATTTTCTATTTTTATGTATATTTTTTTAAGATAACATGCTTAAAATCGTAGACAGAAAGAGACAGTGATATCTCAAAGAAGGCTCTGAAGTTAAAAAAAATGATTAAACACTTTGCTGAATTAAAGCAAAATACTAATCCTTAGACCTTAACTGAGATTCTGAATCTATGAATCTCAGTCTTAATAGTCTGAAATGTCATTTCCACAGCTCTTGTTTGTAAACCAAGGCAGGAGGCAAAATAATTCTGCACATCAGGAAAAAATCAGGCTGTTAAGTTTAACTGATATAATTCCAATGCCTAGCTTCCTGTTATGTGGCAAAAAAATTATAATTACACCACAAAATAGTGACATAGTTTGAGCCCAAACTATAAAAGTTTTCTTTAGATCTTTACTAAGGTTTTTATTGATTTATTTCTACCTCAGGATTCTAAATGCATTTTGTAAGCAAGTGGTGGAATTTCTGATTTACTAAGGTGGTTAACAAAGTATGAATGTGATTTTTAAATATGATACTATGTGACATTTTCTTCTTGCTCCAAAAGGTACGGTTACATTTTCATCAGTCGGAACTTAAGCATAACTTGACTGCAATAAACAACACTAATTAACCTAGTTTATCCTGCCACAGTAATAGAAACAGTCTCAAAGAAGAGAGTTGCCATAATCTGATCATGCTACAGCAGGACCAGACATAGTTTATCTTTTTTAAAAAATAGACTAACCAAAAACTTGTGCAAAAATGAAGTCACAATAGTTTGCTTGTTTGTTTGTTTTATTTACACAGAGAACTGTCTTCTATTTAAATACTCTGTGAGAATGTGTTATATTGATTTTGCATTTGGCTTTCACTGTCCTGTTATTTTGTTACTTTCAATCTCTTTGTACTGATATCGCTATTAGAAACACATCAGAGCTAGAAAAATATCATAAAATGACCATGTTGCTGGACAGAATCCTGAATAACTCCAATTTTCTGTCATCGGGCTAAAGTGAATAAAAAAATTTAAGTTTGAATTCTCATAGTTGAAACAGTCAATTGAAAAAAGTAAATCATTCTTAAGACAACAGAGAGGAGGAAATTACTAGATAGATACCATGTGATGGGATATTCTCTTTTAAACCCACTCTATTATTACTCCTAAATGATAGCTGCAAGCAGCATTGAAAAGAAGTCCATTCAGGTTGTTATAAAGATTGCAGTGATGTGTAAAATAATCCCTTTTTAGGTAAGATTTGTAGTGTGAAGTAAATATACCTTAAGCCAATGGAATGAAGATATTTCCTTCTGCAATATAGTAATTCAGAAAACCAGAAGCCAAATTAAATATGAGGGGGTTTTCGTCTATCAAGGAACCATTAAATATCTTATTTAAAACACCTAAGGGCATTTTGAGTGACAGTCATCATTAATAATAGCAGTGGCTTCTTTTATGTTTATGCTCCTTGTTAAATGAGATGTCAGAATATTAACCAACTGTATCCTAAACAAACTTGGTGAATAAGATATAGTGGAAGAGAATCCACCACACTATCCAATATCTAGTCAGGAAAAAGACCAACCAAGGGAAAAGAACAATAAATAATCATGATCAACAAGAAAACTACAACAAACAAAACCCCAAACACTTGGAAAATATAATGATAAAACTTGCTTAAATTTAAAGCCATATATAAGCCATTTAAAGATACAAGTCTGTGAAGTTTATCTTTCTTGAGCAAAGTATGCGACTATCTTCTTTGACTGTTATTTTTCTATCCTCATTTTCAGTCTCCTTGCATTCAGGGTATGGTTTCAATCCAAGTCCAGTTGTAAAGGAAAAAAAATCTGTGTTTCATCTAAAACAGAAGAGAAGAGTTTCTTGAGATTTTTTTCTTAAATTGTTGGACAATCAAAAAATGCTAAGAAAATAATTTTCACATTCCAGGGTTGATTAGTTTCTCAAGGCTGTGAGGATGAGAAGGAATATTCCTATGTGGGAGAACTGCGGATATTACTACAGGAGTTGTACACATGCTTTCCTAAATCTGTGATTTCTTTGTTCTCCAACTCCATAAATTATAGGGATAAAGTCATGTGACTTCAGTATCAAGATTAAATATGAAAATTATTAGGCAGGAAATTAGATGTGCCTGCAGATTAAATTTACTAAGCACTGAAATACCTAGCAAAAAACCCAGTGTGAACTGTTGACTTAATCTTTTTTTCTGCTTTAAGTGTACAGTATGTTTATGTGAAAACCAGGTATTTTTCCTAAATGGAGTATACATTTTTCAGTATAGAAGTGAAATAATTATGTTAATTTAACAGAGGATAATTCTTACCAGAAACAAACAAAACAGCCATTAGCATAACATATAATAGCATCGCTGTGAAGAGGGAGAGGATGAAGCACAATAATTGGCAGTGCTTGAGATGTTTCTGAGGCACTGTTAAAGATATTAATTTAAATCTTTAAAAAATCCCTAGTTCTATCAAGACCTATGGTCTATTCTGATGAACATATGGAGTGATGTTCAGCATAGGCATTCTAATCTCATTGGTTTTTAGGCACAAATACCATATGGAAGGACCATATTGTGCTTAATCTCCTGAGTGTGATAGTAGGTAAAACCTTCACCCTATTACACAGTCTAATGTAACCAGACAGAGTAGAATCAAAACATATGCCAAGATTCTGCAAGTGTTTCAGAAATGCCTTTCTCTGAAGTTTCTGGTGATCTTGGAATTTTTTAGTTAAAAAAACCAAAATACCAGCACAAAAAAGCGGATAAAAAAGAGTAACTATTTCCACAATTTATAGTAGCTATTAAGCAATTTAGGGAACAATATGAGTGGGCCTTTTCATTCTATATTGGCTTGTTGTTTATCTAATCAGGTAATATGCATCTCACAGCACAGGAGGCTGTAAAGTTAAAACATGCATGATTTAATTCAATCACAAATTTCAGACACAGATGGAGTTTTTCAATAAATTTTCAGGTGTTTTGGATAACTTCTGAAACAAATGAGTTTATTCATATCAGTATTTGTGTTATAGCCTGGTGTAATCTGTATACATATAAAAGTAGTTACCAAAAATTTTTGAGATTATTAAAACAGAGTGCTGACACAGAGATCATTTGTATAAAAAGCAAGCACAAAAAAGGTCACACAAATCTACCTTCTGGACTGTATGCACTTACTGGTGAACAGTCATTCACAGACATATAATTTCTTTTTTTTTTTTTTTTTTTTTTTAATTCGTAATCTTTTGAAATATATCACATGGCTAAGTTTATCTAGTAAGCATCAAGTGTGTTTATGTAAGTCACCTGCATGCTGGCCTAGCCTGAATAACCCAACATGAATGTGTAGTATGGTTGGGTCAGGTACGTATGACTTTTGTGTATCTTTATTGGAAAGTTAGCAACCTGGGGAGAAAATAAGAGAAAAAAGTTCCCGCATTGTGCAGCAAATTGCAAATTCCTACATAATTTCTTTCAGCTATTAAATCTTTATTGATGACATTCACAGTGGCATCACAGGTTATGAACTAAGAACAGTTTTATTGTCAACCCATTGGCTCTTACCTCTGACATACTCCTATGTTTGGAACACATAAATTAGGCTACTAAAATGTGCTTTCCTCCTACACTGTTTTTGCATTAAGAAAATCTCTTCCAGAGTTGTCATATTTATGTTTATCCCTAGATTTTTAGATAGATAAAATACAGCAAGGGCATGAATATTGAAGTTTTAAGTATGATCTCCAGAGGTCCCTTTCAACCCCAACAATTCTATAATTCTGTGATGTGCAAAAATACTCCTGGTAGAGATAATTTGCTTTACAGTGGCTGGTATGGGGACATGTTTTAGATTTATGGTGAAAATAGAGTTAATAACCCAGGGATACTTTAACTAATGTTGGGCAGTGCTTACATAGAGTGAAGATATCTGCCTCTCACCTCTCCCCACCAAAGAGACTGGAGTGCACAAGATTTTGGGAGGGGACACAGCTGGGACAGGAACTGACCATATTCCTTTGGAACTGACCAAAGGAATATTCCATACCATCATGTTCAGCACATACAGCTGAGGGAAAAGGAGAAAGAGGGGAACGTTTGGAGTGATGGTATTTGTCTTCCCAAGTCACCATTACATGTCATGCAGTGCTGCTTTCCTGAAGACTGCTGAACACCTGACTGCCCATGGGAAGTGGGGAATTACTTCCTTGCACTGCTCATGTGCATGACTTTGGCTTTACATATTTAATGTTCTTTGTCTCTATCCAATAATTTTCTCAATTTTATCCTGATTGTCTCCCCCAGCCTGCTGGTGAGGCTTGGTTGCATCTGGGGATAAATCAGAAGAAAGCTGTAGACTTACAATTTGGTTTCTTATCAGAGGTGAAAGAAAAAGTTCACAACCTCACAGAAGAGGGAGAAAGTCAAAGAGGCAACAACAACAGACAAAATGAGACCTTTTTTCCCAAAAAATTTTCAATACTAATTTGAATGTCAATCTGTATACTGATGTCCAGGTTAAAAAAAAATTAAAAGAAAATCAAATTCAAAATCCTTCATTTCTTTACATAATTTATTAAAAAAGGTTTCTACAATTACATCTTTGAGCTGGCATACCTCTATTTCTTCTTTTGCTGCTCCATCAACCTAGAATAAAATTGTCTCCTGTTTCTCTTGAATAGCTGAATCAGTATGAATGTGACTGGTAATGTCTTCCCTGACCTGTTTGGCTTAGTTATGTTAGGAATTTCCAGTTTGAAGGGATTCATTTTCATTAGTATGTTCTATGTCATATATTGTGTCTTCTATGCAAAGATTGATGGAATGACGAATTTTGCAAAATTATCCAAATGCATATCTTACTTTTATTTTTTTATAGCTTTCTCTCTTTTCTTTTTTTTTTTTTACTTTCCATCTGTAATTTCCCAGTTTGCCAAGTTGAGTATGTGCCAAAAATAGAGGATTTGTCTCTTGTTTAACTTCTCTTCATGTCCTGTTTGCAAGATTTTACTGTTCTGTTTCTACTTCTGGGCAGTCAGCCAACTACTGCACTGCTTTACTCTGCCATGACAACACTTACTAATTATGTGAAATACTCAACCCTCCAAGTCCACAAAAGGGAAAGGAAAAGTTTCAGTAGCAAAGAATGCAAAAGCACTATAGGGCAAGTTAACTGGTCAGTCATAAAGGAAAACATTTCATATGAGCTCATCTTGTGCAATCCAGGATTATAAAACATATGTCACTTCTTGTTGATTTTATTTTGATCTTACCAGATGCTCCTGTTGGTTATTCCTGCTCTAGATTAAAATACTCCTGATTTTCTATTTCTTCTTCTTTTCCCAAAGTTTGTTTCTGTACTATCCATTACTGATTCTATTTTACTAAAGAATCAGTTTTCTTTTTTATATTGCTCCACTTTCTTGAGCTGTCTCTACTTTATGAAATATATTTTTCATTGTATACACTTCTTAATGTTTCTCAAGAATGTGAACAAATTTTTTTTTTCTGATGTCTGTGGGTGTGTTAGTGTCTGTGATAGCAAGCATTGTGACTCATTAGTCTCTAGTTAACTAGAACTATTTGGAGGGTAAATATATTAGACAAATTTTGATTTTCTTTTTCACTAATGCTAACCCATCAGATACCTGGACAGTAATGGGTCCTTCACTGTGGCCACAACAAACGCATCAGTACTACAGGTTGGGTTAAGAATGGCTGGAACTCTCCCCAGCAGGAAAGGACATGGGGGTGCTTACTGACAGCCAGCTAAACATGATCCAGCATGTGCCCAGGTGGCCAAGAAGGCCAATAACATCCTGGCCTGTATCAGCAACAGTGTGGCCAGCAGGGCCAGAGCAGGGATTTTGCCCCTGCACTCAGCACTGGTGAGTGCTTTGTCCAGCTGTGGGCCCCTCACTGCAAGAAGGACACTGAGGTGCTGGAGAGTGTCCAGAGAAGGGCAACAAAGCTGATGAATGATCTGGAGAGAACATCCTATGAGGAGCAGCTGAGGAAGATGGTGTTGTTCAGCCTGGAGAAGATGAGGCTCAGGGGTGACCTTATCACACTCAACAAATCCCTGAAAGGAGGTTGTACCCAGGTGGGAGGTGGTGTCTTCTCCCATATAACCAGTGACAGACAAGAGGACACAGTTTTAAGCTGTACCAGGGGAGGTTTAGGCTGGACATTAGAGACAATTTCTTCACAGAAAAGGTGACTGGGCATTGGAATGGGTTGCCCAGGTTGGTGGTGGAGTCAGTCCCTGGAAGTGCTTCAGAAAAGAGTGGATGTGGCTCTTAGTGCCATGGCCTAGTTAACATGGTGTCTTGTGGTCATAGGTTGGACTTGATCTCAAAGGTCTTCTCCAATCTGATTAATTCTGTGATTCTGTGGATGCTGTAGATGGCCTGTTTTTATGTGTGTGTGTGCATGAAAAAGAGAGCAGGTATGTATGCAGATCTTTGTGATGTAGGCCCCTCAGTGAAACAGCAGCAGTCTTATAAAACAGACTGAACAGAAAACTGAAGAAGCACTGAAGTTCACCATTGTATTCTGAAATTGGGAAAAAATTACCAAATAATTTCTCCTATGTGTAGTCCAAGAAATGAGTCTCCTCCTTGAAGATTAAGTTTTCAGATATCAGCTCTTTCAAACCACTCTGAAGTTCTAAATGTTTCCCTCTTTTCCAGGTTGTTACTTTTTCTCAGCTTGTATTAGTATCTTTATATATAGCAATCTTTTGTATTTATATATAGTAATCTTTTTTGACTTGCAGCTGCATTATTCTTGTGGTTTGACACTGGCCCAGCATCAGGCACCCACGAGAGCTGCTCGGTCACCTTCCCCTGCCACAACTGAGAGCAGGAGAGAAAGGGAAAAAGAAATTAACGAAAGCTTCGTGAGTTAAGATAACGACCAGGAGAAAATACTCCAAGGGCAAAACAAGCTTAATGTAAAGTTACCAAGGGAATTTACTGTTAACAGAATTTGAGGAGGGTAATGAGAAGTAATATAAACCCTTAAAAACACCTTTTCCCCCCAGCTCCTCCCTCCTTCCCATTGACAACGTGGAGATACAGGGCATGGGAGTCTTTGGTCAGTCCATCATCAAGATTCTCTTCCACTGCCCAGGGAGAGGAGTCCTTCCCCTGTGAGGCCATGGGGTCCCTCCCACAGGAGACATCACTGATGTGGGTCCAGTCTCAGGAGCAGCAGCCACACAGCACCTGCTGCAGTGTGAGCCCCCCCAGGGAACACAGCCCTCCCAAAACTGCTGCAGCATCGGTCTCTCTTCCATGGGGCGCAGTCCTCCAAGGCCAGGCTGCTCCAGGCTGAAAGCAGGGCNGATCCCCAGGGGCTGCAGGGGCACAGCTGCTTCCCCATGGTCTGCACCACATCCTGCAGAGGAATCTCAGCTCCAGCACCTGGAGCAGCTCCTGCCCCTCCTTCTCCACTGACCTTGGTGTCACCATGTTGTGTCCTTCACATATTGTCACCTCCTTCTCTTCTCTGACTAGAAGCTCAAACTCTGTGTCTTCGTTTTGATTTTCTTCTTAAATGTCTCATCACAGAGGTGTTACCAACCTCTCTCATTGGCCCAGTTTTGGCCAGCAGCTTGTCCGTCCTTCAGAGCTATCACAGATTGGCTCTGCTGGACATCGTGGAAGGTTCCAGGAGCTTCTCACAGGAGCCATCTCTGCGGCCCCCCTGCTACCAAAAAGCAGGCCAAACAAAACCAACACAATTATGTAACCCTTTGTTCTTGCCATGTTTTAAACTCTCTGCAAGGTTGAATTTTGCCAATATTCAAAATTAGAAACTTTCTATAATATAACACACTGATTCTGGTGACTCAGTACTATTCCTTCTGATCCAGAACTGATTCAGCACAGTGGGTCAGTTTAAATTTTGTATTGTTTAATTCATCTTGCTGTCCTGCTGGATTATACCATGTCGATTTTACACCTTGGCAGCCAGCCAATTTAAATCAATGGAAAAACAGAAAAAGAAAGGACAAAAAAGACTTTAATGACTTTTGTTTCAGATCTATGGTTAGGGGAAATTGCTGATAAAGGTGCTTCCTGACAAAGATCATGTTAATTCAAGGTCCCATCTATTTATGGGCATTAAAGATCTGAGAAGGCTTTTGGATCTTTATTTTCTGCCAGTTATAAACAGTATTTATCTTTATATTGAAGTAAAAATTAAACACACATCTTCATTGCACTGCAAGCACTTTTTAATTCTATTCTGTATCTGTAGTATATTAATGCTATATTATTAATTATTATGGTTTTCTAAATGGAAATTACAGCATACATATATTCTAAAATTTCCTGATCACACTTAATATTTCATTAAATTTCATTTATACAGGCTTAATAATACATACTTATCATTTTTATGTATAAAAGTGTAACATACCAACATGTTGGTAACCATTACCTAGTAGGTTCCTGATCTCATGCATATGTAAACCACAGTGAGTATTCCTTGCACATATATGACAAAATCTACTGTTGTGCTTTTCTTCAGAAAGCCTTTTGAAAACGTGTAAGAAAGATAAAGGATGTAGTCTGATGTACATGCATATGTACCAAAGAATTGTTCCTAAAAAGTCAAGGCTCGTGCACCAGACACACATACACAGAACGAATGGGTTTCCCTCATACAGTAGGCATGTGAAACCTACCTTCAGAAGTCTCTCTTACAACTCAATTTTCTCCATCTTGGTAGGTAGTTCATGTAATTGAAGATGCCCATGTTGTACCAGAAACAAGAATTATCCGTCTTCTAGTCGGTCTGTAGATACAATAGGGTGTTGTCTAAGCAAATAGCTTCTAAATATTTTTCCCAGGGCTAAAAATTCTGTATAAAGAGACTGGCTCATGAAAAACAACCATGAAAATTAACTTAATTTACAAATACTTCATTTTTTGTTCCATTTTGTTTACTCCTGCAATGCAGAAAGAAGAAAATTTTTTCACTTATAAAAATGCAAGTGACTACTGTCACCCAGTAACTCCTGAACTACAAGTTAGCATAAAGTCTTAAATACATGCCTGAAGAGGAAAATTTAAATAAAAACCCCAAAATATCAAAAAAAAAACAAAAAAAAGGTGATGTAATTCAAATAGAAAGCTGTGTCTTCTGGATTCTCCCCTTGTTTATTTCTGAACGCTCTGAAATCGTTTCATGGAAGCAAGGATTTACACTCTCACATTAGTCTAGCTCTCTGTAATTTATATTTTCTCAGGACAATTCCACATAGTTTCTTTGGGAATGGTTTTTCAATGAATATGGTTCCACTCTAGTAAAAGAAAACACACTCCTTTACCACTGTAGGAAGAGGAGACAATCATGTCAAACTATTATTTCTGTCATTACAAAAAGTAAATTTTAACATTTTAGATGAAAATTGACTGTAGTCATATGTCTTATTCAAACATTGCTTCAGTCAATTTTGACCTCAGACAAAGGAGTGAAAGATCCCATTATTAATACACAATCTCTCTCTATTCACATTGTTCACCCTTCTTTTTGGCTCCAGTTGAATATAAAATTATTTTAAATTGAGGTATCGATGAGTTTTGAAATTAGATTTTGGAGAAAATATCCAGTTGCATTTGAAATATGTATCCAAATATATTTATCAATATACTGCAATAGATTTGATCTTTGCAGGTGAAAAAAAATAGGCTTTATGAACCTTTCTATCACACAGCTATGAATGAAGATTGATTTGAAGAATCTTTAGAAAAAAAGATTAGAAGTTCAGTGAGCATCTCACTGTCTTAAAAGTGGCACAAACCTTTCTGACTGATGTTTACTCAATATATTTGTCATGAAGATTGACCTGAAAATTCTGCCAATAATAAAAATATCAGATATTGAAGTGTAGTAGAGAATGAAATGCTAAACCAAAATTAGCCCTACCATTACATGTCATTTTAAATTTCTCATTTTATATTTTTTTCTTTTCAAATTCAGTATTTATTATCTTCTTTTTCCTCAGTTACTGAGGTCAATGACACTTGAAAGTTTATAAGGATATTCCAGTTAAAGCATTTTTAAAGTCCTTGCCAGTTCTGAAAACAATTCTTAGGTCTCAGACATTTTGTTCTGTACATTTTATTTATTCAAGAACTGAATGTGTTCAGCATTAGACTGACTTAACATATTAAAGACTCACCAATCTGCCCCAACTCTTTAAGATAACTCCAGAAGCTGAGCTCTCATTACATTTCATTTATGATTCATTCATGAATGAAATCCCATGAAGTCATATGGAGAAAAGCCAGTTAATGTTTGTAAAGAATTTTAAGCAATTTCACATTTATGGTTTTTATTAGATCTACTTTTTGAAGTTTCATTTTTACGTTTTTCCAGATCCTGGTAACAAAAGTTTATTTTATCTCAATTATTACTGAATGATATACAGACTGAAACATGTGTCACATTCAGTAAAATATGAAAGAAATTTAAATTTGATATTCATTATATCAAAAACATCTACAATATATAAATATATACACATCCATATAAAATAATATATTTTATTTAAAGATAAAGGAAATATCTCTTGCTTAAATTGTTTGCAATTGCAAAGCTATTTTGCTAAGGATCAGCTTGGAAGTTTTCTCTTTCCCATTCCGTTTATCATGTATAAAATGAGCATTACAGTGTATCTTCAGACATTCTTTCAAGTTCAGTCCCAAATTTTCTGTAAAATGTAGGCACAAATGTCTCATTATAACTACCATCAGAAGTAGATCTAATCAATATATAATAAATATTCAAGTTCTTCTGTTGATTTGTGGAGTTGACATATTATATGTAATTAGGCATTTCTATAATTTTGTTTTCTTTTAACAGGCTCAAGATGTTAAATTATGAGGAGCATTTATAGAATATCTCTCTCATGTAGCATTTAGACGGTCACACACAGGTCAGTTATAAATTCTTATGATTACTTTGTCAGAAAACACCCATAAAGCTGGAACACAAGACTTTAAAATGCTGCCAGTCTTGCAACTTTACTGTTACTTTAACTGATTCATAATATAACATCGGTGTTTCATTTCCTGATATTGTATTCCTGGAGCAGAAAACAGAAGCTTGGGAAAGAAAAAGACATAGTGATAGATAAGTTGATAATTTGATGCCCTGACAAGAAGGATCAACACCCTTCTGAGGATTAATGAAGAGTACATGATGCAGATTCTGATGTACTTTAGCTTCTGACATGCTTACTGATAAGCAGCAACTAACACCAACAGGAAAAGATACAAAGTAAGAAAAGTTTTCTCTGAGCATGACTTCCACTGTACCTGAGCAGCAATTAGTTTATTTCTGGGAAATATTTGACTAAAACCCTAAATGTGGTGTTGTTTTACATTATTACCAAATGACAGCTGAGCATGTGAATATGTGTGTGTATATTTTGTAAGTTTTGCTGGGATTTCATTGGATTTGGGGTTTTTATTTAAGAAAGCATTCTTTCCAACTGATTTAGATATAGTCTTAGGTAAAAGGAATGTAGAGGCAAATAAAATATAGGATAACGTATCTTCTGGATCACAGAAGCCCTGAGAATTAAAGACTAAACTTCACACTTAAAATTGAATAAAATTCAGAATTTCTTCTGTTAGGCTCCATTTATCAATTACGATTCATTTCTTCTTCATTTCATATTTAATTCATTTCCAGATTACAATATTCTCCATTTGTCTTGCTGATATGCAGTATAGAAATAGTCAAGCCAAGCAATTACATGTCACTTTACATTGGTCATCTGTCTTGGGTGGGTAAGGTATCTAGAGTAAAATTCATTTTTAAGTCCCCTTAGAAGATCACAGAACTTCAATAGCTCATTGTTAAGCACTGGGAGTACCTAAACTAAGTACTTGGGAGTACCTAAAACACAGTTTCTAGTACTCTACATGCTATCACTCTATGAAAATGCATTGAATACAGGAAGACCATAAAAATATTTTCTTCTCACCTTGAAAAATGCATGCCAAAAATGTTCATAGAACAAGGGGTAAGAAATTCAAAGGTCAAAGCCTACACCTGATCATCTGATTCAATCTTTCATCGAGAAAAAAAAACCAAAACAAAAAAAACAACCTAGAAGGAATTAGTAAGCAAACTGTTTAATTGCAGCTTGAAAATCCCCATGGATGGTGTATCTACTGTGTCCCTGGGAAGGTTGTTCCTGATTGATGGTTTTCTTTGCAAAAAAAATTCTTTATTGTTTTGAGATGAAAGCCCTCTCAATACAACTTGTACCTGTATTTCTTTGTCTTTTCCATGTGATTCTTTGTGAAGAGAGCCTCCATCTTCTTTGTAGCTAACATTATGTACTGGAATGCTGTACCCTGTGCCTTCTCTTCTTTGGGGAGAAAAGAAAGTTAATGGCTTTAAACTAAAAATAACAGATTCAGATTAGATATTAGGAAGAAAATATTTACTGTGATAGTGGTGAGGCACTTGAACAGGTTGCCCAGAGAAGTTGTGGACGCACAAACCTTGTCCAGTGAGAGCTGCCCCAGCCCATGGCAGGGGGAGTGCAACTAGATGATCTTTAAGGTCCCCACCAATCCCAACCACTCCATGATTCAGTGATTCTTCAACATTTCCTCATAGGTTGGGTTCTACAGCCCTTTGATCATCTTTCTGACTCCTCATGGTCTTATTCTATAAAGGCCATATCTAAAATAGGTGCTGCTGCTATGGATGAAAGTACACTGCCTAAAGTAGAATAACATATACCAGTACCTAACAAGCACAGTGCTTGAAGCATGCCTCTTGCCAAGATCTCTAACTTATGGAATCTCAATTCATGCAATTTTGAGGATGGCTGACTAGTGTGTTGACTTCCTACGTGGAAAGTGGACCTCACATAAAGAAATTGAATAACTGATTCCTTTAAGTACTCTTCAAAGAGCCCACTGCAAGCATTTGCTAAATCAAAGTCCTAGTCATTTATCAAAACAGAATCATATCCTAGTGTAGCAGTTCCTGTTGCAAAAGCCCTTAATGAATAAGACCTTGAATGTTTAAAAAAAAATTAATATGATTTATAGCAGTAATCCTCTTAAACACTCGAGTCTTTGCCAGCTTTCAACTAACAAGCTCAGTTATTAATGGCAGCAGCCTTACAACACTCAGGGATTACTGTCTAGGCCTGCTGACAATGCACTGCTAGTGACCAGTTTTCAAAGTGCAATCTGTTATTGTATTTCACAGTCAAATCAGTGTTTAAAATTGCTTGAAGCATGATAACTTGCCTCTTCTAGCAAGCCCACTATTAAAAAAAACTAAAACCAAAACCAACAGCATTGTATTATTCTTTTTAACTGTGATTAAAGGTTATGATTATTACCAGTGTAAGTTATCTGGCAACATTTTTTAGTTTGTGGTTTGATCAGGTAAACTTGAAAAGAATATCAAACATAAAAATAACTTTACCTTTAGCTATAAAAAAATGACAGATATGTCAGAAACCTGTCTACCTTCTCTTAATTCTTAATATGGAATTTCTGACAAGCGTACAGATTTGCCTTAATTATTTATTTATTTCATTGAAACTATTTTCATCTGTTTTAAATTTTTAATAAGTGTATTTAAATAAAAAGAAGTCTATTGGGATGTTGATTTTCTGTTTGAAAATCCTGAAGGATTCTCTATTCAGAAAATGTCAGTTTATGGTATTTGGTATAACATCCTTTGTTAAAAACTGAGAGAATCGCACAGAAAGATCTTTAAACATCAGTGTGTCTATGGCTAGAGCAAAAAAAAAAGGCAGTCAAGCACATGGCTAGTTCTCTATGAACTCTCTCTTTCCTGGAAACATTGCGATTTCCCAGAGAGTTGCATTTCCTTTCCCATGTCTCCTTATCCTGTTCCAGTTTTGTTTATTCTCAATATTTGGCAGTGTCCACCTACCTTGTACAGACTAGTGAACATTTTGAAAAGGAGACACTGTCTGTTGTAAAAGCCCTTTATGGTCAAGTGATCTGGCCTATGTAGCAGTCACTAAAATTTACAGAATATGGTTATTAAGTCATGCATTGTATAAAAGAATTTCAGCAAAAAGAGCCTGTTATCCTTTGCCCACTGACTTAGATAATGTTCTGGTCAAGATCTATATCCCTTTTTGCATCTGATTTGAAGCAAATTTAACATTATTCTATGATTAATATTAACAAAGTAACAAGACAGCCTTTAGTACTGTAAGATCAAGTGCAGAGTTTTATAACCTCATAGAATTTTTGCTTCATTGGCAAAAACATGGGTTTTTTTCCCCTTGATATAGAGGATATGAGACATCTTTGTAAACTACAAGAGGATACAGTTAAAGTATGTTCTTCTGGCCAGGAAGTTGATCAGGCTGCAATATGATACAGGTGCTGGGAGCATCAGGATTAGTAACAGTAGGACATTATGCCTTGTACCAGCAAGAATGATGTCATTGCTAATTTTAAAATGAAAAAGCCTATTCTGCTGAAAGAATTCAACTAGTGATCGTTATTTTAAGAACTGTTGGAATATTCATCTTTAGTGATTTAATGTATAACATTACATTGTAGAAACATGAATTATATGTTATTGTAGGGATATATCTGTGAAAGAATTCTGAAAACTCTGAAGAAAAAAAAAAAAGACAGAGAGAAGATGCATGGCAGATTATAGAAATACATTATTAGCTATTGGCTTGAAAACACACAGGAAAAAAAATTGTGATACTGATTTTCTCTGTTACTGTAAAAGAAACAAGAATTCCACCTGGACAACAAAAGCCTCAAATGGATGCCTGTGATTTTTTTTCTATGCCAGCATAGCTTATAGGAAAAAGAGCTTTGTTCTTTGCTTCACAGATGGTAAGAGAAAGGGAACTGAAGGCTCTGCAAGACATTTCACAGAGACATGTCTGACAGGTGATCAAATCATTGAACACATCTCCCTGAAAAACAATGTTCAGATGTAGTCTGAGCATACACCCTGTGACAGCAGGAACATACTTTCCTCTGTGTTGACATTCATTTTAATAATAGAGAATAGAGAAAGCAAGCAGAATTTTTGGCAATGACAACAACAACAAAAAAGTATATGCTTTCATGCTTACTATACAGAACTCATCAATTAATGTATTTCTTTAGTAGGGGATGACTGTTTTAAGAAGAAAGTTTTAACTTTTAATAGTGCATGAAGAACTAGTGACTCACTTGTGGAAACCCTGTGCAGTCTGTTTTAGAGGTAAATGGTCTTGTTCAGTATTGGATTATAAATGTCGGTGAAAATGCTATTAATGGTGTTAACATGATGGCTTCCTACTAAATCATGTCCTTGATATTCAGAGCTAAACACATAAACAATGTTTCAAGGCTCCTGTCACTCAGAAGCACATTTCTGCAGATTATAAGCATATCTGTCACCCTGAGATGTACACAGATTTTTTTAAAAAATGCAAAAAACATGTGCCTATTTTTAACTCTCCATTGTCCAAAAATGACTGATAAAGCCTCCAATATGTCATGAAAATTGTAATCTTAATCTCATAGCTCAAAGAAATAGATTACCAGAAATTATTTTTTGTAACTCTTGTGGCCTACATTTGTTGCTTCACTTCATGTTCAATAGTAAATATCATGAATGTCACATAACCTATCTTATATGTACTAAGTGCACCTACCATAAATTTACAGAAGCTAGTAGTGACAAATCTCTTAATGTGGACACTTAACAAGTTCTGACTTATTCTGTGTTGAAAAGCCTACATGAAAAAAATCTTGAGTGTTTACTTCCTTCATGTAGTGACACAAAATATTTTATTCACTCGTTATAGCAGAATGAATCAGAAATATTTTTAGAAGTGGGAATTAATTGCAAGAATATAGGACTAGCATAAACACACTAACACAGCAAAGCTGTATTAGCCAAGTTGTCTATTTGCAAAGCCATATATTTTGTTATAAATCAAAAATCATTACAAAGAAACAACTTAAGTGTATACCAGCTGAAGATTTGATCTTTCATGTAACTTCCAATTTTTTTTTCACGTATATGGTAGTTTCTTAGAACTTTAGCAGCTTATATTTATTAGTACATATTTTGTGAAGAAATTCTACACAACCAGGACAAGACGAGCATAAGTCCCTGAATTACCTCTGATACAGATCAAGTGATTTGCACCAAAACTGCAAGTTTTATTATGCTTTGTGCTCTCTTATACTAAATGAGATTCTGCAATGTTTGGTGTGCTTCACATAAAAAAAAAAATCATTAAAAATATTGAAGTAAAATCTAACATGCATATCAATATTGTAAAGCACGTGACAGTATTATTGATAACTCTAACAGTATCAGTGAAAACTCAAATTTTATCATTGCATCACTATATGTGTGTGTATATATATATATATATATAATGCATATAGTGGATCAAAATAAATGTCCATATAGCTTGATGCCTTTTTCCAAGCTTTGGTCATTACATCTCTTACAGTTTGAGGACTAAGGAGTAAATATAGAAATACAAGTAATGATGCATCCTGGCTTTCCCTCCTGGTTTCCTTTATTCCTTATTGTTTCTGAAAATATGAAAAGAATATTTCAAGGGATAATATGTACTTTTCATTCAACATAAATAATTAATTAGCAAACATGTTTTAAACAAACGTGTGCATTCTCTTAGGCAGTGAAAGGAACACTTACAGTACTCTAGCAAATAGGCAACAGATTAACTGCTTATTTAAAAGGTGTCAAGTTAATCTATCCTAAATTGAAATTATACTTAGATTTTCAGCTCTTCTACTCAGAAAGGATTGAAAAAACAGTTTCTAGGAAACTTCCCCCCCTCCCCCATCTTCTTCAATTACATTTCATTCTAAGGTGCAAAGGAAAAATTGCTTTTGGATTTTTCCAGATAGGCACAGGATGGTCTTGTCACACAAAAATATAAAAACCAATATCGCCCTAAAGAGGAAGGTGGAACAGTCTTGTAGTTTCAAGTATTTCACAGAATCACAGAATCACAGAATGGGTAAGGTTGGAAGGGGTCACAGGGAGAGGTTCTAGTCCAACCTCCCTGCTCTGGCAGGGTCAGCCTGGAGCACATTGCACAGAATTTCACCCAGACAGTTCAATTTTCATTCAGTGCTTTATTCTATGCTGGGCTATAGAAAAAATCATGTTCTTAAGAATACAACGTAAATAATGCACTTGACTGCTCTTCTCTCTCTCCATCCTTGTTATGCAAGGAATTTTGTAGAGTTTCAGGCTTGCAGAGTTGAACTGTTCCAGAATTTTATTACTGCAGTCAAGATGAGTGAAGGAAGAAGATAACCACATCATTCCCTTTCTCTCTGCATTTGTTTGTGTCAGTTCTAGCAATATTCTACATAAAAAATTGATTTTCATATTTTTCTAGAGTTACTCATCTTGTCATAAAGAAACACATTTGAATGTTCAGAAATTCTTATTATCTGGTATTATCTTCAGAAATTATCTGTGGGAACTTACTGAAATAATTAAAATTCACCCCATGGTAATTGAGAATGTTCAATCTGACATTTGACTAACTGTGTAAATTTAAGAAAAAAAAACATCATTTCTTTGCAACAGAGTTTTTCTAAAAGGTTTTCTGGATGAATCACTGAAAGGAGATTAGACAAGGATGTACCTTGGTAGCTGGAAGCGTCTATTTAACACACAGAGGAAAGATATTTCACATGTTCTACATTCCTCAAAGCTATGAGGTCTGAGCTGTATCAGAAAAATATATGAAATTTCGTATCAGTTTTTTGGGGGTCAAAGGGACCCTTTCTTTAGAAAAACACACGAAATCTTTGAGTGAACATGTCTATACAAACTTTCCCTTTTAGTCACTAGAAATCATGGAAAATCATCTCTCTTTTTTGTTGGGGGAAAAGTTACTCCTTGATATTATAGACTACAACAATTTGTCAGTGGTTTCTACCCTTATAACTTTCACAACATATGTGTGCTTTTCTCTACTGAGGCTGACTGATCTCTTTAAATTTTCTCTTGTTTTTTCTACCTAGATGTTATCACTTTCAAGACTGGTCTTCAACCAATGGTGGAGAAAAAAGGTAGAGAGGCAGTCTAATTATCACATCCCCAAATCATTGTGAATAATAGCCAAAGATGATACTTTCTTACCTAGTGTCTTTAATTCATTTGTAAAGTGCTATAACCCATAATTTTGAAAAGTTGTAAATATAACTGACACTGAGGCAAAGACTGTTTACAATTCCCAGTCTATATTTTTCTGGTTCAAAGGGTAATACGGAACCCATGAAACCTTGTATGGGTTTTAAAGTATTAAAATATAACATTGCTATACAGGATTATATATAATTGTGAATGGATATTAACTACAATTACATAATTATCTGGAATAATATACAATTGCATATATATATATATATGTGTGTGTATATATATATATGATATGAATGTAACATATATACACACACACATATATAAAGTTATTTCAAGAACATGTTTTTTTCCTGGCAGCATATTTTTCCCAATTCAAAGACATGCCACAGCAGTATGTCTACAAAATGCATCTGTAGAAAACTCAGTATGATGATTTGCTTTCAAATCAAAGAAAAACATCTGTATGTTTAGATCATTATGCACAGAGATTTTGTTAATAGTGTAGTATTAATATTGTGAAGCTGAACACCTGAAAATTAAGGACTGCCAGAAGTAAGGGTCTACCATACCTTAAATCTTTTCTCTTTCTGTCATAAACATAACTTGCAACAGACCTTAATTATGCAATCATCTACTACTTTTTAACTGAGCTTATCCTCATTTAATGCAGATAACAGATGACATTCATTTATTAGCACCTACTCAATATTTTCCTTCTCTACATCATTCAACATGTGGTCCTAAGCCCTAGAAATTTCTTGCTACACATTTTGTTCTAAAGGTAGTATTATAAATTTTCATCTAAGCTTTACTGTGAGGTCATAATGATGGCACTTCCAAAATATTAATGTTTTCTTTCACACCTTGTGAATGAAAACAGAAGTGTATAGAAAAAATTTAAAATATTTTTTTTCTGATTTTTTCACGTAAAATGCCAGGTTTTGAAGATCATGAGGTACATGGTGTATTTAAAGTTCATTTCCTATAGTCTTAGTCAAAATTCTAGTCATCTACATTTTTGTAAATAAGACAAACACCAACTCAGAAATGCACCACTCTGGAAAGCAGGATTACATAATTAGTGGTAAAACATTAAGATATTGATATAAGTGTTTTGTCTTTATCACTCAGAAGACATGAATTAGAGAGAGTGAAAGGATCCAGTTCTCGGGAGTAGTATTTATTTCCTTAGACTGTGAGAACATCTGTGTGTTTCTTGGCTTAATCTACAATGAAAAAATTAAAATGTGTTCAAGTAAGAAGAACAAAAAATTTGACCATGCATTTCCAACATTTCATCTGTTTTTCTACCTAAGCCATTGAATCTAATGAAAGTTTTCAGTAGTAATAGCTATATTAGCCTTGAAATGGCATCATGTAGTTAGAAATACTGTTCATTATGTCTGTAGGAAGACAGCTGTGTTAAATTAATAAAGGTTTTTCATGGTATTTCCTTAAATTTTACTGTTCAACTTTACAAATGTAAGACAGTTACATATAATGCTCCTGTAAGACAGATGGACATCTGGGCATTTATTTTTTTTGTTAAAAAACAAGCTCACTTTGATTTTTAAATTCTAGCACCTGGATTCAGACTGATTTTATTTATTTTTACAGAAAAGAAGAGACTTTTGAGAAGCTGACCATCATCACTGCAAAATCTTGCTCTTTTAGTTATGTTTCCTAGGCAGCCCCAGCCTTTCCTATTCCACAACAGCTTCTTATCTGCTCTACATCTCCTGAAGTTTCTTCTCACCCGGCTTCCCCCCTGCCAGGTTTTGCTGCTACTTGGAGTAGTTTTTTGTTCAAAATTGGTGTTATACACTTCAGAAAGAGTTTTCACATTTCATTCCTGATTTTATTCTCAGTTTTTGAACTAGATAATTTCTTGTACTCACCTTTGCAACCTGTGTTTGTCCTTGTATTTGTTTTTCACTTCCAACACTCATCTACAGTTGACAAGTGAAGAGTGACCAATGTCATCTACCTAGACTTCTATAAGGCCTTCAACATGCTGCTTAACAACATATTTATCTCCAAATTGGAGAGACATGGATTGGAAGTGTGGACTGGAGTTGGCTGCCTGGATCCAGCCAGTGTTGTGTTTAATGGCTCTGTGTGGTGGAGACCAGTGATGGGTGGTATCCCTCAAGGCTTTGTTTTGGGACTGCTCTTTAACATCTTTATCAGTGAGACTGAGTGCAATTTGGTAGCTGGCATGAAGCTGAGTGGTGCTGTTGATACAACAGAAGGCAGGGATGCCATCTAGACGGACATGGACAAGCTTGAGAAATGGGCCCATGAGGCTTAATGAGGCAAAATGCAAGGTGCAGTACCTGGGTCAGGCCAATCCCAGACATGAGTACAGACGGGGAGAACTCATTGAGAGCAGCTCTGTGGAGAAGCTGGGGTTGTCATGCATGACATGATCCAACAGTATGTTTTCACAGCCCTGGAGGCCAACTGCATCCTGGGCTGCATCAAAATTGGTGTGGACAGCAGGTCAAGGGACATGATTGTCCCATCATACTCTGCCCATCTGAGACCCCACCAGGAATTTTGTGTCCACTTCTGGGCCACAAATGATGGCAGAAACATGAAGACAAGCTGAGAGAGTTAGGGCTGTTCAGTCTGGAGAAGAATTCTGGGACACCTTATAGCAGCCTTCCAGTACCTAAAGGGGTCTAGAAGAAGGCTGGAGAGGGAATTTTTACATAGGAAGGTACTGATAAGTCAAGGAGGAATGGTTTTAAAAAGAAAGAGGGGAGATTTAGGTTAGATTTTAGAAGAATATTCTTTTCTATGAGGTTGATGAGACACCAGAACAAGTTTTCCAAATAATTTGTGAGATCCCCATGTGTTGGAAACGTCCATGGCCAGATTGAATGCGGCTCTGAGCAACCTGGTCTCGTGAAAAGTGTTCCTGTCCATGGCAGGATGGCTGGATCAAGATAATCTTCAAGGTCTCGTTCCATCCCAACCATTCTATATGATTCTATAAAAGGGAGAGGACTAAGGTGTCCTGTAAAGTAAATGGCATGGAATGTTTTTTGGGTTCCAAGGTAATATCAGATGCATAAATCTGAAATTACAGGAGAATAGGTAACTAAAAATATTTTTGTGTGAAATTTGAGAAAAACTTGTAAGTAATTTTGTTATAAATTCTCAGTTGTCTTGAGATGATATATACAAACTCTCTTTTTTTTTTTTTTTTTTTTTTTTTGTAGATTAAAAGGTAGCTCCAGAATGTCTTTAGCTTTGGATTTGTAAAAAAGTATGCCTTTTGCCAGGTGACAAAGATTGTTTGTATGCTAGAATTTTCCCGGATTTCAGAATTGGTCCAATTTGTGAATGGCTGTGTAAAATTCAATTTCCCTTTATTCCTCGTAGACTGTAAATCCATCTAGATGTTTAAGTAGATGATTCAAGATTTTGAGGAGGAATTCAGTTACTTAAACATAGGTTACATAAGGCCATTTTTTAGGTCATTCTCTTTCATATCTAACAGCACTGTGAGGTGCCTTAGCAAAAAAAAAAAAAAAGAAATCACACGGCACTATGATGAGGCAGCTGAAAGCCATCCTTGGGAATAAATTAATTTCATCCAAATGTAGACACCTGCAACACAGACTTTTACATTCTAGCTAGTCATTACAGGGTCATTTTCTAGTCAATGGAGAGCAATAAGTATTTCAAGAGCCTAATTTATCTGACTGAATGTCTGTGTCTACTCTAAGATGAGATGAACCATGCCCTAAAGGTATCTTTTAAATATAAAAGTATCTAACAGGACTAGCTGAAATTTGGACATCTATATTGTAGACATCAGCATGTGCTCAGATGAATAGGACTCATGTCAGCAGAGTGAAGGAATTTTCTGGCAAAATGAGTCTGCAAGATAACAATGATTCTCTGAAACTGAAATATCTAATTATTTTTCTGAGTCTGGCACATTGGCTTCCTGTTGCCTGGTGTTTCAAATCCCACAGCTCAAAAGTAGCCTCCCTATTGACTGCCTTGAAGTTTTAAACTCATGGGTGAGCTGACAAGGCCAAGTGACTAATCCTTCCCAAACTAAAGAATGCAGTTATACTGAAGTCAGGCACACTGAAGGATCACGCACACTCAAGCATTTTTCTCCTCAGTATGGAGGTATCATGGAAGGATTGCTCTTTCACTCTGGATACTGAACTGCCAACAGAAATCAATACTGTCCTTTTTAACAGGTATTCACTGAACTCAAGTATATGTGACTCAATATAGAATAAAACAGAACATGAATTGAGTGGCACATGCGAAGGTAGCAGGAGCTAAATTAGTCATTGAATAGTAGAATTGTTAATGTTGGAAAAGACCTTCAAGATCATCATGTACAACTGTCAACCCAGCACCACCACCATGTTCAACACTAAATCACATCTCCAAGTGCCATATCCACACATTTTTTGAACAACTCCAGGGGTAGCAACTCCACCACTTCCCCGGACAGTGTTTTCCAATGTTTTACAACTCTTCCCATGAATAAATTTTTTACAGTATCAAAGCTAAACCTCCCCTGGAACATGAAGCACACAAATATACCAATATCTTCCATTGAGAAGATAAGATTTATTCTCTTCTTATTTTCCAGCTCTAAACTTCAAACTGATGAGTTTAACTGTATTTATTAAATAAATAATTTTATTTATTAGACAGGCAAGTCTGGATATATTTTTTTATTATTTGCCATTGTTCTGTTGGATATATGTAAAGTAAAATACATGTTTGGAAACAGTACTTGGGAATTCAAATATAATATCAATGATACAATCAGGTTAGATATTATTTTTGTACATAGAAAGAGAAAAAAAATCTAAGAAGCAATGCATTCTCCAAAATGTAATCTTATGTTTCACAGCCTATGAAAAGAGATGGATTAATACATTTCCTGTGCTATTTGTGAATTTGTGACAAAGCTGCTTACCCAGAGAAAACAACAGACTGAAAGATTATTTTAAAGCTGACCTTCTAGGTGATGCCCTGATGGCATCCATTATAGCATTACACTTCAATACTGTAGCATAGTCATTAGAATATACTTACAAAAAAAAACCTGGTGTTCTGAGTCTAGTCAAGTTGACTATAAAGAAATGGCTGCCTTTTTTAATGGTCAATTAAACACTTATGATTACATAGCCGAAGCATCACAGCTTTCCTTACAGAAGATACTTGAGGTTAGTATGATCTATAAATCAGCAAACATATTTTAGAACAAGTAAATGACTAGACATTAGTAACAAGCAGACTGAAACTATCATGAAAGCAATTAAAAATATTTATAGGCTATGTTTCATGAAACCAAAATAATATTCATTTTTCCAGGAGATGACTATTTACTGTAAATAATACAGTTAATGGCATACATTCATCATATCTCACATTAATTAGTTTTTTTTCTTTTCGTTAGGATCTATGAAACAGTTTTAAGTACCAATGTCAACAACAGTTAACATGATTAAAACTGCATTCCTAATAAGAATTTTATCCCAAGTTGTATTAATGTTTATTTTAAAATGCTTTTGTGCTGTGGAGCCATCTGTTTCTTGCTAGTTATAGTACCTGAGTTCTACAATCATAGGACCCAAGGGAGATTTTCACCTATTTTTCTTCGTAGTATAGCAGGCATTCACTACTACATTCAAAAGAAATATGTCAACTGAAGTTCAGAAGTTGTAGTCAACAGGAAAATATTTGCAAACTTTTAAAACTGAAACTTCTTGGAAACTCCTCCTAATTTTATTGGTGTATTTGCTGACTGTGAATTTGAAAGTGCAGATTTTCTCACATTATACTAGGAAGAAGGGAAGAGAATGATTTTAGCAGCCAAAATCAGTCATCCTTCTGTATATATTTTCAAAAATACACTACCTTTGCAGTATAAAAATATACTAGCTTTCTTTAAACATATGACTTTCAAATCACCTTTTGAAAAATATTAAAATCAATTAAACAATGGGTAAATTCTCATCTAAAAGAAGAAATCAATCAGCTGTCATTTTAGATTGAGTGTTCTGGAATAGAGAGGTGTTTAAACTATTAATTTATTGCACATTTTTCTACAACTATAAAAACAGCATGAGAATTAAGTATGACATACCTTATAGTAAATGGATAGAAAATTTAGTTTCCCTTTTGCAGTCTTGGTTTGTTTCACGTGATCATCTGCTCTTCATTTGGTAGGTCATTCCTGCTAAGGAGAAAAGTAAATTACTTTGTAATAAAGGTCAGATTTTTAAGTAATAAGAGCTACAAAAATTCACAAGTTAAACTAGGATATATGGTACATAAAGGTAAGGCTGTGCTTTAGTTTGCCAGTGGGGATTTTGCTTAAAAGGTAAACTAGGCTTGGGTGATATTACAACACAATGTAAAATACACACATATAATTTAATTAGATTGACACAAAATGGGGACACATATGGAAAAGCATATATATAACATTCAGAATTTTGTCTGAATTGGAGAAAATACACAGTCCTTTGCATTCAGCAGTTTATAACAACATGAACATGAATGAGGATTTTAATAAGAACCAGATACAAAACTCTTGGCCAAAATGCTTACTAAAATCTAGAAAGGAAATAAAAAACTAACCAGATCAGTTGTTAAACATTTCTGATCTCTCTACTGCAACTATAGTCTAAAATGAGAGTACAGTAGAATCACTGCATCCCTAGTGTTTAACGTAAGGTTACACTAAGAGATATACTATCACCTACACATTATGCAACTGATGGTGATATCTATGTGATAAATTAAAGAGCTCAGAGACAAATTGCATTTATCATGCATTTAAGATCACCTCACCTGCAATCCCCCCACTAATTGATTGCCACTGGGACTAATTTACTACTTTCACTACTTTCAGATGCAAATAGGTGAAGTCAGACTATGGCCATGTTTAGCCTGGCTTGCATAGGTGTACATTTGTCACTTGCTGGGCAGCTGGCTTGGCAAGGCTGGTGGAGAGGAAAAATAGGGTTGTCTGTTCACATCTAGCCTATATATGGGTATACGACATTTTGCAGCACCTGTTTCTAGCCTGTTGAGATTTCCCTCATTGGAAAGTTAAAAGAATGAGTTAAAACAGGCTGAACCCCATGATTGCAATCATGGAGAATACAGTGGAGACAGGCTGCACTGAGGCTTGGGATGGTGTTAACCAGATGTTAACCTGCAGCCATGCAAAGGCATGTGCACACTCCCTATTATTAAAATACTAAACATTATATAACAAAGTGTACAGCCAAGGCACAGGAAGAATCATAGGACAGTAAAATTCATCTCTCAGGTGAAGGGGACTATGGGACCTGCCTTTTAAAATGAAGACAGAAGTGAGAGTGGTGTATTGGTGAAAAAAGCCTTGAAAAACCTAATCTAAAAATGAATTTGGTCTTACATAAAGACCCCCATGAATCTCTCCCAACAGAAACTAAAATGATGCTCTGGAAGTAACAACAGTGTTTTCCATAGATTCCAACAAGAATGTATTTTCTAGGGAATCTCTTCTGTTTTCAATTCTTTCAGATTTCGGGAATCAAACATTTCAGTAGTGACTTACAACTACTATCAATTATGTAGTAAAATTAAAATAATAATAATTATTAATAATAATGTATTGGAAACAAATAAAATAAAAACAACCATACACAAAAACCTAAAAAAACACAACAAATCAAAACAACATGGCAATTAGAAAATGTTAGTCAAAATCATTCTTTTGGACTGAAGTTGCTTGAGCTTAAGCTGCAGACAGCTCTTTCCTCACTAATGTGAAACCATTATCATAGAGCTGGAGATACTTAGTACTTCTTGTTCCAGCACTGAAAAAACTTGGTTTCACAGCAAGCAGCTGTCTCTACATGAGAATCAAATGTGAAAAAGACAGTTAGGAAAAAAGGGTTTCAAAGTGTTCTATATGAAAAGTGTTTCTTTCTAGACTTGGTGAACCTCCAGCTGTTATACTCAGTGGATTAACACTGTTTTCCCACGAAGGCTGATTTATAGGATAGGAATGAATGACCATTCATTTTGCTCCTTGAAAGGATATATTTGCCCCCAAGACAGTTATTCTTTCATATGATCATGTTGAACTCAGAAGGAAAGAGCAAAATTACTAGCCTGAATCCTGCCATAAAACTACAACTTGAGGCAAAATTTAATAGTGTTCATCTCACTAATTACAAATTTGATATTATTTCTTTTGCATGGATGAAAAAATACAAAGTAGAATTAATTTGCCAAGTGCACACTTGCTGCTTTACAGTGGGCAGAATCTTCCAAGTGCATTAGGCAGGGAGTAACAAATGTTGTATTCCACTCCAGCAAGGAACCTTGGTAGGTCATATCTCTTGTTCCTCCCACTGCTCACAGCCAGGATAACACATTGCAGACAGAAGGCTGGAGTAGCCTGTTACCCTGGGATCCTTCTAATGCAAGGAAATTGCCAAGGGGAGAGGTGGAGAGGATAGATAGACCTGAATCAGCTCCTTCTTTTTCATCCCATTTCCGCAGCTGAAACACCTTGAAAGCAAGGCAAAAACTGGCAGTTTTTTAATCCCTCTGATCCACAACTTTTGAAACATTTTGTTCTGCCAGACCTGACTGGGAGTCTTTGAGGCTAATCGAACTTGTGCTCTGAGTCATACTTCTACATAAAGATGGCATATACCACATCTATCTCCTTCCTAGCTCTCTGAAGTTGAAATATAATTTAATTTTGTAGCAGTTGAAAATTGGAATGGAAATTCCATTTCTCCAAATTAGAAAGTCTCTGTAGCAGCAACCTTTAATCCTATGCAAATAGGCACATTGAGACAACATGTGTGCATGGAACAGCACTCCCAAACTAATAAAGTATTTTCCTCTGCAAAGGAATGGAATATACTGAAGGGAGCAGTCATAAAACACTCAATTTTCAGTGTGTGATGGAAAAGGGTAAGCCTTCATGGGTAAGCCAAAATAAAAGTGTGGAGTAAACTCAAAGATGCAGAGTAGGATGATGAAGAATATTTGTAAATTTTCTCTTATGTCCAAATAATCTACTGTCTCTGGTATACATGCCAGCCACCTTCCTGGCTGAATCTGCTCTTCACACTGAAATCCTTCTTCTGTGACTCAGGATTCTTCTGTTCTTGTAGTTCAGGATTTTTTCATAGAGTCATAGAATGTGTTGGCTTGAAAGGGACCTTAAAGACCATCTAGTTTCAACCCCCTTCATGGGCAGGGACACCTTTCATTAGCTGGGCTAATCAGAGCTCCATCTAACCTGACTAGAAACAATTCCCAAGATGGGGCATGCACAACTTCTCTGGGCAGCCTGTTGCTGTGCTTCATCCCCCTCACAGTAAAGATTTTTTTCTACTACCTAATCTAAACCTACTATCAGTTTGAAGCCATTTCCCTTTGTCCTGTCACTACATGCCCTTGTAAAAAGTTTGTTTCCATCTTTATTGTAGGATCCTTTCCAGTACTGGAAGGCTTCTACTAGGTGACCCCAAAGCCTTCTTTTCTCCAGGCTGAACAATCCCAATTCTCTCAGCCTTACCCCACAGAGAAAGTGCTCCATCATTCTACCTTGGTGATCTTTCTCTGGACTCACCCCAACAGGTCAGTGTCCTTCCTATGCTGGGGACCCCAGACCTGAATCCAGTACTCAAGGTGGGGCAAATGAGACAAGACTAGAGAGACAGAATCCCCTCCCTCACCCTGCTGCCCACACTGCTTTGGATGCAGCCCAGGACATGTTTGCCTTTCTGGGGTGCAAGTGCACTTTGCTGGGTCATGTCCAGCCTCTCACCCACCAGCACCCCCAAGTCATTCTCAGCAGGGCTGCTCTCAATTTCTTCATCTCCAGCCTGTGTTGACACCTGGAGTTTCCCCAACCTGGGTACAGCACTTTTCACTTGGTCTTGTTAAACCTTATGAAATTGCCATGGGCCCACTTCTTGAGCTTGTCGAGACTCCTCTGGTTGGCATTTTCTCCTTCAAGTGTGTCAACCACACCACTCAGCTTGGTGTCAGCTGTAAATTTGCTGAGGGTGAACTCAATCCCTAGGTCTGTGTCATTAATGAAGATATAAAATAGCAGTGATCACCATATGGACCCCTGAGGGACCCCACTTTTCTGTCTTCTATCATCAATGCTTTGCTCCACCTTTCCCCTACTCCCTCAATTATTAATGATGGTGCTGTTTGTTGAATATGATTAGAAGAAAAATTTGACACACTACTTTCTTGCAACTTTCCTTTTCCCTCTTTTTTTTTTCTTTTTGAGCTGGCTCAAAAAGAGCCAGCCTTCTTAGCCAAGGCATCTTCCTCCGCATCCTCACTTATACCTCTAGTCTGTGATGAATCTTTGTCATCTTTGAATCACTGTCGGAATACAATATTTTCTTCTCTGTCCCTTTGTTTTTTACCAGGATTTGACAACATATTACACAGTTACACAATATTTTCTTTCAAAATCTTCTGGGTTCTCTCCATGTCAACTGGAATGGCCAGCACCTGACTGTGTTTTCAGTGAGTATTTGCAACATAGGTGTTTACATCTGAGACACTCACTTTCAGGTTTTCCAGAATTTCCACCCAACAGGACACGGTTTATCTCAGCCTAAAGAAGACACCTACATTTTGTCACATGAATCATACCCTGAACTTCTCTGACTATCCTAACAAAAATTCTGTTGACTGTGATGGGAGCCTAAAAAATAAGCTCAGATGTAGCAACCTGTGTTATAGTCCTTAAAGTCAGCTGTGAGAATCGCCAAACTCAGAATTTTTCCTTTTTTTCCAACTCTTTATAACAAACAACTTTTTAATCAAGCAAGAACTCATTGTATCATTGATGTTGGACTTTCCCAGGCTGATATTCTGTGCTGAAGGCAATGTAAACTGAAGCAAAATTTAATATAGTTATGATACTATTTCCCTTGCCTGTCTGTCCTCAGATGTGTAAAATGGAACTCATTCATTTAGCATAACTAATTTTTGTTAAAAGGTATGTGGATCATGAACCCAAGTAGCTCAATTTGAAAAGAGTCATTGCTTTTTTCTTTTTTGTATTTGATGTTTCCATCTGGCAGATAATGCCCCTGTGTCAAATACCATAAATGACCTACAGTATGTACCCAGCTACCAAAGTTGTAACCTCATGATCCTCCACACTGTACTTCCCCTGTCCTGCTTCATCACTCAGTACCATGCATTAAGTTGACATGGTTATCTCCCAAAGGCAACTGTGGAAGCCCTTCTCCTGCACTGGACATTTTGTCATAAATATTGTATAGGTCAACTTTTCACTGCAGGCTAACGTGTCTTAATAAACTTTATATTTTCTGGCTTCACCATATACACTTAATTTTTCATTAAGGTGGGTCACTGGCTGAAGAAAATTTGTTCTTTGAGGCAAACACTATTTTTTCTAACTACACACAAAATGAATCAAATAGAATTTCCCAGAATTTCTAAAAGCTTCATTTCAATGCTTTGCTCTTTTGCCTCATTTTGATACCCTGTAACAAAAGTCTATGTTTCTGTATGTTTTGTGAAGAAAATGGAAATGGAGATGGAAATATTCAAAAATATGGTGAGCAAACAAACATAGGAAGCAGTAGGGCATTTATAGAATGTCAGAGGTCTAGACATTCCTAGGGCAGTTATGTAAGTTTATAAAAGTCTTCATGCAGTTTGGTCACTAACTAAAATGCCTCACCATGGATAGCTGGTAAGAATGGGAATAACCCTCACCTTTTACTTGGGGTCTTACCCATGAATACAAAAAACCTTTCCTTCTTCATTAAAAAGAAATGTACCAGCAAGGAACAGAAAAGACATCATAACAACAACTGACAGCAGCAAAAGAGTGCTGAAAGCCCTCAAAAGCTTCCCTCCAAAAGAGAGAGCAGTGGCTGGAGCAGCATGGAGCTGAGGGATGCAGGAGTGCCCAGCCTAAAGAACCAGCTAACAATGCTGATGACCAGCTCAGTGAGAACTGATGCCAAACACGTAGCAGCAAGGCCTGCAGAAGAGTTGGGAGGTTTTGATATGTTGAAATACATTTACCTGCCCTAGAGGAAATTTCAGACAGACTTAATTGAAACCTACTAATCTCCAGTGAGAGGAAATAGGAAGGGATTGGAAATGAAAGTAGAGAAATAAAGGCAAAGTTTTGGCCAACAGAAGACAGAACAAAACATAGGGTAATCTAGTACAGCAGAGTATTTAAACATATGCTTAAATTTTAATGTATGGGTAATCCTATTGACTTCAACATATGCTTAAATGCTTTGCTGGATCAGGGCTTTAATGTGTATTTGAATTAAACTGTAACATGATGATTTAGAAGTGAGCTCATTTTAGATTTCACTGGCTGAAGAGTTTTCTGCTCAACTGACATTTGGAGTAGAGATTTTTAATGAATGCCTAAGTACTTCAGAAAGCAATTAGGCTGTCATTCAGTAATGTTATTTTTCTCTCTAAAATAAAAATTCCTCATTCCAGTTATTATGTTTGAGATAAAGCTTGCAGGACATCATGCTGCTGGTGCATAATTATGGTTAACTCATACACACACACACACACACATGTAGTTCATTTCCAGCCACTTCATCAGCATCTAGATTCTTATCAAGAGGTTTGAAAGTTTCTCTAATGAAGCATACCTCTGCTTAGTATTCCATACTACAATATATGCAGCAAAGTTAAAGCAGACTGGACAGGAAAAAATCATCTAGAAATAAAACAGAACTAAAGTTTAGACTACTGTAACAAATTACTCCATAAGAATTAAGATAGTGGCTTGTCCACTGTTTGGGACATACCAGATGTCAAAATTCAGAGTAGTGTGGTTCACCAGATGGCATTGGTGGCATCAGCTAGAGAACTTTGGCTGCAGTATTTTTACTGATCTCTCTCCTTTTTGCCAGCAATTTGCTGCTGAAAGCAACTGGCTGTTTCAGCTGCATCTGGGAGCAAACCCAGACTTAATACTAAAGCCATAACAAGACCAACAAAAATAACCAGCTGGAATCCATCTATGGAAAGCTGGAGTTATCGTATCTGTTTTTATGATGCACTGTTCAGTATTAAGCATGATAGCCTCAGGAAGGAAAAAAGTAACATGTAAGTGCACTGTCAGCAGTCTGATACACAACCAGCACACATACTGGGATAGCAGCAAGTAGACCTAATTCTCCTGCCTGAAGTGGAAATATACCAAAGCAGATAAAATAAAAAGCTGAGCTAAACACATGGCTAGATATGTGGTTAGGCGTATTTGTTGCATTAAAACATTTTCCCCTGAGGCAGTCTTTCTGATGGCGACTGACATGACTGGTGTTTTGACAATGCTGCCTTTTCAAGAGAGTCTAATCAGTCCTGTGCTCAGTTCCTGGAGGAAAATGGATAACAGGTGCTAAATCCAGCTGGACTGTTTGAACAAGCCTGGCTGGCAAAAGAAGCCTGTAGCCTAATGTTCACTGTAAGAGCAGTCAGGCTCCATGGCTCAGCTCACATCGTAGTGCTGGGATCCAAACCTAGTGCTGAAGGAGACTACATAAGAATGCACTGAAATTTACTATGGATCTGTGCCTACAAGATTCAATCCTAACTGAATGGAGTGAAAATAACAAGAAGCAAGAGAGTACAGTCATTTATAATATTGATCATTTCAGAAAAAAAAGCCAATAAAAATTGGGGGGGAAAATGGGCATTAGCAAGATAGTAAAACACCTTCTTCAAAAGTTATACCCATTTAGAGCCCTGTGTCATTTAGTTTATACATCTGTTATTTAGTTGTCTTCTTAACCCCTTGATTGAAAAATGAGTAAATTAATATACCAAGGTCATTTCAGGAGAAACCTTTAATCCTGTGCTTGAGCCTCACTGGCTGTGAAGACACATCCACACATTTCCTGTCCACACTTCTCCTGGCAAGGGGACTTAATTTATGTTGCTTAATTTACGTGTCCTGAATCCTTGTGTTTACTCCCTGTGAGAGTAGCAGACCACTGGGTGTTACCACATCCAGGGAGCTGTAGAGGAGGAAGCACTGTATGGGGTCAGCATTGGAGCTCTTCCCAGCCCACTGTCACTGCTCTAGGGGAGCTCTTTGGCATCTGGGGCTCCAACTATTTTCCCTGCAGAGCAATGCATAAGCACATCAGTAATGGGCAGATAGCTTCTGGGAGGAGTTCTGTCACAGTGGTGCTGTGTGTAGCTGGATAGTGAGTGCCACACTGAATCCCCGGATTTTGGTAGTGCTAATGCAGCCAATCAGGATCAAAAAATATATGTTTTGTCTGTCCTATGTTTTATATTATATCCCATGTTGCAAGTTTAATGTTAATCCTCTTCAGTGGCTAGACAGGATTTGCTCTTCTCTGCCTTTAGTGTATAGACCAGCTTCTGCAGATCAGTTTTTTCTTTCTCAGAAGCTCTGGGGACTGACCACATTTACACAGACGGAGTTTACCATTGCTGCTAACACGTTATATTAACTCAGTCAATGCAATATACATGCCCCATTATGATTTCCAGATTCAAGACAGACTGCAGACTTAGGGGCAGGTGAGGGCTTTTTTTCTTAGTCTGATTACAAGGGGTTATGAAACAGTTTTTTTCTCTTTAATCTGACTGTGGTCGCTACATAAGATCGACTGGCAATATGGCACATTTTTTGATTTCTCCTGTTCTCTTCCTTCAAAATATTATAATTGTTACTTTTAAGTTATTCAATGCAGCTGCTGAATTTGTTGCAGGCTGCTGGTCAGTGTTATGTAGTAGTAGTATTTGAAGTATAAATTCTCTGAACCCTGCAAAGGTAGAAACATATTTCATCCCTATATATGGTTTTACAGGTCTTGACAAAATAACCAGGCAGTGTCTGTAAATCAGACATTTACAGGTCTTTATCTTTAGTGGAATTATCTGACAACCTAACTTACTTATGGCTTCTTGCAAGCTTAGTAAAAGGATCAAGGTCTGTTTTTCTGAGAAAATCTTGAGACATTCAGTGGAATGCAAACAATTTTTTCCTCAGTCCTTGGAAATTGTCACCAACTGGAACTACAGAATAGCTTTTTTCTTTAAAAACAAAAATAATCTGTTTGCCTCAGTTTGTTCTGTTATTGATGAAAAGTGAGTAAAGGCACATTCTCAGTCCTGCCTATCAGCTGTGGCTTTGATGGTGCTACAGCCAGAGCTAGTGAGTCCCATGGTAATAGCTCAGGGACCCCACAGCCCCAGAGTCCAGATATCACAGAGCATTCCTGATGGCATCAAGGTGTTGAGAAGACAACAGACACCTATCAGAAGACGCAGCTCATTGAAAAAACTGCCCACATCCCTTAAGTACAAAGAGTACAGCATAGCTTGCCCTTAAGCCAGGGAGTAAAAGAGGAAACTGATTTTTCCAGATCTTAAAGATATTTCCATCATGTGATTTCCATAGAAGCAAGCCATCTGAACTTTTTATTTTACCCCTGATTTACCACATTTACCTCAAAATCTGACCAAAGCTTTGGTTGTCACACTTTTTCCAGAATCTATGCTATATTGGTTGTAGTGATGACACACTGCCTCTTCTGCATTGGAAAATTTGTTTCAGCTTGTGTATCTTGAGTAGAAGGATAATTCAGGGAAAAATAGGGACAAAAAAAGGGATACTTACCTTTCAGTATCTGCCTATACCAACTAGTAATCTTAAAAACAAAAACAATCCACAACCTCTTAAATCTTGGATTGATGACAACAGCTTCTTGCAAGTATCTATTTCTTATGGCAGAATACCCAGCAGGACTGGATATGGGTGGGAACTTGCAAGACAGGATTTTTTTTATGACAGATGTAAATATGCTTCCTTCCCTTAAATGTTCACAAATATCACAGTAAAACATGTTGACAAGTTTGACAGGACCATATTTATACAAGGTGATAAAAATACAGCTTATCAAGTCCTATAAAGCCAGGTGCACAGTTCTTTGGAGAAAAGAATGCCAAGACAATGTGTATCGAACTGATCAATGAGGTATTCTGTTCAAAACCAGCTCAAAGGGAAAGGATGCTGCAGTAGCTTTTGTTCTCCAAGTTGGGGAACTGCCAAAATAGCATCTTTTTTCCCCACAATGCGTCAGCAACTGCAACATAGCCATTTTAAATTACCTCAAACCATTGTTATATCTCTACCAACATCTCCAAATTTATTTTCTCCAAACAGTTTTCAGCTTCCCTTCTGAAGCCACAGCAGCACTACAGAGGTGAAAACCTCTAACTCTTGCTTGTGCTCCTGTGAGTCACGCAATGCTTCAAGGTGTTTCTTTTTCTGAGAAAGTATTTCAGTTTGCCACTTACAGTTAAGACATATTTACCACCAATTTGTTGGAGCCAGAATTGAGATTCTTCAACAGCTAATGTCCCTAGCACTCTAATCATGGGATTAAAACTGTCACCAATATAGCAGGCTTTCATTCTGCTCAGGATTTATTCATAGTATTTGTTGTTAAGACATTGCAGAGCCATTAGATATTTAATTGATTTTTCTTTAAAAATCACACTATGCAAACACATAGACCTTAGTCTTAATCTTTAAAACAAGTAATTTCAGTCATTTAATTAAAAAAGTATTTTGAGCAATGCCAGCCTTTTTTAATAACAACCCACAACCTGTAGGTCAGAAACAGCTTATGTAGTTCCTCGAAAATATCCATGTTTCCAAAAAGGGGGGAAATGGTATTGAATGTCAATGACCATGAAAGTTAACAGTGGGATTTATTTAAATACAACTGTCTAAAAATTCAAGGACTAGGCTAATAAACCTTTTTCTTTGTACTTCTAGGAGGCAAGATATTTGTTTTACTGCACAGTGCAGGTAGCTGTAAATCACACCCAATGATTTGTAGTGTAGAGCCCTTAGACCACTGATGTTATGTGGGTGACTGACTTTTCCTGTAGGACATGCATCTGTCCATGTTCTACTGACACAACACTGTTCAGGCAGTAGAACACATGGTTTTTTTTAAATGTTGTCATAAGAGACCTGGTTGCTCCCACCCAGGTCTGTGTAAAGTCCCAGTGTACTCATGAGCAAGGCAGAGGCTGAGCACCACAGTAGACTCAGTATGGAAATGAGTTTTACATATCAGATGACAGGAAATGCCTGTGGTGGCAAAAGTATTCATATTAATCACAAGATTTTCATTGCCTACATTTCTGGAGGATGCAGATATTCAGTCTCTAAGCAGTAAGACATTAAAAGGCACTGAAGGATTCTGAAATCTATGTTCTTACCTAACCATTTTCCTTTTCCAGAAAATGTTTTTCCAATTACATTAGCCACAAAGCAATGCTTGCAACTAATCCTATTTTCATTAGTTTTTGTTAGTCAACAAAAGAAGAAATAAAAAACACAAGCAAATGTATTTCTCCACTTGCTTGATTTGGAAGTTTTTTAGGTCACATCTGCTCCCATTGGCTTCTACCATGTTCAGATACTAAACCATCTGGGACATACTGAGAAAGATATACACAAGGGAATTCTTACAGAGGAATATCATAAAGTGGGTCATTCACTAAACCTCTTCAGTGGAAAACTAAGCAGCAATTGGCCTGTATGATAGAGGAGCATGAAATATGTTTGGATGAGTGACAATGCATCAGAATGTCGATCTGAAGGTAAGAGTGTGCAGAAGGCATAGCTTGGAACCTCCTGTAAATAATTACACTGACTCAAAAGTCTGTTTGGCATGTTTTCTAATAATTTCTTAAATCACATGAGCTTTCAGTTTGAATTGTTAACTCATTCTCCACTTTCCCCTTTATGTAGATAAAATTTGGAAGATTTTTTTTCCTAATTACCTATGAGGTAGATGGATATTGCCAGCAAATTAACATTTAAAACTGCCTTCCTTGTCACAGCAAACTGTTGCAGATGGAGTTGTGCACCACCCTGCAACAGAGAAGGAAGAGTAAACTTTAATGATATTAAAAAGTTCAGTGGTAAATGCAACAGTGTTATATCGAGATTTGATGGCAATGTACACTCAATTATTTACTGCATGGAGGACAGGGACAGATGAAACTCTCAGGGAGACCTTTCCATTGAGTTATGAGGTTCAGAAAGGACCCTATTTCTAAGCTACTTCTCAGAGGATAGTTTGGGTTTGTCTGGATTCATTCCAGACTAGGTCAACTACTGCTTATGTTTATAAATTGCTGTTTATGTCTAAACAACTATTTATACACTATCAATCCTTTATGTTGCTTGGTTAAAATTTCAAAGTTTCAGCATGCTTGGTCACAATTCACTTACTAAGGACCTGATGTGATAAGGGGTCTCTCAAACTTGAGCAGTAATCTTGACATGCATAGGAGCCCCCTTCCCTATTTAAGGGGAGGCCCAGGTGGGCAGCCCACCATCGTTCAGGAGAGCATGCTGCCATGCCAACACTGACAATTACACAACAGATAATGCACTTTTTTATATTTGATAACAATGAGACTCTTTAATTCCCTGGACTTTCTCAGTCTTTCAAATACAAGGCAATTAAGAGTATTAACAATATGACAAATAAATATAAAAAACCTGAAATTAGGAGAAAAAAAATATAAACACTGCCTTGCCAATTTGTTCTGTGTTTTCAACAGCCATCAATCTGCAACGTCAATCTGAAATGAATTATTGGGAATCAAGGAAGAAAGACAAGCCACATACAATTTTGAATGTGCTAGGTCTTAAACTAAAAATACTTTTTTCAGTTCAAATACTCTCATAATAATCATTGTTCATCCTTATTTATCATGCATATTCAATAACAGAAAATAAAAGAATGCCATTATATTAGGTACCAAATCTATCAGGAGATGGTATCCTACTGTATTGTTGTAACAATTTAGAAAAATTGATGTCTGTAAAGGGATGTCTTATTTTTTAAAAAGCTAGTGTGATATGAAGCTAGTGAGGGACACAATAGGTGACTTTATTAACAGCAAAACTGAGGTGTAGATTGTAAGGTGGGACCACTGCCACCAAGTGGAAGTAAGATCTACCTCAATTCATACCTGGTTGATGCCAGGACAAAATTTCTAAGTGGCAGTGAAACGTTGAGGGCCCTTTTAATAGGCAAGAATTTTGAAAATCAATTGAATAAAATGAATCAACTAATGAAGACAGGTATTTGGTAGATGGATAGATGAACTCATAGACCTCAATATAATTTTCCTTTTCAAACTCATTAACTTCTTTCCCCATGAAGCCAGCACTGCAAAAATAGGACCCTTATCTAAATTAGTTTGAAAAAAAAGAAATCAGAAATTAATATGACAATGTTCAGAAGCACAGATGTATTTTCTTGCCTAATAATAAAAAAAAAAATACTGATGTACTATTGGTACATACACTCCACATCTTGCTGAAACATTTTGTGTATGTCTAAGCTGTGACAGTATTTTGATTCAGACTTGCTCAGGGAGTTAATTCATCCATGGCTAATCACCAGTCCCTGCAGGCTGATCTACTCATTTCATGTTAAAGAGAGGGTTACTCTACAAATGCACGGCATCAATCCTTTTATACTTCTTGCAGGATCTGTTAAGAACTGCAAATACCAGAGAGCTGAAATATTTGAGCAGATTACACTTTTTTTAACTCTTCCAAATCTTTTAAGTTGTAGTTGTCAGGAAAGTGCCTCTTTCTTTGTAGAGATTGCAGAGGTTCTTCTACTGGGTAGAGTTGTTCTGTGAAACTTTTTCACAATTAACTCTGCATATGGAACCATCACCTTCATCATCTGCATTAGAGAAAGTAAAGTGACAGAAAATGTCTCCAATATGGAGTTAAAGGGGTCAAGGTGGAATAATTCTCTTTGTATGTGTGTCTAAAGAGTTGGGGTTTTTTTCTATGATTAAAAAAGACTTTAGAGATAGAGATTAGATTGAATTTTTTTCCTTACTTTTTCAGACATTCCTTCTAGCTAGAGCTTTCCTTGGAAGCTTATTCCTTAGAGTGAATTAATTGTCTGAATGTGAAATGAAGCCTGCTTTCAAAGCCACGGTGTATGCACTGCTTTTCCACTCAGTGAAGGTTGACCAGTACACAGAAATTTATCAGAAGTCATACAATATTTTCCCTTATAGCCCTCCATTTTCAGGGGACCTGTAATCACTAGAGAATTTCAGACTAAACACGGAAATATAAAAATGCAAGTCTCAAACAACACAGGCTTCAAAGAAACAACGATGGATTATTTTTAGCTTGCATTCTAAGCTAAGTTTGTGTGATAATCAATATTCCTAACAGTTTCAGATATTTGTAAAATTGGAACTGGAAATAACCCCAAGAAATTCCACTCTTCTACTTTTGGACAGTACTAGCTATGCCTACAGCACTCCTGATGGATGTCCTTAAAAATAGGCAGTATGTCCTAAAAAACAGGCAGTGAGGAATATTCTCCATATTCCCCTTCTCAGCCATATGAGTTTTCACTGATCTTGCCACTTAGAAATTCTTTCAGTTTGACTCAGCTAGCTTAATTGCTATTATATCTTTTCTAATTTAATATTGGGCATTGTGAAAAAACTCTTCGCAGCTGAAATTTTAAATACTTGTCAACTAGCATCATTCTTCTACTTAATCTTGTCAGGACTAGACAGCCCCTGTTACTCCAGTTCCTCCTTAGAGCAAGTGTTTGTTAGATCTCAGACCTTGGCCAGGACTCTGCGTCCAGATGCATGTTAACTGAGAGTCAAACACAGAGCCTCCATCATGTGCTAAGTGTGCTGGGCAGAGCAGGCTTGCAGTGTGCACTGAGCTATTTAATATGCTTTGGCTCCTATTCTATTTCTTTGGTCTCTCGATGGAACTTTGGTTCTGTTAACTCATGGCCAGTCTGTCCAGGAGAGACTAGGACTGTAAGGATCCTTAGATCCTTTTCCTACTTGCTTTATCATTCTCTTTTCTGATATTGTCATTGATTTTTTCCTAAAATTAGAATTTGGGCCTTGTTTTCTTCAGATTTCCTTAAATTCTGGGTTTTGTTCTTTTTTTTCCATATAATTTATTTGTTTGTTAGGATATTCTGATTTCTAGTTCTGCAGCATCCTCACGTCTGTTTCAGATCACGGTCAAGGGTAGATTTCATGAGAAATCTTTCCATTCTGTCTTCCAAGATACTAATGAAACATCAAGGACAAATGTCTCTGGATCACTCCTAACCACCAAGCTTTTCTTCTTTTGTAGAGAGCTTGAGTACATTCTGTGGCCTCACAGCACCCAGTCTCTTGAATGGAAAGACAAACAAGAGGTACATGTTTCAGCTCAAAACTGTTAAATTTCTTACCATCAATCTGTCATGTTCTTTTCCAGTTTAAAAATGCTGTCACTTAAACAAAAATAGCACACTCCATATGGTTATTAAGTTCAGTATGCTTTTCCAAATTGCACATACTTCTCGTCTTAGTCAGAAATGTTGGGAATTCTATTGTGTAGGCATATTCTAAATATTCCAAACATTTTCAATTTTAGATTCACTTGAAATGGTTGGTTATTTTTCACATAATAATAATTTCAATAATCTCTCTGCAGCTTTTTGAAAATTCACATGTGAATAAATGAACGTAACCAAAGTTCCACACAATGAGTTTTTTCTGACTGTACACAAATACATTACTACATTGTGGTTTAGGATCATAAAATGCCCTTTAGTGATAAATCTAACTCCCCCTTTATTGTAAGAATTTTACTTTATGCTAAATCTCTAATTAGATTCTTTGTCATGAAAATTTAACAATTGTGAACTGCATAGTTTCCACATTGCTTTTGAATTCACCTCCCTACATGCATATTTTAATTTTTCATTTTTCAGAAAGCAGTAACTATCCTATTAATATTACATTAAACATGAGTGTTCTACAAGCTTTTAGGAACACATTACCCTTGTTCTTGGGCAATAGACTCCAGGGGCATATGCAGAAAATGAGCCTGTCTTCAATATTCTTTTCCTGTTCTCATCCACAAGTTTGTTTTCAAGGAAGTAGTGCTAGAACTCACTTGGAACTGCTAAAAAGCCTCACTTTTGATCCTCTAAGGACAGAAGACAAGTTTGTAGTTCATGAAGAAGAGAGGTATTTATGTTGCAGAGAGTACAGATATGACGCTTTCAGAAAGCAAACTCGCAGCCCTATAGAAAGGCAGAGGGTGACCACAGCACATCAGTTTCTCCAGGAGGAGGCTGTGGGAAACCTTATTGAAAGTCTTGGAGAAATGCAGGTAGACAATACCTACTGCTCACCCTACACTCACTGAGCAGGTTACTTTGTCACCCAACTCAACCACGTTTGCCAGGCATGATTTGCCTTTGGTGAACCCATGTTGTTTTTCCCAATCTTGGGCTTCATCTGACCTGTGATAGCTCCCAGGAGGATTAGTTTAATAATTTTCCCAGGGGCTGAAGTGAGATTGATGGGTCCATAATCTCCTGGCTCATCCTTTGAGAATCCTCCATTTGTCAACCTAAACACTAGGCAGACAAAAGCATTCATTGGTGAACTCCTCCAGGTCTTCATAGGGTACTTTGGAATACCCCTAGGACTTCCTAATCCCTTACACTACGTAGTGGATAGCCAAATCTCCTGACACGTGCCAGTTTACTAAATGAGTCGCGTGGATTCATGGTTGTGCCACTTGCAGAACATGAATTAATAGATACTGACAGATGACAAATACTGAAGAACAGCCTCTCCAAAAGACTGGTGGTATTTCTGCTGCCCTTAAATTTATCAAGTATCAGTGATTATATCATTGCTACAAATTGAGAAGACAGGCTCCACTCCTTATTCCTAAATTTCCTGTTGCTCAGGTGGATACTGTTAACTACTTACTGCCAGTGCTTCATTCTAGGCTGATTTTAGTTGAGATGTACCATTGTGGCCATGACCACTTATACCACCTAGAGGGAGAGCTGTGCTCCTTTTCTTTTTGCCAGGCGATGCTGAGAAAACTGAAACTGTACCTGAGAAGTTATCTGTGGAAATCAGTGGTTAAATTCAAATAGGAGAGGAAGGAATTGAAGCCAAGTCTCCACAACATAAGTTCTTACTTTGTCAGTAATCTCCTATTCTGTTTGCCATAGCCAGCTCCATGAAAGTATTTGGGGTTACGGTTGTTAAGTAAAGTCAAATATCTTTCTGTGGCCTGATTTAGCTCTTAATCATTCAGGAGAAACTAGTTGTGGAAGACATGTTCATCTTCCTCGTTTTTGACAGAGAAACCTGAGGGTCCTAGTGTTCTAGCCTTAACGGAGATTTGAGCTGCAAGTCCTTTCTACCATTTACAAAGCTATGTATTCACAGAAGGACTGCCAAGACTTGAAAATTCCACCTATTTAGATAAGAATTATATACTCAAAGTTGCTACCCTAAGTGTTCAGAATTGCAGTGTTCAGTAATGAAATACATATATTTTATTGACTGGATTCCGGTGCTTCTCCATTTCATAAAAGGTCTTTTTCTATTTAAAAACTGTATCTAATTAGCTACTTTCTAATTAAATTAATTTAAAGGGAAAATGATACTTAGCCCAGTATGCTTTGTCAGAAATATATTGTTCAACAAAAGTTGATATGGGGCAAGGCAGTTTTCCCACAGTTTCCTGGACTGCCTCAGCATCCCATATTTTCAAACATATCTACACTGCACTGAGATAATGGTATGATGATTTCAGTTTTCCCATTTCCGAGACATCTTCTGGTAGCCACAGGTCCCAGCAGGTTAGAGATTCAAGTTAGAGATCTAGAGATCCTGATGTCCCTTCTCTACTTTTGTTGCTCTGGTGTTTTTCAGAAAGACCTCCATATAGGTTCCATTGCGACCAGGATCCAGGGATTTCTGACTTCACCTATCCAGGGGTGAGGTGCCCAAGTCCCAGCCTCAATGGCTTAGGCGCCATTAGACATGCCAGAGGTCTCAGTTGATCTACCATGGAGCCAGGATTTAACTAGAGACACAGACCACATGATCCCAGTCCACTTTTAGTAACATCACTGTTCTTGTAAAGTTTAATTCTATAAATAGCAGAAATGGGCAACAGACAGAAATTTCAGTTTCAGTGAGCATACACATGCCAATAGTCATATCTGAAACAGTGTATCAGCATTTTCTGATGCAAAAATTTCATCCAAATTTCTGGTTCCCAGGGAAATTAGGAAAATCTTTTGTCTAGATTATATTCTTGTCCTGTCTATTCAGCTTAGACTGGAAGAAATTGAACAAATAAATATAATAGAAAATTTTGCCCCATTCTAGCATCATCTCCTTGAGTTTTATCTGGTGCCTAGACTCATAAAGTTTCTCAAAGCTATAAACAGAATTGACTGTTCTATTTGGATGGATTTTTAAGTGTATAAAACACATTTTTTAAAGGCATTCTAAAAGCTACATTACTCAGGAAATGACAGGTTTTGTTTTGCAACATTTTATACATATACATTAGAAGGTTGTGTCAGTTCAAATGAGAAGTGACAGTGCAATCAAAATACAGCTTTAAAATAACTTTTCCTCCTATATATAAAGAAATAATAAACCTCACCTACCCTATTTCAAAAGCACTAATTTCCAATTCTGTTCCCTTATACCCATTGTTTCAAAATAATGAAAGTTACCAATTGCATCTTCCCGAAGAGCAAAAGCATTTTTCTACATATAGGTTGGTTGTATTCACTTGAAAGAACATAAGGTGAGTATATGTTCTGAAAACCACAAATCAGAGCCAGTGTATGGAATAAGGTGTCTTGGTGAAGGAAAAATGCAAATGTGCTATCATTTTTTTTTTGTGTTAAAAATATAACACACCTTAAAATCAGCTTGCATTTACTAAAAAAGAAACTAAAAATTTGTAGCTTGATTGAAAGGCATAAGTTTTCATTTTATTCTATAATGCTATTGTAAAATAATCTCTTTAGCTATTTTATTTCCCAAATTGCAAGCTAGATTTTTTTTATACCAAAACAAAACAGAAAATCATATCAGTTAATAACTGTATTTTTGTAATGCCAGAAATTAAAGATTCACTAGAAAGAAAAAAATTGCCGCATTTTGTCCAGTCTTAGAAGAAGAGTTTGTTTGGCAGCCAAGACGTGCAGCTCCCATCTGCAAAAAATGTGCAATCAAATTCACTTCCATAGATCATGATGAAAAGAATTATCACAATATCATGATTGAATAATAGACCTTCAAAAAATGTATTTTATAATACAAGAGTCAATTAATTATGAGGGTTTTTTGTCAAAATGCTGATGATCTGTCACTTTACAGCACAAGCCTTCATTCAGGATGCTCTATTGGATGTTCTTCCTTTCTGCATTGCAAGCAGAAATCAGCTTGTAATTGTCACTCTTCTAAAGCTTCAACAGACCAAACAGAGGGTGACTCCCCATCCCCATGGCACAGCTAACCTAAGGGAAAACCTTTTTGACTTGAGAATTTGTTGGCGATATCAACAACTGTTGTAGTTAAACTTAATCCTGTTTATTATTTTGACTTCATAACAAATCTAATACTTCTATTAAATTGAAATTTTCTCCTGAAATTTAAACATTTTTTCAGTACTTTTGGTGTTGGAAGTCTGATGGCCTGGGGCAGTGTCTGTGGTATGGAGGAGTATAGTCTCATTGGTTTCCCTGCTCTAACTTCTACCCAGTGTATCTAATTCTAGTTTTTAGCTCTTATGCAATAGCTTACTTAAAAATACTTTGAAGCAGGGACCATCTTCTGCTCTGGCATTAGTACTGATTTCTAATACACTTGAGGCCATACTCAGACTCTTTTCCAGAGAGTCTGTTGCTGAAATTATTCTTACCTCTATTCACAGTCTGGAAATCTTAACACTGGGCAGCCTGATTTGTTTAGCACTCTCTTGAACCTAAATGCCAGCACAATTGTGGATGAACTTAACAGAGCTATTTGCAAAGGAATTAATTTAAGAGTTCATTAAGAGAACGGTACAAGGTACACTGCATCTGGAGACAATGATAACAGAAAAAAAAAGTAAAATGCCTTCTTTATGTAGTATAAAATCTGTAGAATTATATTTATTTTTAAAGGATTATGTATTTTACTCTTGTTTATTAGCTATAGAATGATACGACTGTTAAACTAATTTCTAAGTAATTTATGTACTATTTAAAGACTGAAAAACCAAAAAAGAGAGGAACTATTATCTATTGATGATAGTACCTCTTTTTCTGACGTTTTCTGTCATCAATTTATGGGTAAGCCTTAGTGCCATAATAAGCTGAATAAGTGCCAGAATAAGCTGAAGGGAATAGACATAAGATTCATTACAGCTCCAAAACTGGTGGGCTCTCAGATGGCATGAGAGGAAATACAAAAACATACAAGGGAATTGGACATGTTACTTTTTGGTACTTTGAGCTGTGTGAAGGTTTTCCTCAGCAGGTGCTATTCAGAAGAGTTACACTGGGAGTCACTGATCAAAAGAATCAGTAGCATTTAGGATGCTTAATGCCTAATGCAGTGTCATTCATGGCAGAAGCACTGGATCAGATCTACACTTCAATAAATCACATGACAATCTGGTGCAATCAGAGGAAGATGACACTTCTGAGTATATTCCACCTCAGGCCTCTCTGCAAAGCAACTAAGCTGTAGATAGTTATGAGAAAACTTGTCACCATTCTGAAAAGCAAGCACAACTGATAGGTTCATTTTTATGTATCCTGAGGAAAATTCTGGAGCAGAATATGAAATCAGCATGATTTTTAAAAATCATCTCATACTGATCCAGTGTAATGGCAACAAAGGTACCCTTAGCTGAAACAGTCAGTCTATTTTTCTCTTACTATCTCACACTGCTACTTACGTCCCAGAATTTTACTGCTGGTGTTACTTTGGGGATTTTTGTTCACTTTGTGTTTGAGCTGTGGCAAGTACTGAGACATGGGGCTCAAATTAATTCCAAATGAAATGGAAAGGATCTTGGTGTGTGTCCATTAAAAGATCTTTCAAGATTCATGGGGTATACACCAAAACACAAGTACTAATACTAGCTCACTCAAACAGACTCAATTACAAACAAATCAATCCTTTCGTGTGAAGAGAGTTGCTGTGCATTACAATGAGCAGTTTCTTAGAAAGAGTAAAAACATGGAAAAATAAAAAATGAGTAATCAGTATTTAGCCCCAACAGAAAAAAAGTAACATGTCAAAAGAGTAGGTAATAAATATCAAACCAATGATGAGACAAAAAAGCCAAAATACTTTGACAAGGAAAATAAAAGTAATTCAAAAACAGTGGCACGTGTCTGTCTAGGAGATACACATTAGCCAAACCTGAGTTCCATATGTATTGTCAAGGCATAATCACCTACCAGACTAAACTGTTCAGTGTCTGTCACTGGTTTTAGCAGGCTCATTCTGAACATTCTTCAGCAGACTCATTGTGTTTTGAGTTGTGCTGGCATTTGGAGTCAGTGATGGTATCTGAAATGGAGCACAGGTGTAATCCATGAAGCATCCTGCAGTCTTGACCCCCAGAGATATGTTAATCCTCTCCTGGCCAGTGCTACCAGGTTTTCTTTCAAGAGGAAACAGACTATAGGAGGTAGACTCTGATACCTGAGCCTTGTCACAGCATGCATTCAGGAAATGTCCTTGACCCCACAGATTTAACATGTCCAGTGGATAGTGGAGGATGAACTTTAGGAAGCTGATCTGCATCATAGCTACAGATCTGTTCAATGATGGGCGCCGTAAGGGTGATACAGAGTTCCTCAGACCTGCTTTTTCTTTCTTAGTCAGTGTAATGTTTGCTGTGTTTTGAGACTTGAAACTGTGCTATCCCAAGGCAGTTCACAGAAATGCAGCCACGTTATTCCAATATCACTGCTCCTAGTCAGACACCAATACATCTGCTAACTGTGATGTAATTCTGTCCTCATGCTGGAAGTGTTCTGTTTTTCTCTACACCTTGTTTCATCTCAGATCATAGAGTGTAATAGCATTTCACCTTGTTTGTAAGGAAACCAATAAAGATACTTCCTCAGTGATGTATAACTAGACAGCACAGCAAGGACAGCACAGAGGCCCAGTACACCTGGCAGCAGTTGCAGTTTCTCTGTTACCATGCCAGAAAGGAGAAAGATGAGAAGCTTTGTCAGGTGGAAGTGAGTATTCTTCCCTTTTACTACTTGTCTGGCAAGTGTGAAGGAACCAGGCTCACTCATTGCCTATGAGTACACATGTGCTCAGTCATTAGACACACTCACAGTAAGGATAACTTACACACACTAAACATAATAAAGATTGGAACCATGCTGGAAATGTAAAAAGAAGGCATGTTCCTGACTTGAGATCAGAAAGTTACTTTCAGCAGGCCTTTTCTTGGGGGTTCAGTGTACACCTGTTTTTATTTGTTTAGACAGCTCCAAGCTGAAAGCATAATTTACAAGTTTGTTAGCAACAAGGGTCTCTCCTACCACCATGGGCTGTGACATTGGAAACTCCAGACTCAGTCTAAACTCCACTGAGCTATCACCAACAGCTTCTCTGGAGGAAGTGACCAGCAACTGCTAAAGCCCACAGCAGAGTCAATAGAGGCTGACAATAAACTAGTATCTGCACTGATGGGTCTGTATTCCTTTTCCCCAAGACTTTCATTCTGGGGCAAAGTACAACCTAGATAACACACCTGACTATAGACTTTTTCATCACTTGCTTTTCTCTTCAAGGCCTTTTAGTGCTTTTTTTTCCTTTGTTTCTGGCCCAGAAAACTTGCCTAGTTAGGCAGAAAGGAAAATCTCACAAATGCTGCACACATGCCATGCAGTTTCATACAGATAGATTGCACCACATTTAATTCCAAAGCTTTTAAAACTGACTACTATTCATTAGTGTCTACATATGGGTACATGTCCCAGCTTGAACTGCTTAAAACCATCTCCTGAGCACAGAATTTTTTGCTGACCATCAGCACACAACTGTCATTTGTCTACCCACGCAGTGCATTCTCCTATAATCAACTTTCGGGTGAAATACTGTATATACATATCCAAATGAATTCCTTCTCAAAACTGATCTTCAGATTCCACCATATCAGCCAAAAGCTGCTCTGCTCACTATCGTTTTCCACTTGCTAATTAATTAGAGAAAGTCACGAGAAATACCAGCTAAGTATTTTTGGGGGGGCTTAATGAATGAGTCTATTAATTTAAGAAGATTTAGCAATTATGCATTCTCTAATATTGATTTCCACTAAATCCTATCTAGAAATTAAGGAGATTGATAATAAAACCTTTTATTCAATTCCACTACAATATATCTAATGAATAAATTGGCTGCATGCACATCCTTAGAACTAGATTCGTTTAGCAGTAAATGGTGCAACACAAAGGAGCACATTGTAATTGAAATTAAGGAGGGTGAAAAGCAGGTGTAGGCTGAACTCAGTAATATGCTAATCAAGCACAATGGAGAAAGGAATTTTTATTTCCTGTATTTGTTTCCTCTGGCATTCAAAGAATTTAATTTTCCTACTTCTTTCCTTTTGTGTACCCAGCTCCTGTTTCTTGGGTTCCTCTGCCTGTTGTTTCACAATGAAAAAAAAATCTCATGTACACAGCAGGACACTGTGAGCTGAATCCTGCTGGGCTAAAAAAAAATTACAGAATTAATTTTGAAAGTTGCTGACAACACATTTCTTTTGCTTCAGATTGTTTATTTCTATTCCAAAGCCACAGAAGAGAGGGATGATTTTCATTAATGGAGAAAATTCATCATGGCCCTAAGAGAAAAGAAGTAGTAGATGAAAAAAACCAAAACTGAAAGCAGAAAAGCTCAAACACTCAGCCTCCTTCATCTTCCAGAATGAAAGCTATAACTGGTTCATGTAAGACTCTTACCTGTGATCATTTAATTTCAAGTATGACAATACAGTCCATTCTGATCTTTAGGGAGTGGTCAGCACCAAGAATCTCTCATAGACCAGTTGTAAATCCTTCATTTCATTGCTCAGTAAACCTGTCACATCTGAGCAGTCTTTGAGGATAGATTTGAAGTAGCAGATTGTCTTAACATTTCTTCTCCTAGGAAGCAGAAAACAGTTTTGTTAATTGTTTAGTGGCTTCTGAACCTTCAGTCAACACATATTCTTCCTTTGAATTTTCTTTCTTTTTGATCCACTGTTCTTACGTGCCTGCTACCTCTTGACTGCACACATGATGTAAAGTTCAAATATCTAGCTGAAAAGATACTAAGGACCTGGTTTAAAACCCATATATGTTGATTCATTTAAGACTCCCACTGATATTAATAAAATTTTGATTAAGCAATGTGATTATTCAAATTAGCTTCTTAAATGTACTGTGTAATGCATACTAATTTGCTTTATTGTGTTAAAATTCATCTCTCCTTGCCCAAGGGAAAAATTGCAACTAAGTGAGACTCCAGCCTTTTTAGACTGAGCTCTTCAGAAAAAAAAAAACAATGCCAATATCAGAATCAGACATCAAACACCAGAAGTGCAAAAAAAATGAAATATTGATTCCCAAATCATTCATTTCCATTGCTTTTTACTTATTATTACATTATTATTAATAGAATAGGTAATAAAAAAACTGTCTCAACAGTAATTCATTTAATGTTAATAATAAAGATTCCAATAATACTAAATTCATAGGGACGATGTCAAAACAACTCATTGTGGCTTGACAGTGTATATACAAGGACCACTAAAAGTTAATGATTTCATTCTCAGCAGTCACTTTGTGAAGTAAGAAAATATTACTGTCATTGTAAAGGCTGCAGAAAGAAAGTAGGTCATTTTCTGGAGTACAGAGCACAGAATGATAGAGCCAAAATGAGAACTCAGAGAATTTTATAAGCTGTTCCCAGGCTTTTCCCATACAGCCATCTAGATTTACCTTTAACCACTTGATAGGCCTTAACTACTTCAGCCCCATATCACAATCACATAAAAAGAGTTTTATCTTACATAAAACTAAATAAAACTACTGTAATCACAGATAACCTGCATCCTTTAAATAAAATCTGAAATACTGTCATTAGCCCAAGATCTTAGAACAGCAAATTATGTACGAGATGTGGAGACTATGAAGATAGACCCTTCCCTAGAAGTCACTTATCTTGTCCCTTTCTTTACATCTTTGCTCCTTTCAGACCCATTACCATGGAAGTAGAGGCTTTGACAGACACCCAAAGAGAAGCTGACTGGAGAAAGAAGCAGCACAGAGGAAATGGACACTGCTAAACATGGCTGCTAAGAAAGCAAAGGGGTGGTGAAAAGTACACTACAAAAGATGAAAGATGGAGGTCTCTGCCCCAGGACATGGAGAAGACAGAGAGTCAATAAAATCAGACTTTTAACAGCCTTATGTTCATACACACACAGGTACTTTATCCTCAATCTTTCCCTCCAACAACTGCAGCTCTCTCAGGGTTTGAGGAGGAGGGATAACTCTTTCCCTTGCAGTTGTTGCAGCTCTTTTAAAGGGCCTCTCAAGCACATTTAGTTTTGCATTTGCATACTCATACACCATACAGGGATGCTCAGTCTCACATTTTCTGCAGCAAAGACATGAATATACAGTAATTCTGGGGGTAGTTATTTTGGTATGATGAAGTCAGCATAATACAGCTGAAAGTGAGAGAAAGCTGCCAAACTCATATCTTTGATACACCTGAACGCAGTAGTCTCAGAAGAGAAATTTCAGTGTTCTACTAAGTAGCTCAACAGCTAATAGGTTGGGTAATGTCTGCTCCCTCTGCTCTTTGTGTACCTCATCCAAAACAAAATGCATATGAAGCTCTTGGAGCAGGGAATGAATCTGACTTGCTTTTAGTGCCAGGGAATGCTCCATTAACAACCTGCAGAGTTAGGGTCCCTCTCCCTGCTTCTCAGGTTCCATAAATTCTGTGTCACTTTCTGAGCAGAAATTGGCTTCAAGCAGGGGAAGGAAGCTGGAGACTTGCTTCCCTAGATGTTACAGAGCAATCTTGCAGCTAATGCACTCTACTCCTCAAGCCAAGAACACATATTCCTAAATTTCTTGCTTAGAGTTTTGCTTATCAGGGCATGCATAATCCAATTCATGGTCCATTAGTCAGATCTGGCCCATGGCACTCTTGTGCCCAGCTTTTTCATTTACAGCAACGAAGTGGAGCTGCTCAGAAAGTTAATTCCTCGTATGTGGCTGGATCATCCATCTCCCTTGGTGAAGAAGTTCTGTTGTCACTTAGAGACAGAGCTACTGCCATGCCACATCCAAGGAAGATGAAGTAGGCACCAGCAGACATACATCTTTTTGTGAGTACCCACATAAAACCCGAAATGCCGCTCCTTTGGGCTCCAAGTCAACTGTGCACAAAGCTGTTCCTCCACAAACCCCGTTCAGATGAGGGCTCTGTGCTGTGAATCCTGAGTAGGAGGAGGTGTTCAGGCAAGTTGCTTGTGCAGAGTGGGAGATTGAGTCTCTGCTGAAGCACTTTGGCTCTGCGTACAGACAGCGGTGAGAGCTGGCACCTCTGAAATGAATTTCCTGAGAGTATTTGATACAGCACTTCATTGCCAAAGTAGCAGTGAGTCCTGGCTCGGTATGTCACAGATAACTAAAACAGATTACAGCTGTGGAAAAGACAATTCATTAAGGAATTGAAGTACTCTGGTTTATCAGGAATAACTGAAAAAATTAATAAATAAGTTATCTTTAATAAGATCTCATCAGAGGAAGGAATTTTTAACTTAGTTTCTTAGAAAGAACCTATCCAGAACTCAATCATTCTACACAGCAAAATGTGCACCAGTTCAATTACAAAGGTGGTATTGTAACACATTTAAAAATGAGCATTATTCATCTCTCACTCAGACCCTGTAAGATAAGATACATGATCAGAACACTTCATTTTAGAAAGGTTTTTAACTTTTCTTTCCACTAACATGATAAATAGCACAGATCTAAGCATCAGCCATGGTCACCTTTAAGCTAATTTTTCATGGGATTTTCCACCACTGAAGAAAGACTTCATGAATATATAAAGAATACACAGATACACAAAGAATGCATATCTTTTTAAATTTTATTAAAGATCCAGAAAGACATGTGAAGTCTTTGCTCCCGCATGACTGTCAGTTACTTTGGGCTAAGACAGTCTAGCAGAAATGTTGGTTTTCAATCATGTTGGGTGAAGAAGGGCATAGTATCTGGGACTCTCACTTGACTTCTGGCTTAGAACAAACTTCCTAAGTATATGAGTCACTGGAGTGTTGTATAGAAGGGGAAGAAACAGCAGGAAAAAAACACTGCCAACTCATTTTTTGTGGAGACTACTGCAGTGGGTATATGACTAATGTTTCAAAGTATGAAACTATGACTGAATCTCTCCAGAGAATGTGCAAAATTCATTGGGTTTTTTAATCCTGAGTGGTCTTAGCTATGAACCAAGCTGTGTCAGAACTGCCTGCTCCTAGCTGCGTTCCTTATTGGAACACTTTCTGTGCTTTTGGTGCTTCATCACTGCTCTGTCAGTTGCATTCAGTATTTGAATATCCCAGAGAGTACAGTCAACCTACATGTGATTGATTGTGAGAATGGTTTATAATACTGCTAATGCACAGTCTGGGGCAAGCAGCCTCAGGACTTACTCTTTAATTCAGGTATTAGCAAAATAAGATAGTAATATGCAATTAACTGTCCCACAAGCATATTTTAGGGCTTACTTGGTTAATGTTTATAAGGCACACTTTGGAAATTAAAATGCTACATGCACTGAGTATTGTACAGCATGGAAAAATGTTTGACTGTTTAATTCAGATGGAATGCATGTAACACAATGAAACCATGAGTCTTGGCAAGCACACGAGAAACCCTTTGCCATCTTTCATTTGATATGCAAACACTGGATTAAGTTTCCTTTACTTTGGCCAAACCAGCACTCTCAGGAATCATACTGTGTCTCTCCCACAGCTGTAAAATATTCTTCTTCTTATAGAACAATATCAGGTGGATTTTGGTAGTAAGGTGCCAATACCTGGAAATATTTTAGGTGTACTCTGGGACCAAAAGTCTGTTCAGTTTGTTAACCGCAGAAAAATGAGAAAGAAAAATGATGTATCATACAGACCTGCAGGTAAACCCTTGAGACAGTAATGGAGAATTTTATTTTGCCATCCGTAACAGTAAAAGAAGGTTCTCCACAGAAAAAGCAACACTCTTATCCCAGCCAACAAGCAGAGTTGAACTCCTGATACATGCCACTAATCACATAGGAATATCAGTGACATAAATGTAAAAAGAGTGAGAGAAATTTTAAAAATGCACCATATATAGATTTAGATGTTACTTATATCCCTGGCTTTCTTTATATATCAGGGGGTTCTCTTTCTTTTCCCTTTTCCTTTCCTTTTCCTTTCTTTTCTTTCTTTCTCTCTCCTTTCACCTTCCCTTTCCCTCTTTTTGTCTCTGATTTATGCTCTGGTCTGCCAATAGCAGGTTTAAGCAGAACATGAATCCTTAACACTGTCTAGTTTTGTGAATGTGCATGCCCTGGTGTTCCTTGGCACTTAATATCTATTCCAATAACAGAAGATGCACAGCAACACAAGATGAATGCAGATAGCAACCTGTCAGCAGCCCTCTATTATCTGCTGACATAATCTATCACAGTTTACATGGGGATTAGAACATGGGATAGAGTAAAAGGGAGACAAAGAGTTGCCTGAAGGTGATAATAAAAAATTAATATCTCTCCTTGTTTTTTAGCTGCCAAAAAATACACATTGACTTAAATAAGGTAAAATCTCATTCTTTAGCAGTTGGAGCCTTAATCTTCCCTTGCTTTATTAAAATGTACCATGAATATTAAATAGTAGATGACTTCACCTCCCCACACTAAGAGCAAAGCCATTTGTTTTGAACTCTTGATCCCTCTTTGTTTGCTTTTTGTTTCATGTGTGTATTTTCTCTGTTGACATTATTCACAATGCTGTGAGATATAATGGAGAGCTGGGATTCATCCTGAGCAGTGGTGTCTGATGTCCATTTGGAACAAATTCAAACAACCCAAACAGTCCAGGGAAAACTCCAGCTTCTCTTGTGATCACCACCTGCCAGGAAGCCAAGACCAGCTGCAAGAGAACATCACAGTTTGGCAGATCTCCATCACAAGAAAGGTATGATTTTCCTCAGATTTAGTTAACTCCTTAAAGATTCTGGCAATGTAAGCGAGCAGATATGCTCCATGGAACAGAGAAGGTTCCATATCAGCATCTAAGACCAAAGACATCACTGATGCCGTATTTCAAGTTACCTTTTGAAAAATCAGAAATGTCAGTTTGTGAAACAGTTACTTGGTCTGAAATACAGAGATGATACAGTCGAATTTTCACTAGAATTTGCAAAATACTAAATTCAAATAACATGCACAGCACCACTTTCAGCCTTGATTCAGCAGACTTTTATGTACTTATTTAACTTAATGTCTGTACTTCAGTGCAAGTGCTTTGCTGGAAAAAAGCCCTTGTGAGCATACATAGACTCTTAGAAAGTACCTGAAGGAATAGATCTTTTTTGACACTGAGGCAGATTTTGGCTTAGATTCATGGCTTAGTTCCTGGCTGGAGTAACTTCAGATCAGAGAGCTAAAATGTTCAATGGCTTAATGTTGTGCATTTCTACTGGCTTCTTGCAGCAACAGGGGACAATGAAAATTATAGGTTTGGTCTGATACCTGATGATTCCTTGTCTACATAATTGTATTAGCTTGGCCCAGCTGGGAGACAAAAGACAATGAAATTTAGAAAAGTGCAGTTGCTATAGGTCATGGCTGATGTTTTCACATGGTCTTGCTCACCTTTTCTTCCCCAGGATCACTAGAAATTCCTTGCCTACACAACCCGTATTTCCTCTCTTGCTCATGGACACACTCAAACACTAAGAAGTAAAAGCTTTCTTTAGCCATAGGTACAATATAAATGCTTAGATGCCAACTACTGCAGCTAAGCTAAGCTTGTCAGCTGCTACAGTTGTCTTTATACTGACATTCATTTTAATGGTTACTTATACTTCAAAGTCTAAACATTTAAGCCAATCACCTCAGTTACCTAGCATTTGTCTGAAAATACATTTTTCATGCCTCTGGCACCTACCAATCTAGAGAGGAAAAGATAAGCATCTTAAATTCACTTAAATCTTATCAAAGAAATCTCAGTTTAAAAGCAACAACCTCCTGTATCAATGCTACACATGTATGGCTGACTCCCAGCTATGTTGTAAGCTCCTGCAATTGGAAAAGCAAATGTTTATTATCTGTGTATTGGCTTTTTCTTCCATTTCAAATACTGTGAAGTGGAAAGGCTTTGTCAATCTTTTATCCAGATGTGATGTAATCAGTGCCTTACAGAGACAACTTTCCATATGGACATTGCCATCTCTTGAGATGCAGCTAATTAGTTTCTCAGAAGAAGCTATTATAGCGTATCGGATATGTACGAAGCATCTTCAGAAACTACATAAATTCCCAGTAGACTCCTATTTGTTGCAGTAAATTATACATATTTCTCCTCTGCTTAAAATTGAGTTGTGTGTTTATACCAAAATCTTAAACATTTTATTGTCTTTTGAGGAGATGATAACTGTATTCATGCTCTTGCTTTAAAACAAAACAAAAAGAAATTCACTAGTCAAGTGTGGACATGCAGGTTTAGATGTCTGTAGCCAGAGCTTCAGAACCTCCTTACTCAGACATAAGGGAGAGTTGCCCTTTACATAGACAAGCTTTCTTTCTTCCATAACCTGAAACACAAATTCCTGCCACTCTTTTGCACCTGCACTGAATGCTAGACTGAACCAAGAAAATAATAAGGTTGAAAAACAGCCTGGGAAATAGGAGGAGTAATATTGGGTAATTCTTTTCATTCAGATTAGTTCCCTGAACTAGGCCAGTCCTCAAGTCCCACAGGAGGGCATGGATGGAGATGGGACAGAGGGTAGGACTGATGGTCTCATGCCATTTAGATTGGCTTAAAGTGATTACATAATTGCTATCTTAACTAGATATTAAAACTAGAGGGGTGTGCCTGCAGCTTATGATTTTCTTATATTCCAATTCAGCAAGATATTTAAATAAACACCTAACTTAAACACCTAACTTAAAGCAATATCCTAGTATTTCTGCTTCTTAGCTGACTTCCTGAAGTGTCAGATTCAGGGGAACTGTTCTTCTTTGTAACTGCTTCATTTAAAAACATTTATCTGTTTCAAAGAAAATATTCGTTGTTGCTAGGAAATATTGTTTATGACCTTTTTATTAAGCAGCTACAGCACCTCGGGGAAGAAAAAAGATACATAAGCTTGGCGAGGAATAAAATTCCAGGTAAGATTTGCGGTTTTGTTAGCCCCAAAAGAGTTGGATGTGATTTAACCAAGTTATACAATATATAAAGGACTTTGTGCACGGGCCGTGGAGTATATTAGATGAGAAAATTGGCTTCTTCTGCTTTTCCACTAGTGATGACACCAGTGGATATACAAACTGAGACTCATATATCTTGATGCCCAAGGAAGAATACAGCACATTAAGGAGGATGGAGGTCTCAGAAGTGCTTTCCTAGCATAATGTCAGCTAGGATGCAGTTGTAATTTCCTTCTTCATCCTCAGTGGGAATACATGTGAGTGCTTAACATGTTGTTGGAAGGAAGATATGCATCTTCCCAAAGGACACCTGAGAAATCTTCAGAATCAGCATTTTCTAAGATGTTTTGTTTTCTTAAATGAATAGATGAATATTGCAAAGCTGAATACTGGGGGAGGTAGATAAACAAGACAGGCTCATGCCTGGATGGTTGCACACACTGCATGATACGTAGTGCAGGGCTGTTATCCAGAAACTAGATGAAACAGGACATATTTCTTCACCCATTTTTCATTCATAAATACTTCCTAAAACAATCCTTTGAAACCAGCTGAGCAAGCATCAGCATAGCAGAAATGGAAACTCAACATGTCACTGCTAAGGTTGACTTTCTAACCTTAAAAGGGGCTATTTGCATGTATTTTCTGCAGGGTGGCTGCATTCAACCACATTGATTTTCTCTCAAAAGAGACATGCTATGCAGAAATTCCCAAAAGATGTGCTCTCTATCTCCCTTCTCCTCTTTCTAATCTCACAGATTTCATGTCACTGTTACTGCTCTGCTTTCTTCCTGTTCAATCATCTTCATGTCATGATCTTCACACATTTTTTTCTCCTTTTTTTCCTAAAAAAAATTCCCCATGTTTATACTTCTCATATTAATCATTCTTATTCTTATCTAATTAACAAATTAGACTACCCTATTTAGTACACAGGCACCAAACTATGACCTGTCTCCCTTCCACAAGATAGCTGCTCTCTCCAACCTACAAGCACAACTGCTCCTTAACCTAGTTCTGTCAAAATGATTTGATTTGTAAAGTCCTGGTAGAGAAGTGTTTTAGTAGGTTTTAAAAACCAAATTCTTTTGACAGAATCAGGCTGGGGACAGCTACGTGTATAGTTATACCAGCAAGTCTGAAGGGGGAGTGGCAACCTTTGGGGAAGCTGAAGGGAGAAGGGAGTGGCTGGTGATGAGCCATCTACCTTGTCTCCATGCTTACATCATCCACATATCTATCAACAGCCCTACCAACATCTGACCACACCCTGGATAATCAAATTGCCCTAACTCTTCCTCTTTTTTCCAAAATGAAAGGCCTGCAATATAAAACCACAATGCTCTCACTCCATTACACTTTCTGTCTAAACCTGCATTCTCATTTTCCCACCTGATATTCCTTATTCCCTTCTTTTCCTTATGCTATGGCAATTTCATTATGTTTTCATTCTGTCTAGGTCTTCTTTTCAAAAATGTGTGTCTTCATCTACAACTCTTCTGTAGTCCCTTTCCCATAGCACTTTCTCATCAAATCTTATTAGACAAGCTCTTGCTTTTGCCTTGTTCTAATTAAGCTGTGAACTCTTTGGGTCAATGAACATGGCTGAAGTGTGTAAAATGCTGTTACTGTGCTGGTCTGCCAAATTATAATAACAGCAGTAGTCAACAGGTTTCTAAGTTTGAGCACAGGATAATATGTAATGCTGCAGAAAGTAAGCTGAAGAAGAAATTATTCTAAAAAAATATAAAGGAAGACATGCAGCACTGAACAATTCAGGAAATTCAGAACAGCCAACAGTCACTGATACATGGAGATGGTAAGGAGAAAATACCAGTCCTGAGACAGAAGAGAAACTTCACACTCAAAGTGCCTGATGATTCAGGCAGAAAAGTATCTGCAGTTCAGGAAACTCTTAAACTGTTGTAATAGTCACAGAGCATACACAGGAGAAAATTCACCCTGCCTTACAGACTGAGAGCTGCTATATCTATGGAAATGAACGAGCTCTGTGACAGAAAACTAGTTTCAGCAATATATTCCTAGATGGGAACTGCTGAAGACTTTGCTGGTAACTAAAAGGCCTAATCCATCTCTGAGCAAAGTAATATCTGGTGCTGTTTTTTGAGGAGGAACAAAGTAATGGAAAATGTACTGCATGATGTTTATCTCACTACACAACCTGTGACAGACCTGGCTGGTAACCTAGAAAATGCCTTGAAGAAAAACATGGAGCAAGTGAAAAAAAAAAAAAAACACAAAAGGAAATACGTATGAGAGAGAGGGAAAGGCTCAGGAACACTGAAATGTAGAAGATTTCAAGTAAAGTACATTTTGTTTCTGCAACTGCACACATGCTGTATAGCAAACAATAGGAGCATTAATTTAGTGTTGGGGCACACTCCAAATTTGTGCATCTTTTCAGTGATACTTGAGTTTGTACAACCACAGTGTAAATTTGTCATTTCAGTTCCCTCTCAAATTCAAATCTGAGCCCTATTTCTTCTGTCTTCCACCCTGCTTATGCACATGTACACAGACATCTGCCAGGTGGCTTCCCAGGTGAAGAACCATGGGTTTAGATGTGATGCTGATTTAAGCCCCATCACTGCACCATGGAGTTTCATGGGCAGTAATAAGCAGCTGATGCTTTTAGGCTTTTTTTGCCTCTCACTCTTCTTTTCTCTGTTCCACTGAGAACCTCTTAAAAGCTTAAACTGTAAAGGTCCTCCTCTACTTCTTGCTTCCTTTTGCTTTTTCACTTTTTTTTCTTTCCCCAGGATAAGTGAAAGAAGAATTAATTCGAAGAATGTGATGAGTTTTAAAAAAAACAGCAAAAAGTTTGGCAATGGAGCTCAGCAAACAGTTGAACAATTGGCTTTGGAAGAGAATTTAGACTACAGTGGCAAAAGAAGGACTGTTGACCTGGAAAATAAAGATGCATTAGACATTTCAGTGCAGGAGAGACAAGGTTATGCAACCTGGTCAGGTGGAAAGAGACCTAGTAGTCAAGAGTTAAGTGAAAAAAAACAAAAAACTAAAGACTTTACTAAAAAAAGGAGTTTTGCAGAGAAGAATGTACAGAGATTTGAAAAGAAAGAACATGGCAGTCAAACCAATAAAAGCCGTATCTTTTCAAGGCTCAAATTGAATGGAAATCAATTTTTCAGCAACATGGAAATTTACTGTTTCAGATTTATACATAGGATAGTAATCAGACAAAATACAGTGTTTTCACTAAAAATTGTAAATACATTTCTTTTTAGTATAGTTTATACACTCTACTTGAAAATAACACATCAAATAAAACAACTTCTTGCATATGATGTTCTCCTTGTTTTCCATGCTGCCAACCTTGGTGGAGATCACACACAGACTTCTTGTCAGGCCTGCTCCTGAGGGAGGTTCTGATTACAGGGAATACACATTCCCAAAGAGCAGGGGAGGGGAGCTGTCCAGTGAGGAGAGGGAAGGAGATTTAGTTGGTGGCTCCTTAAAAGCACCAAATTAGGAACACACTGCAACAGTGCAAAAGGGATAGATAACACTCTTTCCAGGGAGATTTATTGGATCAAGACGTTTCTGAGTATGAAGGCTAAGATGAAAATAACTGAAAAGCAGAACTTTATATTGGTTCAAGTGGAAGAAAAAGACAGTGCCATAGATACAGGTGCAAACAATCCTGAAAATGAGTGTGCATATTTAGTTATTCATATACTTGCAAAATCTTAGGTTCTAGCTTCAAAAGACATAAAAAGGATGTAGATGTCAAGATATCATCAAGGCACATAAACCCAGCCTCAGTACCTGCTATCTAAGTAATGTTATTTAAACAAAAACCACTTACTTTGCAGCTCCTGTCCAGAAGAATTTGGCATTTCTAATAAGGCTGAACAAATCAGCATCAACTCAAAGACTAAAGACCTCTCAGGATCCACAACCATGTTTTTTTGGTGCTGGCCTGAAGCACTCCAGCCACTTCAGTCAAATATGCTTCAAAACATGCAAACAGGTCCAGCTGTAAAAAAACCTAATTCCACTCAACTCACTCCTGCTGCTGAGCCTTTCACAGGATCCTGACACCTGTGTTAGACTTGGTGAGTAATTCTACCACTATACGCCCATCAGACCACAAAAGTTTCCAGCTGTGTAAAAGCAGGCATTTGTCAGCCAACTCTCCAAACTCACCTTCACCAGCCCTGGTAACAGAACCAGCCAGCATTCATTTCACTGAAAACGTGCAGCTATCTCATCCTTTTGTCCACTTCTGGCCTCTTTCCAGTCTCAATTTGTAGAAAACACATGTTCAAGCCTATGTGCTCTGTGGTGTAATTTGAATCTATGTAGCTTTTGTTCTTTGTGTTTGAAATATTAGTCTATATAGGAGCCCAAAATGTCACATATATAGTTTGTGCTGAAGCATTAATTACAGCAATTTAAAGCAAGGGATTTTTCATGGCTAAATATCCACAGATTTCTTGTTATCTCAGGTCTCTAAGCTCTTAATCATCTTCCTCGCCTTTTGCTGGATGTGCTCCAATATGCTCACCTCTTTCACTGGGGAGTCAAGAGCTGGGCACAGCTCTCCAGGTGTGTCTCAGCAGTGCTAAGCAGAGAAGGATCACCTCCTTGAGTCTGCCAGGCAATGTTCTCCCTAATGAAACCAGGGGTGCTGCTCACCTTTTTCTGTGAGAGCATATTACTGGTTCATGTTCAGTTTGGTCACCAGGATCCCCAGGTCATTTCCTGTAAGGCTGCTTTCTGGTCAGCTGTCTCCCAGCCAGCACTAATGTAAAGGGATTATCCACCTCAGGTGCAGAATTTAGCAGTTCTCTTCACCAAACTTCGTGAGATTCCTGTTTGTTCATTTCTCCAGCCATGCTGAGTGAATCATCTGAATGGCAACACAACACTGACACATGAGCCACTCCTCCCAGTTTTAGACCATGTCAGACTTGGTGAGCGTGTGCTCTCGTGTCATCCAGCTCATCAATGAAGATGTTAAACAGTAGAGGGCTCAGTACTGACACCTTGGGTACAGACTTGCAAGCTGGCTTGTAGTGGTAGTGGGCTATTGCTAGTAAGTTCAAGCAGTTGGACTTCATGCTACTGCTACAGTCAGTTCAATCTTGTTTTCAGTCAATTCCCCTAGCTGGCCACACATCCAGCTGTTTCTCTATGAGGCTTTTATGGAATACTGCAACAAAAACTTCCTAAAATTCAGATAACATCAAGTACTCATCCATCTTTCTCCACACCACTTATCTCATCATACATAACAATCCCATTTGTTAAACATAATTTCCTCTTCATCAATCCATGCTGACTCCTCCCAATCCCCTCCTCATCCTCCATAAGTTTGGAAAAGTTTTCAAGGATTATTTTCTCCATGACTTTTGAGGAGATTAAGATGAGGGTGCCAAAGCTATAGCTTGAGAGTTGTAGCTCTCCAGAACCTTGGCTTTGACCTTCTTGAAAATGAAAGTGACATTTGTTTTCTTCTGATCCTCAGGAACCTCCCCAGAGCTCCATGACCTGTTAACCAAGAGTGGCTTTGCAATATCATCAACCCTCTGCTTGGCCTTATGCATGCTAATGTCAGTTATTCCTTGTTTTGCAGGTGTGAGGTCAAGCAGAACATCTGCCTTCTTCAGCTCCTTGTGCTGGTATCATTATACTCCAGAAATTCCCTTATCAATTGTGTACTGCTCTATTGTCCCTTCAGAGATATCAAGGTTGTAAAAGACTCCCCTAATAACCAGCAACAGTAAATAAAAGGCTTCTTTGAGTTAACTAAACTTCATCAACTTAATTTTCTTGACCAGGCAATCTGTAAGAGACATCCATGCAGCACCATCCATGTTGGTCTGCCTGATAATCCTGATCCATAAAATCTCAAATGATTCATCATATATTCCCAGGCAGAGCTCCAAGCATTCCAGCTGCATTTGCATATAAAATTAAATACTCATGAGTTGCCTAATTTCAAACCTATCTGATCAAATCTATTCTGCATTTCTTCTCTATTTTTCTCTACTTCTCTGGTTTATAGACACTTCGACAGAAATCATATCAAAGTGGATATATGTTCATGTGCAACAGAAAACTGTGTTTTCTTTTTCTCTATCTATATCTGTCCCTCTAATGCTCTATATTGAAAATACAGATGAGAGATAGAATGAGAGAGTTTTGTGGTTTCTCTTATGGCAAAAAGAAATTATGAATGAATAAATTCACACTGCGAGTTTACCTCCTAGAGAGTCTGACTGCTTTTAGCATTGTAGTATAGACAGATAACTCACACAAATTTACTCAATTTTAGCTGCATGAACACCTACAGCTGTGAAAATTTCCTGTTGTGCTTTTGAAAACCTACTAAACTTTTTCTCCTTCAAAAATTTAGAGGGAAAAATGTAAATTCTGGTTGAAATTTAATGGATTAAACCTCCAGGTAGATCTGTATTATACTAGGCATGAAAGACATCTTTGGTTAATGGCTTGCTGTATCTTAGCTAGCATCACAAATCTTGAGTGAGTAACAAAGACATTAATGTGTGGGATGAGTGCGTAGAGAATAGGTTGCATACTCAGGTAACATTGCAGAATTTCCATGGGCCATGGAGCAGAAATGTAACAATCTTCTTTTCATCAGCCACACTCTGTAGACAAATTAGGCACAGAAATACATGCAATATTTCAAAATAATTTACCTCTCCTGCAGGACCCTTAATACTGGTTGCATTGCTTTGTCTCATAATGGCTTTAAAAGTACCATTTTCCTTTTTAAAGTTTTAATGTCTTATGCCTTTTCCTTAGAATGTGATGCTTTAGTTATTGAGTAAATCCACTGTGGTCTCACAACACAGTTGCTAGCAGTACAAAGGATATGCACAATGGCACAACTCAAGTCACAGCAAAACACTTATATAAAGATTGTTTAACCTAAATTATTTCAGCATTCGTATTTCTTAATCTACTTTACACTTGGGGCATTATAGCTTTTGTTTTCAACTGCATCTTGAATTAGAATTGGATTTGAGGAACAGAGGCAAAGAAGCTTCATATTTAAATTAAACCATGGAACAGTAATTGTTGAAAAGAAAAAAACATAAAACAGGAATCAGAATTGACTGTGCAGAAATCAAAATGCAAGACAAAAGATGATTTCAAGGGACCTCAGAAAATTAAATAAAAGATAATAAAAGCCTTAAAAGATATTCACAAGGAACTTAGTATCACATTGTGCATATGATATAGGAAGAGTCAGTAGATTCCACTTCACACAGAGTGTGAAAAACATTTCTCAAATATACTGGGTAAACAAACATTCAGCCACAGAGTTTGGATGAAAGCCAGAAAACAACATGAAACATAGACCAGAGGTTCAAAAAATGAGTCTCTGATTTGGGCTCTCTCTGTTTATGGATATTTAAATCTAAATATCTGTTCATTTGGATATACAGAATCAGAAAATAATTTTTGACAGACTAGTCCAGGCATTTACACATCATTTGACATAGCCCACATCAGCAGTTCCTAGAACCCTGGAATTTGGACTTCACATGGCCTAATAAGATTTTATTTAAGAAATAAAATCTGGTCTTCAGTGATAATTCCCATGTTATGTATTATCACTAGGGAGTTCAAGGCAGCATGCACAGTTCCAACCCTTAAGTTCTCTGAATTTCAGATTTCTGCAGGAATTCTTTTGCTTCATTTATATGATTATCATGAAGACTATCTCCTATGTAATTCAGTGCTTTATCTTTTTCTCCGAATTGTTGGATAGAAAGTCTAGAAATTTCACATCAGCAACAGAGAAATATTTAACCTATTAAAACTTCATTCATGCTACCATATAAGTTTATTTTTGGAGTTATGGTTGTAAAATGCCCTCTTTCTTTCATGAACTACTTTCTGTATTAAGTGATCCCCTCTCACAGAGGCTTTCCTTGAGTGACTTAGATTAAACTTTTCCCTCAAAAGTAAACTTGATCCCTTGAAAGGTGAACTACCAGCTACTTTAAGCTCAAAAAAAATTGTGTTTGGAGCCGGCTGGGTAACAAACCTTGCGAAGAGGAAACAAAAGGGTCTTCAGCTATCTCTGTTTTTTGAATAAAGCCCACTTTGTTTTGCTGCCTTATACATTCTGGCTGTAATTACTCTGTAGAACTCTTTTCCAGTCTGTCTCATAACATAGTCACACCATGCTAGTATGCTCTTTAAATTTGCCTCAAAGCAAGACTCGCCTTCTTAAAAGAATCCAAGAGAAAAGTGACCATAAAAAATAATAGGGTTTTGTTTGGTTGGTTGGATTTGTTGTATCACAGAGGTAATGCTGAGACTTACTGTTTTTCCTGTATTCTATCAAGCTTTTTGTAGTATTGAAAACAACTGTACCATTTCTCTGGTGGAGTTTCTACTGTCTGTTGGACAGATCTCTCTGTTGCCTGAAGCTCATGTACTTCAGACTGTAATACCTCAAAATTTGTATGTGCAGTCCAAAGTACTGCACCAAAACTGTACTACGCATTGGGAAAGTTTATTGACACTGGTAAAAAACTCTGTTTGGTATTCCATTTAAGTACAGCTGATTTAGCTTTCATACTGCAAATAAAATGCACTTAAAATACAGTCAAGTTATCCCAAAACAAGCAATCAGCTAAAGCATCAGACTCATCACATGCATTCAGAGAAATATACCAAATCTGTTATTTATCTTTGCATATCTGTTTGAGACTTGGCAGAAAATATTTCCAGAAATACTAAGCTCAAAGTGCTCTAGGAAGAGAGATAACATCCGTCATCAAATCTGGGAGTAAGGGAAACAGGAATGTTTTTGCAGTCCTGGAATCTTAACTTGATGACAATTAAATTAGCCACAGACGTGCCAGTGACCCTCTCTAGAACAATTAACACTGTTCTGCTAAGTCCAATATTTGATTCACTGGCACTTTTCCAAAGTCAAAATAAGGCAAATTAATTCCCTCAGTTAAATTCAACAGACACTTCAAAACTAATGACCATAAAGTTCTGAAATAAAAATAATGCTGTTGTGTCCTCAGTGATAACACTTTGTTCTGAGAAAGTGATTGGATCACTCGCTGTGACAGATTTGTTTTCTCAGAGGACACAACTGAACAAAAGCTTTAATATCCTCCATCCCTAAATCAGATCTTTCTCTGCACTACATTTCAGGCATTACAAACAATTCCATATTTTTAAAAATATAACTGCAATGTAAATGAAGAAAATTTCTGTGAGTTAATAATTCAACAATCTGAGAAGACAATTTGTGTGTGTCTCTTACTACATGTCAGACTATGTACAGAAGACCCAATTTCTGAAATGCCAGAAGCTAGGATTATAATTAAGTGCTTTAATATTCAGATAAAATAAGAAAGTTTTATCGTTTTGATGACACCCAAGGTATTTATCATTTATGTAGAAGATTAATGGGCTGTATTGTAAAGACAGATGACATTTTTTTAATATTAAAAATGATATCCAGAATATGTTTTCTCTTATGCTCCCCTCCACTTGAAACTACTAATCTTCTTTCTAACATAAGGAAATAATCCAAGTCACTGAAGACATTCTGGGGCTATGAACCTATAACACTGAGGTCTTTCAATTTCTACTGATTTAGGGCTGCATCAAAAAACTGATTCAAATAAATGAGTCTTTTAATTGCCTGAAATGAACTTACAAGTAGAGCTTTACATGAGAGCTGAGTTTACTCAGTACCTCAGAGCAAGATTTACAACACAAAAAACCTGAAAATATTAATGAAAAATCAAAATGCTTTCACTGGGAATGTTTTATGTAATATCTTTACAAGACCAAAGTCACATTATGTGTGTCTGAAATGATTACTTGCTCTTTGTAATGAACAATTTACGACATTTTATTAAACAGCATCTAAGGTACTTTTCTCATAGACATTTAAAAATACTTGTAGCAGTAAACCTTTTAAAATTTGCTTATCATCTGCCAGAGAAAAACTGTAAGAGACAGGAATAGGGATAGTAGACACATCCTTTGTACTATTCAGAATTGGCATATTCTCCTTTCAATCCATATTTGTATATATCTTCATGTTTTATCGATTTATTTATTTTAATTAATTATTTGGGACTATATATCACAGATGGTTTTGAAACATATTTTCCATTATTTTTAGTTGTCAGTTTGCATTAGATATTCATACAAACAATACCTATTCATACAACCAACATGATGGTGGAACTAAAAAAAAGCACAAATTTGCTATGAAAACAATATCAAATATTAATACATAACCATCAGAAAATCAGAAAATTCTCTACTGAATTATAGTTCTTCAAAAACAGTCAACACAGTAATGTGTTCAATTTCCATATATTCTAAAGTAAACATAATGAGATATCAGATATTCATCTCCCCTGGTGATTTCAAGTGTTTTCCTGGGTACTTTCAATTCTTTTAAATATCATACCTAAAATATTTTACAAGGCTTTTTTTTTTAATCTGTCATTTCAACACAGCTCATTTAATTTTTTTTAAGCACAGAGCAATATTGACCATGAAAGACTGAGCTCTGAAATCTTAAGAGCTTCATAGGAAATTATGTTAACCCTGACATCATGAGCCTACAAACAACCTTTGAATAAAAGATGAGGGGATTATTTTGAAGAATTAATAACCTTTAAATTTAGGAGAGAGTTTTGACTCTAAAACATTTGTCTTGAAAGTAACCTTCTGTGTCATTTATCAACCTGTTTGGCAAGTAGCCCTATTTTCCAGCTTCCAGTGCTTTGGCAAAATAACTCATAGAATCATAAAAACATTGAATTTTTTACATCTGGAAAGACCTCTAAGATCATCAAATCAAATTGTAAACTTATTCCTTCATAGTTGACCACTAAGCCATATCCCTAAGTGCCACACACACTTGCCCAGTAAATCCCTTCAGGCACTTGTCCTTGCTGAGCCCCAAACAAGTGGCTTCAGCCCAGGGATCCAGCCTGTCCTGATCCCTCTGCAGTGCCTATCAACCATCGAGAAAGCCAACACTCATGCCCAGCTTGGTGTCAGCTGCAATTCATTCCTGCTCTGATGGAATCTTATTAAAATACTAGAAATTTGCTTTGCTATCTGAATGTGTTTAGTGCTATTTTGAGGTTTTTTACCTCACATACCATTTGGGAATTTTTTAAATGGAATTTTTGTTGTTGTTGTTTTTTTACTTGTCTGTTGAACCGAAGAATTCCTATTCTGTAACATGGCTTTCTTTACAGTCACTCTCCACTCATCACCCCTTGACCAAGCTTGACCAAGACTAGTTGACAAAGTGATCAGGTTGCTCTCATAAATACACAGCCTTCTTCCTGACTCCCACAATATGGAAGGAGGCAAACAAAAGGAAGGAAGAAAAGAGAGGAAGGAGCAGAAAAGGCAAGAAAAGAAAGGCAAATGTCAGAGTTACCTCAGAGCTGTGATATTAACCTTCAGCTTTCCTAATTCCTGCACCAAATACGGCCTTATTCAGTCTAAATTTGTAATGTAAATATGGTAAAATCTCAAAGTGATTGGGAATTTGTGGTCATATTTTCTGAAATAAGTCACTGTCCTTTGGATGAGATCAAGAAGCCCAGCTCTTTTGATAATCTGCTCCTAGTTACAAACACAGAGCTCAGCAATATTGACCACAAAAGACTGAGCTCTGAAATCTTAAGAGCTTCATAGGAAATTATGTTAACCCTGACATCATGAGCCTACAAACAACCTTTGAATAAAAGATGAGGGGATTATTTTGAAGAGCCAACAACCAAGTTTATTTCTGATGTGATTGCTGAGGAAAGAGCTTGACTTTACTTGCAAATGTGTTAAATATGTTGATATATTGTGAATTTTTTGTTGATTTGATTTTTATTTTACCAAAGCTGATAGGATTTTAGAAATACTGGCAAACTGCCATCAACTTCCAGAAACATCAGATTTAGAGAAACATAGCTGAAAAAAACCCAGAGGGATGATGGCCTCAGCTATAGTTTCCCACTGAGGTAATGATGTTTCCTCACAATAACCCATACCTTCACTGCACCACAATCCCACTAGCCTCTGTACAGCTGCATCAGTTTTGAAGCTTAAAGGCCCAAGTTTCATTTTTCATGTAACATAGGGCCGAAAGGCTAAGCTATCTGGTGAATTACCATAGCCCAGTGAATCCTTGTGCAGAGACAGGACCTCAGGGTTCCTAAGTGACATCTCCAGGACACTGGGCATCCATGTCTTTGCTATTTAGTAGTGTTGTCATGTCTATGTTGCTTTCATTTCTGGAGCTTACATGATCACTGCAAGCTTGGGGTTCTTCATACTGAATTGTAGCATTAATGGTACATAGTTTGAACTGCTTTGGAAACAAATATTTATGCATATTTCAGAATATTGAGGTAATAGCCTAACTAAACTACCCATTTAAACACATATGAAGCACCTATACTTTAGTTATCTGCATAGTAGATATCAATCTGCATTCAGTGTAAAATCTAGTCACATCTAGTTTCATTCATAGATGTGCACACCTTTTAACATGTTCATTTGAACTGCTATTGGCAAGATGACCTTGGTCATTTATGTAATACAGCAATGTGGCCCTACATCAGCTTACTGAATTTTTTCTGGTCTGAAATCTGGTAACCCCTTTCCTCCATCTCAAGCCATTAAGCTTTCTTCTCCTCTTCTTTATTTCTATGTCTCATCACAATAATATGTGGAGAAATGGAATGAATGTACAACTGAAGGTAATGAGCTGGGACTATTGTTTCTTTAATCTAAGCTTTGACATTAAAAAACACTGTTGCAAATTCCATCGGTTTTCACAATTAACCTTCAGAAACTACAGTGTCTATTGTGTTATGTGGCCATTAAGAGACAATTTCAGCATTAAACACAGGTGCAATAAATGCCAAAGGAACTAAATGACCTTGGTGTAGTTAAAGTACAACATACAGAGAAATAAAGAAACAAAGGAATATTGAAATGTATTTCTTCATGTACTTTTAAATAGTCTTGACTATTTATAATAAATAGGTAGCCATACACCTGTTGGAAATGAGTTGGAAAAAGAATTAAATGGGAATTTAATACAGGAGTTTAGTAGAGGATTTCCCAGAGACTGTAATCAGGAAAGGAAGTATGTTTTTGCCTTCCAAGTACAAAAGTGTTTGCCTAATTATGTAAAGCTGATTCTCCTAAATAGGCTGATTCAGAATACTTCTGTGGAGGCATTCAAGCAATTCAGTATGAAAACTGATGTAATTATTTAAATTTGCCTGCACACTAGTATTTTAACAGAAGTAGCTAGATTTACTTCAACATCACTGCAAATAGTAATACACCTTTATTATTATTATTATTTTAAGGGGGAAATGTTGTGTCAAAATATGTCAAATAAAGCAATTACGCCTTTTCACTAAAAATTTAAACATGGAATTTGGAGATTAATACTTTCAAGTAATCTGTAGAAAAAGGAGAACAACTAAAAGTTTTAATAAATCTTTTCAATAGACACCTAATAGGCTGTATTTTTTCCTCGTGTATGTGGATGTCCTATCTTTTTATATACATCATTTTTAAAATCAAATATTAAAAGTTTATGTCAAATATTATTGAATTGTTGAATACAAAAATAACATCCTAGCTAATTTCTAACTAATATTGTGTCTGTATTTTGATATGTGACAGCTATTAATTTCATGGGCATATATATTATCAAAATTCCCTAAGCTGACATCTCTGCTCTAGAAATCAAGAATGCCAAGCCTATATTACATCTTTCAAAAAGTGCAGCAAGCCATCACTGCAGTAGGCAGCTTGCCATAAATATTAGCAAGAGCTAGAGTGAAATTCCAGTAAATGAAGATTAAAGGAAACCACTTTGAAATTGGCTGAGCTGAGCAAAGTAAGGAATTCATGTAGCTCCTAATGTTGTAAATCAACTTACGATGTACAGTCCCTAGCTATTTAATTAACAGCTTCATATTCTGCTTGCAAAAGAAGGGTCACAAGGACAAGATATAGAATGTGTAGTAATTTCACCAAGGTCTGCATTACTCCTAGGCCAAAATGCTGGTTTTTAAAATAAATATAACATCTGAGTTATAACCAGAAAGACTTTTCTTTTAGCTACTTTTTTTGTTTACTATATATTTAATTTCCTTTACCTCTTTATCTGTATGTTCATGTCCACTTCTCATATTCCTTCATAGTCTTAGTCCTGTGGTAGCTGATTAGGTCAGCAATTCTCTGGTTTGATGTGCAATGAGGCTTGAGAGCATTCAAAAATATAGTTTTTTTAAGCTAAAGGCCATCAGTTCTGTAGTTAAATGAGTATTTGAAATTGCAACACATAAATGTAGATGTTTATTCATGAGAGCTTTATGTACAAACAAGGATATATTTGCACAGTATCAAATGTGCAATAAAGCTTCATGGAAATATCAGAGGCTATTCTGAACCACAGAAATTAAGCTGTAGTTCTTCATTCTGCCTAGAAAACAGTACTCAGAATGAAAAGTTCAGATTGTACATAAAGCAAACCTTTTCAGGTGTATGACTTGGGAGAACTTCAACAAGGAATGTTGAGATTGCCTTAAAAAAAAAGGCTGACAAGAAAATCAAAAATGGGGAATTAATAATAAGAAATAGTACAGTGTGATCATTCATAGATGATATTTTGGGGAAATAGGGATTTGTAGATCTGAATCCCTCCACCCATCTGAAAGAACTGGCACTGCACAAGTCTTCTAATAATTAAAACATAAAAGGAAGAATATTTTCTTCCACATATTTTCTGGGGGGAAAAAAAATACAGGAAGAACACCAAAAATTACCTTGTCCTATCTGGAACTTTAAAATGAAGGACTACACTGTTTTAGTGGGATCCTAATCTGAATCAAGAAGCTAGAATTTAATTTAAAACAAATAAATAGTACTGCATATTTGACAGAAGTTGGTTTCCAGGAAACCCATTCTTATTATTCCTTTGGCATGCTATGACTGTTGACTGCCACATTTAGATGGGGATAAAGGAAACTAAATTTTCTATCATTAATTATACTGGATTTTTACCTAAATTGGAAGTACTCTAGACTTTAACTGTTTCATGAAGGTTTTTATACATAGTTAAAATAGATGCAAAGCCTACAGAGACAGATATAAAAATATGGCTCGCTACGAAGAAGCCATTAGAAGCCTACTATCAAGCACCCATAAACTAATACGCTGCCCAAATCAATGCATGCAGCTGAATACAACTGAATTAATCGATTGCTCCTACAAAATAAGGTTTCTGCTTTAGGCATATTCATGTTTCTTTTTATTATTATATCCTATTTTTTGTCAGTAAAATAAAACATGCTTCTTGGCAGTACTGTTAGCAAATTGTTAAATTCAATCACATTTTGAGGAAAATTCACAGAAATCTAGCTTTAACTGGCAAGTCTGAACATTCAGTTTGCTGATTTTTATGGCCATTCAATTACCTGACATAAAGGAGAAGCAAATGATCCATGTAAACCATTGAGCACAATCAAGACTGCTTACCTTTAAACAGTGATTTATAGCAAATTTCTTAGGATCACTTTGCAGCTTTAGAATTATTTATAGAACCCTTCCTCACAAAATCTTTTTTTTCTCAGTATTTCAAGAATATGTACATAAAAATCTATGGAAAATTCGATGAGAAAATTACTAGAAGTGTAAAAGAAATAATTTTTTGTTATTTCAAAAAAATAATTTCTGTATCAGACTCCTAGTCTTTAAACCAAGATTAGACAAGAACTGGCTTTCTGATTTTTATTGTTACTACAAGTGGCAACTAAGGCAACTTGCTTAAGAATAAACTGAACATCAAGAAGGCATTAGTGATGAAACCAAGGAACTTCTGAATATTCTCAAAAGCTTGGGCAAAAGGAGATCAAAGTGTCCTAAATTCTTCTTCACACTATCTACTCCTGGATTTGGTATTTGTTCACACTGTGCTTGTGACAGTCAGAGTTCAGAGTAAAGTTCAGTATAGCTGGAAATAAACGCCTGAAAAGAAAGCTGACATTGGAAGAATACCTAGATATTTGTCTGCTGGCTTGCTTTCTAAATCAGTAGCAAATTATCTAGTATGATTTGACTTCAGCCCATAGTGAAAATAAGTCTGTACTTTTAGACCGCCCATAATAAATATGAGGGAATATCAGTGTCTCATTACTTCTAGCCATGTTTTGAAAGAAACCCCCATTTCAGCAGGGGATATGAATAGATCAAGGCAAATCACTTTTTCATGCTCTGATTCATGGAACATGCTGAAAGAATAAAGGCCCTCTTCTTCCCTGCAGAGATGTATGGACATCTCTTCCCACCCTTCAGAAAGTCATTCTCTTAAACAGTATGTTAGTATATGACTAATACTTAATAAAAACAGATACAGTGCTAGAGAGCTAAAAGACTTCAGTTCACTGATTTTTTTTTTTCTTTTAATAAAAAATATACTAAGATGAAGGAATTGGAAGGCAAAGAATAAAAAAATATCTGTAGGAAGTGTACCAGAAATCTTGTGTGAGTGTTTATCGCTATATTTTATCATCTCTATTGGTGCATACATTTTCTAAACTGTCTCTAAGATTTACACAAGTTTTAAAGCAAAAAAGTCTGCAATAAATGTAAACAAGTTGCTACCCACCCCCCCCCAATTATGTCCCCGTATAGCTATAATAAAAATCAATATGACAATCACTAAGTATGTTTCTAAGTGTAACTGGAAATTGGCTCCCATGTGACAACACTAATTAAAGAAAACCAGAACTTTAAAGACTCTATCAGAAAGTCCAGCAGAGATTTTTCTGATTTTCTTTTTTTTTTTTTAGAAAAGATCCTAACTTGCAGTTTCACAATTCAGGGCATTTATATTGAATGTATAAGACCACCATTCATGTCATATTATGACACTCGTGTCGACATTATTTAAGATAACAAATATGAACAATTATGTACCACATTTCCATGGGTTTATGGGCATGAACTTGAGTTTACCACAATCTATTAGTTTCCTAAGAATCAGATAATCAATATGCTAAGAATGATCAGTCTTCCTATGTATGTTTATCTGTACTGTTTTGTACCTGTTTATTTGCCCCTTATTTGTCTGTGGGTATATGTCAACAAAAAACAAACTAAAAACCACTCAAGTAAACAGGTTAAAGAAATTCCCAGTCTTCAGAATAATGTTTCTCATGAATTAGCCCTGTGGTTTTGACATGTGGTAAGAAAACTATCTTTTCTTATACTGACATTATTTTCTATTCTTCTAAGTTGAAGTGAACTGTTTTATCTGGGTGATTGTTGCTTGTTGCTTGTGACCTCTGAGCCAGTTTCCCAAGAACTTATTGATATTGGTGATACAATATGTGTTTCCATTGCAATTTCTAACATGATATGGCATCCAACATCCTCATGACCAGTATCACTTTCAGTATGCACTCTATTAAGTGTGTTCTCCAGAGATCTTCACTTTATTATTTCTAATTTGAAACCTTCAAATAGATGACATTCTAGATCCACACAAGGCACAAAATGAGGTAACAAATTTCCTGCGTGCTAGTTATAACACATTAACCCCATCTAAGCATTAGAGCAGGCAGAATGTTTAACTGGGAAGTTACTCTGCTTGCTGGAGTGCACATGCTGACTTACTTCAAAGGGAGTAACTTCCCCACAAACATAAGTCATGAGGCACTTAAATGACAGAATTTGTTTTCTGAGTCAGAAGTTATTGGGGCACTGTGGCCATTTTAAAACTCAGTTTCTGAGTGCAAAGATAAACTCATGTACTACACAGCAATGTCTTATGATATTTATATTTTTTGTTGGTTGTGCAACCTTGACTTCACTGACCATAATGAATTAAATTTCCCCAAAAAGGATCATAATGACTATCCAAGTAGAATAAAAGACCACAAGAGATGAAAAGCAGAGTTCATCAAATCTAGCAAGTAAATTCTGTTATATGTACTTCTATTTGCATTGCATAAACATGCATAAGTACTAAGTACATTATTCTTATGTAAAAATTTCAGTAACTGAAATAAATAAGTAATAATAGTTTGATTGCTTTTGAACATATTTTTTATACTTTTCTTTCAGATTGGCAAGCTGGTTTCTTTCCTCAAGCTCTTCTCTTTAGTTTTCTCAGAAAAAATATTTATGCCAATTCTCAGAAATTACTCTAATGAAAAATCTGATTTCTCACTCCATCAAACTTTATTGAAGAAAATTCCTCCTCACAAAGAAAATGGAGAAGTAGATACCAATTGCATTTAAGTATATAATCCTGAGTTGCCTTTTAATTTAAAGTGCTGGCATATCTTTTCCCAAGATATTTTTGCTTCATTGTCTGTCATATTTTAGACTTGAAATACCATCTGACATTGATCGTCATCCAAACTGAAATCTGTGTATCATATAAATAGAATAAAGGAAGGCAAAGGAAAAAAATTGGCTAATGTCAAAGGACACTTTTTGTTTCAACGCATTTTTATTTTCAGATCTCTCCATTTTTCATTAGCATCCCTCCAGATTTATGTGTCTGTGTGTATGTTCCTTGAGCTTAAGTAGACTTTGCTGAATAGACTCCTTCTGTGAATCTTTTCCAACTCAAAAACATTTTATTTCTGGAATACATGACAACTAACAGACATGGTACTGAATGATTGAAAAACTTGTAATTCACATGCTGGTGCTCTAGACTAACAATGTACTTTGACTTTTAACAAGGGCAGGTATTTCAGAAGAGTAAAATACAGTCTGTCATAGCTTATGGAGTTTGATAAAAAATGTAGGAATTTTTGTTATACTGTTCTTTCATTGCCTATAACAGGTTCTGTGAAAACACAGTATAAAAGACACAGAAAAATATCAAAAACAATGAGCATAAACTGAACAGCTTCTTCAGGACAAGTGACCCTTGGGAAATGGTAAAGAGAAACAAGTTTTCAGACTAGTACCTGTTACAGTTTTGTGTATGAGCACTGAGAGCTGGGATACTGCCTGATGAACCTTCTGGATGAGTTCCCAATACCCTTTCCACATTACTGATAGACCTTCTTTCTAACTTTCTTTAGATTGTTCATCATCTTTTCATCCATAATTCAAAGGTATCTATTATCTGAAACAAACTGAGTATGCTAACATTGGAAAAAATACACAAAGAGTGTGAGAACAACAGCAGGGATGGGGATTGAAGTTGTTACAAGGCCTCTCATGTAGGTCCTGCTGAAGAATTAATCTATTACAGGTCTTCTCAAAAAAGTTTGAATATGCAGGCAATCTACATGCAGAGGCAGCTGGTCAAAAGTTCTATTACCTTTAGTAGAAGTTTCTTCAAACTCTTCAGAAGGATTTCTGTGGCTGTTCCTGTACCAGCCAGGTAGATCTCCTTGATCATCAGTCCAAGTGTCATGGTAGTTGTAAATAAAACTGAATTTTATTTTCTCCCCAGACTGTGTGGTTGCATCCAAACTGTCTAGTGATGAGTTACACCTGTGATGTGCTCTCCTCAAGTTGTGACTCCCTGTGGGTTGGCACTGGCTGGTACTAGTGGAGATTGGAGTGTGATACCAGTTTAGCAGCTCAAGAGCCGTGGCCCCAACCTGCTCTCTTAAACAGTATAGATTCAGCCTCTTTGCCAGCTGGTTTTTTGCAAAAACACCCTGTTGCAAAAGTGCATTTCTCTTCTTTGTTTAATATGTTCAGAAGTGATCCTCTGTTTCCATCCTCAGCTAAATCAATCTCGTAATTTAGTCAGTATTGGAAAAACATATTCTCCAAGTAGGAAGGTCAGGCCATTATCTCTTAATCTACCTTCTTATTAGAGGCACCACTGGGTCACCTTCCTTCCATTTTCTCAACACCTCTGCTATAGTATCTAACTGACAAATACATCAAGGACCTATTTCAGTGATCCAATGTGTTCATGACATATTTGTGGCATTAATGTATTACTGAGTTACCAACCAACCCTTCACCACTCTTGCCATTGTTTCTAACATTGGAGGCAAGGCACTTCCATTATAATTAACACACCATTTATGAAATGTCCTCCCTTCTCAGCACTCAAGAGTGCTCAAATAACAAAAAACATTAATTATTTAACATTTGAGTATCAAATATGAGGTATGATTAGTCCCATGAAATCTGGAAATAAAAATGGAACCAAAACAGGTAGATCAAACTTAAGCCAAAATTTCCAGTGTGGTTTTTCCCAAAGAAATAATGCATGGAGGACTGACCTGATTCTTTTCCTTGCCTTTCATGGCTTTCCCTTTCTGGAGGAAGGAAGGGAAAGTTTTGTTAATACATCTTTTATTTGGTGAGTTACATTTTTTCAGTGAAGACATTTGTCAAAATAGTTGCCTAAGCAGAAGATTCCAGTTCATTAAGTATTTAGAAAACCTGTGTTATAACATATGCTTCAAATTAAGATACAGTTCTCACCAGCATACATCTTCTACCAGATTAGTGGAGATAATTTTTTTTCATTGAAAAAAAATCCAGAATAACAGTGGTCAGGCTATAATTATATTCTGACATTGTGATTTATCTAGAGCCTCTTCATCTTATGTGAAAAAATTCAGTGAACTTCAAATCAGGCACTAATACTGCTACAGAGAAACCGCAGTTACCATATAATTTTTACTCCCATAAAGAAATGAGGAGAGAGTTTGAAAGAGAATAGGTCTGCTAGTCTTTAAACAAAGCTCAATCATAAACATGTTAAAAGTGCGTGACTTTCAAATTGAGCAAACAACAGAATCCACTTTGACTACAATTTCCAAAACATACTGATTAAAAAACTGCCATGATTAGGATATACTTTGGGAATGGAATGGCCTGAAAAGTGTGACAGCAGCAACACTGGTTTCTTTTCCTTATAGACAAAACCCCCATAACAGTCAGTTGTTAGTCCAGCAGATATTGTCTGAAATGTAATAATTTTCATCTGATACAATTTTATCTTTTACTTTAGGGTTTCAGAGAATGAAGCTAATAAATTCTAGAAGTTAGTGTAAAGTTAAAGTTCTCTAAAGGAAAAAGGAAGTCAAATTATATTATGAAGTCTAAGATTCATTTTAGATTCCTTATATCTAAAGTCAACAAATTTACAGTCACTCTTGCTTTGCAAATGAAGAGAGATTAAAAATAGATTTGCACACAACTTTGGAAGCAGAAATATCTTCATAAAATCACAGGATGTCTGAGATTGAAAGAGACCACTGAAGACTGTCTGGTCCCAACTCCTTGGTCAAGCAGGGCCACATAGATGGTTGTTGGACTGTATTCCAACAGCTTTTAAATTTTTTGAGAGTGGAAACTATACAACTTGTCCTGGGCAACCCGTGTCAGTATGTGATCCTCCTCACAGTGAAAAAGTGTTTCCATATCTTCAAAAGGAACCTGCTATGTTTCAGTGTATTCCCATTGCCCTGTTTTTGCATTAGAGAAATTACTTTTGAAGGAATATGATGCATATCAGATAGATCATGCCAAAAAAAGCAGAAGGACCTCAACTAGAATAGATGACCTATGTTCTGCAGAAAGATTATCACAGAAAAAGGCCGCTGACCTCTACTACTGACATGACAACCTCCACCTTGTTTAAAATACTTTTCCCTTAGTCATAGATATTAATATTATTCTGTCTCTGGGTTACCAAAAAAACTACCAATTTTGTGAAAATATGTGTTAAATAATTCAATAATAACCTTTCCTCTGACCCTTAAATATAATTATCAATAAACATGGATTTTCACTTTTGTACAAAGACAGTTGTGAGTTCTTACTTCAAAACACAGATCACTGTGACAGTCGCTCTGACAACCACCAAGCTTTTGAAAACAATGGGCTTCAAGGTCTGTTGCACATCATACCTTCTAATTACAGAGCAGCTAACATTTGAGGCCTTAATTTCCAAGTGAGGTCAATATAACCAGCTCTTCTGCTTTATGCTTTTTTTTCTCAGAGCTCCATTTTCTAGCAGAGATCAGCTTCATTTACAATGTACGTAAAGAAATGGTTTTATTTCACAAATATGCTCTTCCACCTTTTCTATTCTTAGTTTTCCTTTATAGAAAGGATGGGAAAAATACTACTCTTTAAAAAAAAAAAAAAAAATCAACTTCTAAAATATTTGACTCTAGTGAAAATTTGTTAAATATTGAATTCATATGCACAAAAACTAGTGCAGCAGTGGTGAGCTAAATTGATGCAAATAGAAAATCCTTCTTTGTATATTCCCCCCACTGATTATGGAAAATGCCAGAATGGAAAATGCTAAAACTTTCTAAAATATAATGTCACATTACTATACACTTTGACAAATGTTACTGATCATTCCTGGAGTGTCTAAAATAACATTCAAATAAGTACATTATATTATTCTAAGGCTCATTCAGCAGGTGGAATTGAATTCAAAGGACTGCTTATTTGCAAAATGTGAATGTGCCTGAGGATCTAGAGTTTAAACTTGCTTATTGTACACGGCCACAGTGGAGTTTTACATTGGACTTGCCCATTATGAGGTTTGGTATAACTTAATCAAACTGTTTTATGGACTAAATGAGTCTGAACATAACCAGTCTGGTACATAATCAGTTACTGCCACCTCACTGTTTTGTTCTGCTGCCCCCAACATTGGTGGCTGTACACCATGCTGAGCTGCCAGCTGGGTACTGGTGATGCTGCTTCTGGGTGTTGTGTGTCTGCCTGCCATAACAGGATCACCTTCCTACAAATGAATTCAGGGCATACTTATAAAAATTAGCAATAAATTTCATTTATCAATGCAACTGTGAATGCACAGAGAGTTCCCAATCCACTTTATATATTTTCCACTTTTTCAGGTGAAGTCCTCAAGTTCAAGATGACAGAAATTGCCTATCACTGGCAAATTAACAAGTTTATAGCATATTGTTTACATTATTTTTGCAAACTGTATGCAGCAGAAAATTCAATGACCTCCCAACATCCCTCAAGTCCAATTTTACAAAAATCATTTTACAATTGTTTTTTCCTGCCTACCTGAGGCTATTTCTCCCTTATTCCTGCACAATGCCGTGAATCTTGCCCAATAGCTTATGTCTTAGCTATAAAGGTGATCATTTTCTTCGCTGAGAACAATCACCATTAGAGCTGTTTATGCAACTGACCTGCTGATTTTTACAGTCTGATTTTCTCTGGTTTATTTTTTTATTGAATAAGCTTTCCATCTTTCTCTACTAACATTATTTGGCAGCCTATCTCAGCTAGTTACTCTGTTAGTGTCAAAACCATTGCATATAATATGAAATAAAAAAGGTATACTTTGTAATTTATATTTCCCTGTTTACCTTGTAAAATAACAAAGATACAGTTGTGTTGGGGATGTAGTCAAGGCCAGAAAAAACAGAGCACTTTTAATACTGTTTGAAATCTTTCTAATCAAATAAACCCAAAAATATTCCTCTAAATCACCATATTTAAAATATCTGCTACCAAGAAAATAAAATTAAAGAAGCATCATTTAACAGTGGAATGGATATTGCTTCAGGTTCAAAAAAAAAGCAAAACAAAACAAAGCAGTTTTACTTAAATGTTTTACTCTAGATTAAATTTTAAAAAATCAGATGAAAATTTATGAGTACATTCCTTTTGCAATCCATGATTCTAAATAGCTTAAATCTAGTAGCAAGTACCGGTTTAAGGGTCTGAAATAGACCTTTATCTTTGTTGCCATGCTGCAGAAAAAGAAAAAAATATAAGCTACAATCCTACAATCCATAACCCTTCACACCATATATCTTTTTACTTTCCAGAATAAAAGACAGAGACACAATTTATTGGTAGAGATGTAGCCCAGAACCATCAAGGAGATATGCGTTCCCTGCAGAAATTATAAATTTCTAAATTGTAACAGTACTAACTTTCTGTAGTAAATTCATACTGCAATGCAAGCACATTCTGAGTCTTTCCTGACAAGTAACTGACTCCTTTTAGTAACAGTTGGCAGAAGGAAACTCTTAATACTTACCAGTTCTCAGTTCAACAGTTCCCAAACTAAATCCTGTCTATTTTTCATTTTCATGTGAGAAAGTACTGTACTGCTTGGAATGCACCAAATAGTAAAAAGCATGAAGTTTTTTAATAAAATCTGGTGAACATAAATAAAATTCTCTATAAAGTTATATATTATTATATATAATGTATTGTGGATTTTATATTTTATTCTATGTAATATGTATAATATATAATATATCTTATATTCTCTATTGTGTTCTATCTGCTATGTGTTATAATATCTAAATTATTATATTGTGTATATATGTGTATATATTTATGTGTATCAAAAAATATCCTTCATAGGGCTAGAGAAGCATATATAATGCTAGAAATTGCTGGCTAGGAGTTTTAGAACTGCTTGTACAATTTTAGTCAGCTCCAACAATAACCTCAGTTTTGACTTAAAGCTGATGGAAGGCATTGGACAGGTCTTAAAATTCTTTGTGAAACTGAGGGCCACCACCCTGTACAAGATTAACTCCCTTGCACTTCTGAGCTAAGGAGATAGTCTGAAAACACTGAGGCCCTGTTGGTTTGTTAGCCATCTTTGGGGAGTATCTCATTCTCTGTTATTTCAAAGAGCAATTAAATAACAGAGGTGTCAGACAGACAAAAGCATCAGGACGGAATACAGAAGAGTACCCCATGCTGCTCTGCATTGACAGTTCTTTGCACTTTAGGCTTATGGTACCTAAATCTAAACTGCTGTAACTAGCACTATAGAAAGGTCTAAGTTGGTGAAGGGCAGAGGCGAGCAATCAGAAAGTAAATGGGAATAAAAAGTTGTTTTGAAACTGATTAAAATATGTTCTTAGCCACTGCAGCTGCAATAGTGCTACATCAAAGGTGACTAGGAAGACCTCATCAGACTTCTATCCATCTTTCTGTGTCTTCCTCCCACTGTTGCTTCTCAGGTTTCCAGGATACCTTCTCCTGGCCTCAGCAGCTCCAATAGGGGTTCTGGCAGCCAAATTAGAAGAGGGGCTGGCTCGGACCCCCAGGTCCCGGGGCTCCATTTCTGGGCAAGCGGTATCTTTGCTGTTAGGAAGGTTGGACAGAGAGCAGACCACTGCAGCTGATATATATTAAAACTTTATTCCTCCCAGAGAAAAACATAATATAACAACCTATATCAAGCACAGGCTCGTCTCTTACCAGGTTTCTTATGCCCTCAGCCAGGGAGGGCAGGGTGAGGAGATGAGCCAGTGAGTGAATGATGGAACAGTGACATCCAGCCCGTAGGGAACAAACAGGGGAGGAACAAAAGCAACGGTGCCAATCCTGGATCTCCAGTACCCGAGGATCCCTGGATCTGATGCATTGTCAATTAACCCCATGAACAGGCATCAGACACCTGGGGAAAAATCCAGAAACTGGGAACAGCAGCAGCAGCAAGCTGAACAGAAAAGCCTGTTCAGTCTGTGGCTTCCTGGATACTGAAATTAGCCCATTGGGATTTTTCTCTAATGGGCTCTTCCACTGTAACACTCCCATTAAATCCCCAAAACCACACAGAGAAAGGAGCTTTAGCACTTAATCTAGAGATGCAACTTGCCAGTTACTTCTCTAGCACTGCAGGATTTATTCCTGCCTTACATATCTGCCCTTGACCAGAAGGGGATCAGATGGAGAGGCCTCCTTGTTCACCCAACACACAAGGATATGACTTGTTGAAGGATCTTGAAACCTTCTTTAAAAATGCAGTTAACTTTTCAGATCTTTACTACTGTACTGTGTTAGAGAAACCTTAGGTTTGGAATCTGTGTGTAGTTGTGTTTAGTTAACAAGGGGAATTCACACAGCCTGTCATTAATGAACCCGCAATAAATACAAGCTATGTTTTAATAGAACAAGAAGAGTTAAACCTTGGTTGCAAACATTTGGAGGAACAATTACAGAAGTAAAGCATGTAAGGAACCATGTACAAAATGCACAGAAGAGAATTACCTTAAGGTAGGTCTCTCTCTGCCATCACTGGACAGTGCATATTTTTTGTTATACCAACCAACTGTATGCAATGTCTTGGATGCCTTAAGGAATCTAAATTTGTGCTAGATGCTCATGTTTAGTTTATAGACTCCTACCCAAAGTGTCATGAAAATCATATTATAGTTGTTAGATCTGGATTTGTCATCAAATACTTTAGAAGAACTGAGGTTCTCTCTCCACAGTGCTCCATTTCTCCCAAGGCACTATTATGGATGTATTTGTTTATTCCTCAATGTACTGAGGGCTTTTATGATTTCTGCTGAAGCTTTAAAGTGTGTCTGAAGAACTCCCTTTTTCTCTACTCAGTCAAGAACACTTCGGTGTACTTATGCTGTTTTAGCTGTTCTCTGAAAAGAAATGCCTGTCAGTAACTTTCTGAGCTAAAAAGCCTGGAAATGTCTGACACCTCTCCTATTTACTTCTAGCCTCAGAAAATCAGTTGACTTGTGAAAAATGAGAAGTCTGAATACAGTGAACGCTGAAAGAGAGCCATGTCACTTCAGGAGGAGAGATTTTGTTTTCTACACCTTTTCCTTTTGCTTCTGCTTCTGTCAAAAAAAAAAAAAAAAAAAAAAAAAAAAAGAAAATTTTTTTTGTAAAAGGGGNAAAAAAAAAAAAAAGTAAATTATTATGGTATAAGGGCAGAGTGGAAAATAGTGACAAGAATTAGGAATTAAATTAATGGAATATCTATCCCATGTATAAAGCAAATCTGCAAAACAAGAGAATGAACATGAACATGTATAAACATTTTTTATGCGTGATTCTTGTATGAAGGAACTCTGTGTATGTAATATTTATATCATAAGCAAAATGAGAAAGTATTCTATAAATACTGCAGCACATACCTAAAGAGAAGAACACTAAGCACATTTCTTTGAGAATACACTGACAGATTGTATGTGACATTGCTTAGAATGAGAAATGCAATTTTCATTATAAAGGACTTGAGAATGTTGGTCATTTCCAGTCTGTATCAGTGTGAATTCCATAACTTCAGACAATAGACAGAAAGGTGACAGGTAATTTAATACAGATAGATTTTATCATTTCTAAGTCATCAGTAATCTCACTCGTCACTGACTGACAGTGGAAAAAGTGGACCTCAGAAGCTACACTGTCTGATCCACTTAGTGGATCCACACTAAGTATCACAGAATCAGGGGTTAAAGATGACAACAACAGAGAGACAAAAGGAGCTGCAATGTACCAGGTTGCTGGGGCAATACAATTTAGTCAATAAAACTGTCTTTCTTATCTAAACAAGCAAAATCATCTGTCAGTGTGGAAGCATCTAGACTAATGGAATCCTATATTGTAGCTTTTGTCCCCTATAGCTCCATCTTGTTCAAAATTTATGTATATCCCACCCCCACTACAGAGGAATGCTGTCAGACTCTGGTTTTAGGTTTGTTAAGAACTCCTGCAGTTATCAGGAATGAGGTCACTGATAAGCCTACCTAAATTTTTTATGTTTATTTCCAATTAAAACACTTTTGGTCTAGGATTTAAATATATTCCTGCCATGTTTGGGCCTAAATGTTGCAGTGTTGTTACACTGTGAGTGGAGAGACTTGTGCCAAGCTCCTGCAGATAATTCAGGAGTGACACCAACCCATGTGTTTTAGTTGTCCTTGATGAGAAAGATACAAGACAAACAAATCACTATTACTAGTGAGAGATAATTTGGTTTTTAAAATCCACTTATTTATTACATCTGGAGCTGTTTCATCACATAAAAAGAAACATATCCTAACAGAAGTTATTTTTACTTTGCCATTGTCCTTTTAAACAGTGTTATGGTTGTAGCATAGCAATGCTCAAGCTCACTTTCTCTTTGTCAGGAAGAAAATGTAGAACCACTGTTAAGTAGACCACAAGTTCCTTTTTTTACTAGAAACAGCCCTGCAAGTGATAGAAAAAAAAAACATGCAGGACAGGTAAGAGAAGGCATGTAGTATGAGAATTGTAATTGTCTTCAGTTCTTACCCTGGTGTGGTCGGCCCTTGTCACCCCTCTTGGCTCCTGCATGGTGAGCAGAGGACTGTAGGGTGGCCACAAGAACTCACCTGACCCCATTCATGCAAGGAGAGGCTGCAACATGGAAGGGGAGCTCATGGAGAGATAAAAATAGAGTGCCACTGTCACGGCAGAGCACAACCAGAACATCACTGTTCAGGCTCATCAGTACTGAGTTTATCAGTACTAACTGATGAGCATTCTCATTTTTTGGACACCAGCACTTAGTTTATTTAAAATATTTAATCAGCCTTACCCTCAGAAGTTGCCTCATAACCTTCAGCAGAGCAAGCCCTTGGGCATGTCCTTTTACCAGGCAAGAATATACCATAAGAACAATTTCTGTAGTCTTGTGTAGTTTGGCAGGCTTCATGGAAGACTTCTGTGTGGTAATTGTCACAAATACATGAATAATTTATTTCATTTCATTTTGAACAGGTCAAGAAAGAAAACAAGAATGTGTCCCTTGGCTTAAAAGTTCTATGAGAAGGCATGTTTCTTCATTGTATCTGTCCCAAGAATCTGTTATCTACAGATATCTGTTATCTTATTTTCTTCAAATAAATAGCTTGTCCTATTGAAATGCTGCTTAAGATGAGTCATTCTGAGGTTTGGGGTAACTGCTTTATATGCAGCACTTTATTATTCATGTGAGTGACTTGTGTGATGAGCTGCACAAAGGAATAATTAATTAAACTATCTAAAAATCGAACAATGAATATATATGTTTTTTCATTCTAGTCATTCACTAAAGTGTCATTCGGGATTTAGGAGATTTTGAATTCTGTCTTCTTAAATCACAATATCCAAAGGGGGTCATGATGAGCTTTGTTCCTGTTAAAGTACCAGATGAGGGACTCCTGGAAATTGAAATATAATCTTAACTAAAAAAACCCATAAACATCCCAGTTATTTTATCTACCATTTAATTTTCTAAAACCAGAAAAAGGAATCTTTGCAGTAAATCCAGAAAAAAGAATAGGATTTTTCCTATCTGTGAAATGTGGTGAGAATTGCCTACCAAGCATATTTTTCAGAAAAAAACAATGTTTGTGGGATGAAATAATTTGGAATCAACTATCAAGTTTGCCTTGAATTTCCTATTCATTCATTCAAAACTCTGAATTATAGAATTGTAATACAATTTAGGTAGGAAAGGATCTCTGCAAGTCCCTAATCCAACCCCCAAATAAGGTTAATTTCAGCTGAAGAAGGTTGCTCAGAGTCATGTCCAGCTGAGCTCTAGGATGAAATGCTCTATATAAATTTGCTCCATATTTGTTTGTTTGTTTGTTTTTTTTAACTTGTATCTAAATGGGGTTTCACTTGTGGCAACCTGTGTCATTTGCCTCTTGATGTTCCACTGTGCACCTCAGAAAGGCAGCTGGGTCCATCTTCCCTAGAACTTCTGTAAGTAGTGATCAGTTGTGATTCAACGTCCTCCAAGGCCTCTTTCCTCCTGGCTAGTCTGCCCCAGCTGCCCCACAGGACACAGGCTTAAGTCCCTTTGCCACCTAAGTGACTGTCCCATGGCCCCTCTCCAGTTTGTGATGTCACTTTTGTTACAGTGAGTGGGTAGTATTGGGCACTATATCCTGGATATTGGACTGTATTCCAGTCATCACAAGGGATGAGGGGAGGGATCCTGCACAGTCTCCATCCCAGGAGGTCTGCAAGTCTAGACTGGGTAAGGCCCTGAGCACCCTGGTCTGACCTCACAGCCGACCTTCCATCCTGTGGATGCTGAAAAGCTTTTAGCAGAGAAATCTTTCAGCTTTCTGCAGCATTTTGTGAGAGCTCTGTCTTTCCCATGCAAGCTATCTAAAACAAAGTTATCATTTTGTAAATACTGGCACCTGCAGATTGTTTTGTCAGATTGTTATGGCTCTAACTAGCAAAATATTTGGAAATGGGTGTCTTAGAATTTGGCCAATCTCCTTAAGGGGTGGATGGACAGAGGACCAATTATCTTATGTCATTTAACTCACTTTTTGCAAGCTGGCATATAAAAGACTTGGGAAAAACCATTAAATCAGCTCTTGCCACCAACCATTGATACAAAATCCTGGACTTGGTGTGGTTTTTCTACCTGTCCGTGTTGCGACAGTGACACCATCCTAAGTTTTCCCGTGTCCCTGTAAGCAGTGACCTCCCTGACTCTGCTGACTGCACTTCTGCTGGGGCAGCCCAGTGGAAAAATAGCCTTGGTCACCCCAGAGGCACATGTCTGACTCATGCCTCTGCTGGTCTTGAGAAGCTGAGATAACAGGAGGTATAATATGCCCCAGACTCATCTGGGGTACATTCAACATGTTTGCGTAGTGACACACTTAAATCTATGAACAGTGAACAGACACAGGGTTAGCTAAGGGTTGAACTGTGCAGCTTCAATATGACATATGCATCAATGAGGTTATTTACTTCTCATTTAAAAAAACAATTCCTATTTTATTTTCTGTCAACACCTATTAAAGCAAAGACAGCCTATGAGTGACAGTTTATTTGTCTAAAACAACACTGCTGGCATTCCCTCTCCACTTTTTTTTCTTAAATGAAAAGCAAATCAAATTTTTTGCAAGTTTCTGACCTCTTTATGACCCTGCATTTACTTGCCAAACACATGTTAAGGCAGAGTGAAATTGCATTTATTTCGGATATAAAATGACACACTCTGTGGCCAAGTACTTTGCTAAGAAACAATACCTTATCCATTTTTCACTTGTAAAAAGAAAAGAGAGCCTGTTCATTTTACAGAAATGAAAAGTGGACTAGGCATTATTTATAACATCTGCCAAAATCTGGCCAAGCGAACACCTCTAGCAGCTCTGGAGAGAGGATAGTGTTGGCTGCATTTTCTCAACTCCTCTGTGTACACATGAAGAAATTTCTAAATATACTGATGGCTTTTTGCGTATCAGTAATAAAGAACAAGAGAACAAAATAGCAATTAATAATGTTAAGTAGCCATACGCTATTACAAGGCCACTAAAAAATTCAGTGAGTGATTAATCAGCTGAATGGTTCATTTTCCTTGGGGGTCTAACAAACAATTAACAGTGATTAATGAACCAATTTATTTCCTTTTGTAAAAATATAAACTGAAATGAACAAAGTTGTTGTCTGTCCGTCACCAGATTGTTCCAGTGAAACTGATGAAAAATACAAGCAACAACTGGGGGAAAAAAAGATAAAGATTAATGTAGGATTCAGATGGGGAAATTTTAGCAGCTCCTTTGATCTAAAATCTATTACTATTTTTTAAAAAATCTTTATGTTTCAAGTTTCTAAGCATATGACAGTTATACAATACCTTGCTGACAACAGTGGACCCACAATGGCCACAAAAATTTTAATGCACTCCCTTGCTCTATGATTTGAAGAATTCCTACTCTTATAGCAACATCCTAGAAAACTTTAAAACATCCTCAAAGCTGAAAGACAGTAAAGAAACTGCTCTGAAGTTTACAGAAGAGATGGATGCTGGGATGCCTTCTATTTGATCACATTACAACTTCCTGTAGAACTCTGGAGCAGTAATATTAAACTCCAGACTGTCCTTCAACACACTCAGCTTTCTCACTATTTTTTGTTTACAGAACCATAATGCTTAAAAGGTCACATCACTGATATTTTATTTTTATATAGAGCAGTGGGTAGATCCTGATTTAATTAAATCCCTTTTGAATTGACTCCCTTCTCCCACAATGAGGGACTCAATTACAATGCCCAGTGTGAAACAACCTTCAGCCTAGAGATGACACAAGAAACCAGTGAATACATACGTAGATGCCAATCATCTGACCTCTGGACTCTAAGGGCATGATTTCTTCTTAGGGGAATGGCAGATTTTGGGTGGAACTCTCAGAGAAAAAGCAGAGAGATCAAATAGCTGTTGCACAACTGTATAACTTGGACCACTGCAAATAATAAATATTTTAAGAGTTTACCATGTTCCTGGCAGAACATTTTCTTAAATCTTACCAAATATTTACTTTGATTGTTGCAAATATCTATCAGAACCATGCAAAAATGATGATTATACTAGCATTTCTTGCCCTCTGGAAGAGAAAGTAAGGCAAGATGTTTTATAAACACCTTATAGAATGGTAATTTCATGCTGCTACTACATGAGCAAATACAGGCTAATGAGAAAAACTTGGTGACAGAAATAATTTAGAAAGAACAGTTCATTGACTGGTGAAGATTTTAGTCTTCTTCAAACCAAATATTGCTGCTTGTTACACATACGAGATTTGGTCTTCCTATGCAGAGCCCCGCTCTGAACTCATTAGAGAGCTTAACAAAACTCATCTTCTTTTATGGTGATTGCCTTTAAAGACAGTTGGGCATGACAAAGCACAACAGCAGTAGTAGGTAAATAAAGAGAACTAGGAAAAGTAAATAGGAAGAGGAGATGAAAAGGTGCTTTGTGGTGCTGCATGCAATTAAAGTTGAAATACAAGGGCTTCAGCAGCAGGAGCAAAGCATAACACATCAGGGTTTTCTTTTTTCTTTTAACTCTACAATCTAGGCCTTTGTCCTCCCCCCAGCTCCACAGCTGCCTTCGTCATTGTTCAGAAGTAGCTGTGCCCCTTTCAGGTTTCAGTTCTTGAGAAAAGGTCAACAAGAGGCAGGAGAAAATATTAAACAACCCCTTATTTAGCTTTTCTCATCAAATATAAAGCTAACAGTCTCCTGGTACCCACAAATTTCTGGAGATTGCAAACACTGGGCAGAGGAGCAGGAGGTCTTAGAAACAGAGATAGTTGGAGAAGCCAATAAAGAAAAACAAATAGCTACACCAAAGAGTCAGGTGAACGCATCAAGGGCAGCATGTTTATCACAATCTTTTTTCTAAATTCTGGTTTGGTATATCATTTTCCAATTATTTTTCTGTTCATTTTTCAACAAAATAGTTACAAAAACAAAGGCTGAGACAATGAAATATAATAAAGGGTTTACATCAAACACCAAAACTTTCCGTTTGCACTAGTAAGATAATTGATTTTGCTTCTCTGCTATTAACACGCTGGGCACAGTACTGTGGGACAATTAGTATATCTGTACTAGCTTCATACACAGGTTTTAAACCCCTCATCATCTACCTGCCCCAAATCTGGTGCGAGGCTGCTGCCTTTTTGGGATGAGAAACACAATGGCACAGTGAAGGAGATGTGCAGAACGGCACTGCCAGTTCACACCTCTGTGATCCAGGGGCTTGGGCCCCATCTTAGGCAGGCCCTGCTTACCAAAGGCTGTACAGATGAAGCCCAGGAGTCCCCAGTGAGATGTGACTGGAAGCAACCTTGGGATTCAAAGAGGGCCCCATGTGCTCCCTTCCAGAGCTTCTTCCCTTAACTTCTGCCCAGCCCCTCTTTGGAGACCGCAGCTCCCAGGTATGGTCTCTGCCCTGCTGTCACCTCTTATGTCACAAGGTACAGGGTGGCTGCTGCCTTCAGTCTGTCACACCAGCAGCACTGCAGAGAGGGTCTCACTGACACCCTGGGATGTTGCCGCTTTCCATCTGGGGCAGGGAGGCAGAAGCAAATAAAAAGTCTCCTTCTCCTGAGGACGGGCTTCCCTTTCCCTGCCTCTCCTCAAGGTACGAGAACAGGAAGATATAATCAAAAAATTTTCAGAACTATTTTGAAGTGTGTCCTATTTCTTGAATATTCAGGTGGTTTTTGGGAAGAGTTTTGTTCATTGTTGGATATTTATGTCTGTCCTCATAAGTCATGGCAAAATTTATTTTCCTTGCAACTGCTTTATCTGGTAGTTAGTAATGGTTTTTGGCCTCTGTTCATTTTCCATGTTTGGAACTACTAAAGCAAATAATTACATAATTAATATGCTATCTTGGTAAGTAACTTATTTTTGTCACTCTTTTAAGTCCCACAATCCTCCTCAGGCTACTTTTTTCCCTTAAAATTTCTGAATCCATTCCCATTTTTAAAGAAAGCTCAAGTGCATCCTTCTTTTCATCCCTGAAGTTTGATTTCTTTTTGCTTTGTTTTAGAGTCTGAAATTTGCTCTCAACTCCTTTGTTTTTCCTCTATAGCTGAATAATTTCCTGCATGAATCATACAGATTATGAACTAGGCTGAATGCTACAAAATGTAGGAATGCAAGATTCCTTTATAAATAATGTCTGCTATAGGTCTGTAGTTTTAAACTATCATGCCTGAACTGCAAATATATTGGCTATCAAGGGTCTATATAAAAATGATGCCACAGAAAATATGCATGGGCCCCTTCAAATTTCAAGGAAAGTCCACAATTCCTGAATGACTCAGGAGAAGTCAAACCTCAGTTTTTCTGATACTTAGGTCCAAGGATGCATTGTCTGTGAATTAGTTTGAAAATAGTATATTTGAAGAGATACCAGTCTTTTTGCTGAGACTGCACCCATCTTAGAGGAGATAAGCACTGAGTTTTGCTGTTGTATAAGGAAAAGTAGCTATTTGTAACCTCACAGTTATTCTTTCCATTCTCAGAATTCTCATTTAAAATCTTCACATCCCAGCAGAAATGATGGGAGACATATTTCATTGTATTTGAAACTGGGAGAGAATACCCACTCCAGATACTTATTTGTAAGCTTTCCTTTTTAAGAGGTTTTGTTTTTTAACAAAAAAAAAAAAAGTTTGCTGTCACAAATTTATCATCTTTTATCAAATCTAAATCAAGAATACAGGTACAAAACCACAACATAATTAAATGAATAAGAAAGAGCAGTCATAATATTTATGGCCACTGATTTCTCTCTTCTTCCCTCTTTCCAGTTCTGCACAGCAGTTTCTCCCATGATTCCTACTAATGGCCTAAGCTTATTTTATCCATGAGGGAAAAGACCTACTGATATTTTGACAGATGCTCCTGATTTATTTGAGGGAAAGTCTAACTTCCAGCTACTCCTCTACTTCCAATTCATGATGTTTCATATTTGCTTTGCATCACAGCTGGGTACAATGGTTCCAATATTTACAATTTCTTCCATGCTTCCTGACATCTGAAATTTGTTGCTGTCCTTAAGAGGACTGGAAGGTTTGCCATATTAAGTCATGTCTTCAGATTTTGTCGGCCTGAAGTCTTTCACATAAGTGCCCTTGGTATTTCAGACATAAAGAAAATGAATGACCAAGAGGAGGCTTTCTAAACTGCTCAGCTCTGTGTGGAGCAGTGGGAGACAAGATCTGAGCAACCTGGTCTAGTGGAAGGCATCCCTGCCCATGACAGGGGATTTGAACTGGATGATCTTTATGGTCACTTCCAACCCAAACTATTCTGATTCTAAGAGGCCAACAACTGCAAACAGACACATAGAAGAAACGAATTACTGATAATTACACAAATCTTGTAAAACAATCTTAAATACTGTAGGAAATTAGCAGATTTAGCTTATGACACTTTAGCTTATGACCCTCATCCATGAGAGCTCTAGAATTTCCTAACACTCCCCTAACAGTAGCTTTGGTGAGCATCACCACAGCAACAAGTCAGGGGTGAAAGACAGCAGGAGAACTGGTGTTCAGAAATATATTTAATGACACAGTGAACTGCTGTCCTAAAGAAAATCAAGTGAGTGATCAGAAGAATGTAGGGACTTCCAAGATGTCTGTTTCAAGACAAAAAAAAAAAAAAATTCTGTGAAGCTTCACTGAGCAGTCTCTGTTAAAATAAGCAAGAAAGTGAGTAGCATTGCATTAGATTGGGTTATCTGAAACATCTTTCTGAATAATGAAAAGTAGTGCAAGATTATGGTAGTGGGATTTAACACCTCCTGAAAGAAGGTGGGAGGATTTTTCTTACTGTTGCTGATACCTTTGGTAGCATCTGCAGCAACTAAAATTTAAAGGGGTACAAAAAATTACATCATCGACCTGCCATGGGCATAAAATGGACTATGTAGAGAAGATACAAGCAAGTAGATATAAGTGTTTTAAAAACAGAAAGAATTCTGCAAGACTTCATACTAAGAAAAACCAATGGGCCTAAGGAACATCTGTAATACTGCAGCAGGAAATTACTCCATTTGAGCAAGAGCATTAAAAGCATAAAATGAGGCAAAAAATCTGACAAACAGATATGTAGGTGCAGATCCAGCTGGGAGGTGGGAACTCTCAGGTTACAGTACTAGCTGAAAAACACACGGATGCAGTCTCTATGGATTTGGAGAACTAAGCAGAAGAATGCATCATCTTTGCCTCACAGAAAGATTTAGGTTTACTGACCTTTGTCTTGTGCTGCCAGGAGAGCCCAGAGATGGCATAGCTGGCTACCATTCCTCCCTCCCTCCCCACTGAGCTTCCAGCACTGGGGGGAGGAAGGGTTCAGGGCACTGGGAGTGCATGTCAAGAAGGGCCTGTAATTCAAGAGTTACACTTGAAAGAAGGAGCTCTCACCACAGAAAGAGTGAGAAACTGCTACGCAATTCTCGGTTCTGCCAACACTGAAAATACACCTCAGGGTCCTTTATTCTTGAGTGGTTGCACTGTGAAAGTCTATCCTTCACATAACAGGCTCTCACTGGTTTTCAAAAGTCAGGTCCTTTGATGTACATGGAAATAAACAATATTATGAGGCATTTAAAGTACCAAGTTGCTTCTGAAAAACATTATTAAGCCTTTGTCTCCATATATACACACTTAGCAACCTTGGACTTTGGCTACAGAAATGACTACAGAAGCCTTAAGCACTTTTAAAGCCCTGACTATCAGTGACTGGAAAGTTTATAACCTCTTTTGAACCATGTCGGTAGAAACGTAAAGAAATACTGCCCTGTCTCACAGCTGACATTTTCAGACACGTGGATCTTGAGTTTCTTCACATCCTTGACTTCTGCAAATAGAAAAATCTTGCTGAAATTCCTTAAAACATTATCTATTAACCCTTTTATAGTTTGCCAAAGTAGCTGCTGCTGCTGGATTTCCTTCACTTTCTTTGAGGAAGGGATATCAGCTTAGAGCCTTACCCTGGCTCTTTGCCTGTAGTCAGATACACAATACAAAATTGCCCTTTTTGCATTGTGCCATGCATGACTCAGTGAATTAAAGTCATGATACTAACAAATTAGCATGGAGAAAAGGCATAATAGTGGTAATATGCAACAACAAAAATGAAGAACTCTTTCATGTATATGAACATCTCCTTATAAACTGGGAATGAGGAGGGAAACAATAGCAAAGGAATGTACTGAAGCAGATTGAATAGCTCAATACTTCATAGAGTGATGTTGGTTGAAATAGTCCTCTTGCATCACAAGACATTAAACAACAGGCATGCAGGTTCTGAGCTTTAAAATACTCTTGTAAGCACTATTTTCTAAAAATGGATCTGGAGCAGTTGCATGAGCAGCACCCAAACTACTGGCAACACAAGGGCATGGTGAAATCCAATTGTTTACTCAACTCCATTCTGCTTTGTTCTGCTGTAATCCCTGTTGAAAACTGCCTGTAATGAAACATGAGAGACCTACATAAACTTGGATATAATTCTCATGAAAAGAGTTAAGGATAATGTTCACTTCAGTTTAGCAAAGACAAAGCATTCACTCATCCTTCCTCATCTCACTGGTTTAACACCTGTAATAGTCCCAAATAATAGACATGCATTGTGCTCATGCAATTAAAGCAGTGTTATAAAGATGGCCAAAAAGTTTAGTGACTTAGCAATGTTATTTTAATTATGCATTCCATTACTGTCCATTGTGAAACAGGAAGTATCATGCAGTCATTGAACAGGAACAGAACATTTCAGGTGCAAGGCAATACATTTAGAAATGACAGGATGAAACTGCAAGGGCATAGAAACACTGTGAATTGTTTCCCTGAGATACTGACATAATCAAGGGACTAATATTCCCTGAAATTATGTGAAGTGCAGGCAGATACCTGTGAAGTGGCAAAGAGAGGACCATGTCATTCACAGATCTGAGACTTTGGAAAATGAATGTTTAGGAAAGTCACTTTTACATGCTCAGAGAGTGGATAGGAAAGGAGTATGTAGATTAGAGCCTGAATATTTTCATAATTGCTTGTTTTTCCACTCTCTCATTATCATTCCCCTTCAAAGGAAGCTAGAAGAGAAGTTTGAGTGATAGTTCTACATCCTCCCTTCCTCTCTTTCCAGCCAGACCATTTGATGTCCTGGTGGGTGAGGTATTTGCAGCTCGGAATGGGCCACTTGAGTCATATTTCATTGAGATGAGTTAGGAAATTCATCAGACTTCTAAAAGGCAGAAGAGTCTGCATGGCCAAAATGCAATAGTCATGTTAAGCCAGGCCTAAATCAACAGAAGGACGCAGTAAAGTAAGGTGAAAATCTGAAAAGCAACTCTGGAAAAAAGAAAATATTTTAGAAAATATGATTAAGAAGTTTATATGCGCAAACTGATAACCAAATACAGTATCAAGTAGAGAAAATGCCTCAAGGATATAAGATGTAAAGGAACCCATAAGAAAACATTAGATATAACCCCATTTGGAAGCAGTGCAACATACAGAGCAAATAAAATTTCATCTGCTATAGGAATAGATGTGCTTGAAAATAACCATTTCGAGGTGCCAGACATTCACGCCTCCAAAATAATAAGCCATAAAAAAGAACAGACTCTCCCAAGTGGTCAGACCACCTACCTCTTCTGAACTCTATCCTTCAAAGAGAGGTTTCCTTCTCTAAAGAGTGACAGATTCTGCTGCTGAAAAGCGTTTCACTGGAATAATTTATGGGAGGGAAACAAAGAAGTACTGAAGAGATCTAAAACACAAAAGAAAATACTTGGCCCTAAAAATTCTGTGCATCTTGGAAAACTCCATCCCTTCTATTTTATAAAAAAAGACAATAGTGGGTTTATGGAATATCCAATTGATTTGTCCTTCCAAATTTGACAGGTGCTTTCACATTGCTTTTCCAGATGAGAATATTCTAAGAAAATAAAGTTCTGAAAAAATAAATTTAGAAAATAATGTAAGGAAATGTGAATATACAGAATAGCCTCATCTGTATGATTAAATACAGACCTGAGATCTCCTACACCCCTGTGAAAGTTTGGATGAGGAACAAACATCTCAGAGACATGATGGAACTTGTTGGCCCAGTCAGTGGGTCAGGCCTCTCACCCTCCTACGTCTTTGAATTTCTCCCAACAGGCAGAATAACAGAAATGTTAAAGTTCTGGTGGCCTTTTCTGCATCCAGTCACTCAGATTTATTTAATTATGGGTGAAGGTAGAAATAACAAGATAGGGGGGAAAGAGAATGGCTCAGCAGTGTAGTCTAAGATCTATATCAATCCCTCTGCTTTTAAATAACTTTGTTCTCATTTTTGAGTGAGAGACTCAGTCTAGAATAAGAGTTCCTTTCATGTCTCTTGCTCTGGTCCAGTGATTTGCCCTCAGTAGGTGTTTCTGTGTCAGGCAAGTTTCAGCAATCATGCCAAACTGATTTGTCATTAGAATTAGATTTGTCGGTTTTCTACCAGACTGCCCAGAACATCTGTTATCATGTACTACTTTTATCCTGCACCCAGTGGTCCCCAACAAAGTGCCTGCATTTTCACTGAGGCAAAGATAATGTCCCAATAGTATTATTTTGCAATTCCAAGACACAAATTTCTAATATAAGTGCTTATTGCAAAGCTAGTCACACCAAAGGAGGTATTTCCAGGTTTCAGAGGTCTGTGAGGCAGTTCCAGATTTGAATCCAAGATCCTTCACAGTGGTGAATGCCTTTTAGTTTCTCATTGTACGTAAGAAGGCCACTTGCAAAATCCAGTTCCAACTAAGATCTTACTTTCTACATAGTTTTCAGAGCTGTGTTTTCATACTTTTAGATGAATCTACATACGGATATTAAACATTATGAAAAAAGTAGCTACTGACTCTCAAAATTGCACAAACCCTTTTGAAACCTTAAATTATCATAACCTGAGCAGTTGTTACTATCTAATACCACCCCTGCCCGGCTCCGTGGGGTCCCATGTGCCCCCAGAGACCAATGGGCAGGTTCAGTGTTAGAGTCAGTGACAAAGAGTCAGGAAGAGTATTTGCTTTCATCCCAGCAGGAGGACTCATTGCTTCCACGCTGTCAAAGGCTGCAGGAGCAAACACCAAAACCTCACTTGTATCCAAGGGTGGGGAAAAGGCGGGACTAGGAAACGGGGACCAATGGACAAACTCTGGGGGAGGGACAAGGGGCACAGGCTATCAGCCAACAGGGGAAGCCAGGCTGGGGTAGATTACCATAATAGAGCAATACATCCTGGGAGAAGCCTTTTTGGCCACCCCAACATAATGTATGTTCACTGTCCACCACACCAATCATTGCTTCCTCCTATTTACAATTTTTTAAAGCTACTTAAAGGCAAGAATTGTGATTTTACATATTTCCCTGCATCTCACAAGCACAAGTAACCCTATCCCCTTTCTTAGAGCAACTGCAGATCATAAGATAAACATTAAAATATACTCTGAAACACATCTTTCTCTCATTTAATTTTCCTAGGAAATTTATCAAAGCTGTGGTCAGATGTTTTCTATATGATATTCCTGCTAAAAGCTAACATATGATGCACTGTGATGCTAATGAGAATTCTGAAAATATGGATTACAACAGAGTACACACACTGTTACTCCAGTGAACAAAACTGATATTAGAAAGCTGTGTTATCAGATCACCATTTTTATAGTTGAACATCACACTGATACTGCAGCAGGTGCTGCTAATTCAGAAGATTTTTGGTGCTTCCCCCAGTATGTTTTTGCTGAGCTAAACAATTATCCAGTTGAAAAATACATCTTTCTTTGTTTTACAACATTGAAAAAAATAGTTTGTCTGAATTTTCTTTACTTTCCTGCAAGATGATAATGACACATTTTGCGTGTTAGTGCAGTGAAACCTTACTAACTGTGCACACTGGTTCACTAGTCTTCATTCAGCTGAGTAAAAATTAGCCTTTGCATTGCTTCAGTATCATCTTCTGCAAGTACATATTTTCACATTAAAAGCTGAGGGTTTTTCACACAAAAAAAAAAAAAAAAAGAAGTAACAAAAGAAATAACTATTTTCAGATAAGACTTAAACACAAAAAATGTACTCACAGCCACGCTGCTATAAGAAGAGCAGAAGAAAAAGATTGAGGGGTTATGCAATTGGTTTGGATTAGGAGTTCCCAGAAAATTGAAGTTCCAAAATCACAGCTAAGTGGGCCTTTTTCTCTCTCAAGTTTTAGGAAGCAAAATGTTCAGAGTTTGCTGAAATCTTCTAAGCTGACTGAGGGCCTTCTGTAGGTGAAAAACTTCCCCTCCAAATGCCACTCTGCCCTTAGGAATACAGGATGACTGATGGTGTTGGCTTTTATCTCATCTTGACTGTAAACCAGGGGCAACCCCTGGATTTCAGTTCTAAATAACTTTTCACTCACAGTACTGCACCCTCAAGAAGTCTTGGTCATGGCACTGAAAACATTGCTTACTCTGTATTTTTCCAGTGCTTTCTCTTTTCCTCACTTACAAGAGATGACATGGACAAAAATTGCAGAAAAACACATTTCTGCTTCCTGACAGACAGCAGAAGTGATTCCACATAAGCAGCTACACAATGAGTGATGAAGATGGAGATTTGCCAATAGAAGGTGAAGAGAGCTGGGCGGCACTGATTTTGAGTGACAGATTCAGATGGGGCAAGGACTGAGAGTTGAATGAGTTATCCTCATGTTAGGAGATCAACCATTTACCACAGTGTTATTGCTCCTTGGAAGAAAGGACAGCTCAGAAAAGATCAGCAGTATATCTATTCAGTTATGAGCAAAGGTGAAAAAATCTGTAAAGCAGAAAAATCAAAACTTTTGTGGTTTACATTGATAGCATCCTGAGTAGATTTTTTTTTTTTTCAGATTTGGAAAAAAAAGTAGGTCTTCCCCTTCTATCTTTACTGATTAGAAATAGGGAGAAATTAAAGCACCAGAAATACAATATGTGACATTGGATTTTCTCTTCTCAAAGGGAAAAGTAAAAGTTGAATGTTTATGTCTGTCATGCTCTGGATGACTATATAGCAGCATAAAAGTTATTTGATAAACAAAAAACGTCTCCCTAAATTAGATAAACTTGGATATCAAAGGGTCTGAAAAGAATAGGATCTAGCTGAGTGCACTATGGGGCCAGTCTGTGTTCAGCTTCCTGCACAGGCAGCATGGCATGAGAAACCTTCTACATCCAAAATTCACCAGATCTGAGGCACATATACTTACTATTTGTGCAATGCTCCTACAATCTGCTGCTCCCCAAGCTGCTGGACTCACTACAGTGTCCACTCAACCATTTAGCTTTTCCAGACGAAAATATGTGTTCATGTACACAAGCAAATTAGTTCATTAGTACCCACAGGGAAGTATCTGTGCATTCACCAAAGCTGCCATGAATCCACGTTAGGAAGCTGTAGTGGAAAATATAGGGAATGGAGCTCCTGCCTCCCACAGTTCTTAATTCCGTAAGATTGACAAGATAAATCTCACAAGGTCTTTTTTATTTCATTGTCTTCATCTTCTTAACAAGAATTGGCTAAGAAGGAGAGGAGATTTGGACATTCATTTCATCAGTGATTCAGAGAATCGCTAATGAAAGTAAATGCCTGATGCCAATAGAAAATGTTGCAGCAAATACAGAAACACATATATTAAATACATGGATGTGGTGTCACAAAGACTTTTCTCTGATAAACTTGCATTTTCCCAATTAAGTACAAAATTTAATTTCATGCACAAAGTCTGCATGCGCCTCTTTTTTCTCTTCTGGCTTTGACATCATCCTGCAGCTCTAGTTATTACTGTGTAATTGTCTTGAAATGTAGTTATTGTTAGGAATCGTTGCAGATGTTCCCTGTGTAATTCAAACTAAATGAATATAGAATTAAATTACCAGTGCAAAGCTTTACCAGTGCAAGTTGCAGCAAAAATGGTAAATTATTGCTCTCTTTAGAGGAAACTATCCAAAAATGTAACGGGAAGTTAAGTAAGCAGTATTTCTTGCTCGGAAATCCAGAAAGATTGAAAACAGGATGTCAGAGTTAGTGGTGAATAGCTTAATATATTGTCCCTATTCAAGACATGTGATATTGAAGTACCATTGCTCTGTGACTCTGATTAGGGAGAAGTCTATAAAAATGCACCAGCAGCTGTCTTAAATTTTACTGGGACCTGGATTACTACCATGGACCAGAGGAGTTTGTGGTTATTTTATATTATATTCCATAACACCTAGTACTTTCAGTTGTCTTTGGGAAAGCTTAAAATGTGCTAAAGACCCTGATGACTGTGAGTACTTCCCCAGTCATCAGACCACAAAGAGGTAAGAAGTATCAAATACCTCATTTTGAAGAAAGGATTTGAGTCCCCAGACCTGTAAATCAGACAAGACACAGTCTACAGTGGAGGAGGTGCATATTAATATGCAAGTTATGTACAATGATGGGGGGAAATCAGCATTTCAAGGTGCCTTTCTGAGCTGGTGGTTCCCTTAGCCCCCCATCATGAGTGATACTTTCATTGTGCAACTATTCAAAGGCCAACAAAGAAATTAAAAGAATATTTTATGGCCTTAAAGGAGGTACAAACCCAAGACAAAGCTGACCTGCCAACAGCTTACAGACAAATGCATGTGGATTACAGAACTCAGAGAGAATCAGTGATGATTCCACAGCTGCGTAGAATGAGCAGACCATGAATGACCTAGCCCCCCTTTATTTCTCTTTGCAAAACAGACAGAGGCCTTTCAACTCTTAACTTTCTGAAAATGAAGTGTCAATAACATTTAGGACAACTTTGGACCCCTGACTGGGGCCAAATAGCCTGTGTGTGGGAAGTTCAATGAATACACCAGATGAAAAATGTGAAGTTACAAGTATCTGAGTGAACTTTAGGTTGTTTCACAGGCTGGGGTTTTTTCTTGTTTTGTTTTTTTCCCCATGACTATTTCTGCATTTAGAACATTTAAATTGACACTTGCAAATAGGTCTTTACTTTGTGAACATAGCTAATCCAATCCACAAAATCTGGATTTTTTTCCAATATACTCTTTTTATTCCCATAGAAGTCAGTGATGGCTGTAACAGCTTTCCAAACTTCCTCTGAAGTCAGTGAAAAAAAATCTCATCAGCTTAAAAGTATGGAGGTTTTCGTTCTCAGTGGAAGTGTATGCTATTGGGGTTTTTCTTTGTTGTTTTTAATATGCATCATTCTGCAAAATCTGGATTCTACACTAATTGCTAACTCCTTTTAATAAAAGCACTGGGAGTTTTGTAGCTGAACTGGGATTTACAGCCAAAGCAGAAACAAAAATTCTTCTATTTCCAAAACAAGTTCAACAGACATTATAGGAGATACCTTACAAGTACATTCATTGAATTATTGACTTGCACAGACTGACTATTTACATAAAAGAGAAGAGAAATAGCCACAAAGTTTGGCTTGAGTTAGGTCATTAATTCCACCATTAAGCCTTTGTATCAGTCAGGCTATAGGGACAGAAAGCACATGTTCAGGTCATGAGCTTGGATGATCCACTTTGCCTCTCAAGTTATTCCCCTCAAGCCACAGGAGATATGCAGAGCACTAACTTCCAAAGCTGCCCTTTAGCACCCAAACTGTTCTTTAAGATCTCAGCCTAGTACTTCCTTGCATTTTAAGCAATGAAGAAATATGTCTTCTGAAAACATAAACATGATATTGCTCAATAACTTATTAGAGCTAAATGTTGGATTTCTCCAAATCAACTTTTTTAATTAAATATATAGGTTATTAAAAAAAATGTAACAATAAATAGGATTAATAAATAGATCATAATAGATAAAAGTATCTTCTTTTTTGCTGAATTTTACTTGTGCCATTTTAATTAAATCAGCTGTTATTGAAAAATATTTTTAAAGCAGTATACGTGGAAGATACTAAATGTTATTCTAGTCCATGAGTCCATCAAACATTCTTCATAGATGCACTCACCTTCCTGTCCAGCACAGGCTGAGTGGGAAGTGCAGTATGGGCCTCCATCAACCTGTGGGGCCATTTTCTTGCATAGAGTGCTGTTGAACCAAATCACCTCATACCTATTCAGTTTCTTAAGCTGTCTGAAAATGGAGTTTGGTATTAGTACTTTGCATCTTATACCTATCTCTTTCCAGGCTGCAACATAGAGGGTTTTCATAGTGGGTTTTGACAAACTTGCAAAAGTGTTCATGTTTTCCTGAACAAATTTTTTGATGAAAGTCTGTGCTGTTATATCACCAACAAGTTTCTTTATTGTCAGTTGTCCTTTAATATCTTTTTTCATTTATTTTTATAAGTGTCATCCTCTTTACCATTAAGATCTAAAATATGAGTGGTAATCTTTGACTTTTTTTCTTCTTCTCTACCACTGCATCCAAATCATATCAGTTCTTTCCATCAAATACTAAAGTCTTCAATCTCTTTTGTAGGTTTTAATAATCAGTAACCAGCAGGATTTTAGTTGTGTCTGCCTTGGTGACTCTTACCTCCAAATATATCTTCTCTGGCGGTTTGTTGGCTTGGGTTTGGTTTGGTTTTTTCCAAATGTTGCCAAAGTGATTTTTGCCTAATTCTGATCTTATGTTTTAAACACACACTGTGAAGTTCCAAACACTGGTCTCTTTCTGATCAATTTTTCTACTCTATACCACTTTTCCTGATGACCCCACCAATTAAAAACATTACTTTTAAGAAGTCCTCAGGAAATTATTCAGGGTGAGAGAAACTAATGATGAGTAAGATTCAGTTCAAGGGAATTAAATGCATAACTGCATAGAGAATTTTCAGTAACCAGTGTTTAGATTAAGGCATGTAATTTGGTATCTAGCTGAATCAGAGTCCAGCTAAATGTAATTTTATCTTATCTTTGTGCAATACACCAGATTAGCATTTCTAGACTGCCAAGATCATTGTTTGTGTTAAACAAATAACCCTAAAACAGACTGATACAAATTTTTACTGTGACACTTTGCACTTAGAATATCATCTGTCAAAAGATTGCTCTCAAAGCACTTTACAGACATTAACTAATTGGGCCTAATGACACTTCTCTGGAAACAATGAAGCATAATTAATTCCCTTTTGTGAAAAGGGAATTTAAGGTACGGAGAGAGCAAACAATTTTTCCAAGGTCATGGAGAATATTGCAGAAGATATGGGAACAGAACCCAAATCGTCCAATCCTCCAAGACTGTGATCCAGGCACAGGAACAGATCTATCAGCTGTGGGAGGAGGACAGCTCTTTCTTTCCTTTCTTTGTTATTACAGAAGTATGGGAAATTAATTGCTTTCATTAATTCCACACTAATGGCCTGTGAAGTAACAGTCCATTAGGAAGAAAGCTATTTGCTTCTCCAAATTCTGTGTGTAAACAGCAGTGAAGAAACTGTGTGTTTCCAAGTTTCCACCCTACCCAGGACCATGTATTGTTCATGTTATTCATTTTTATTGATAATGCCATTTGCTGTTTATTGTAGAGTTGTGTTTTTAATCCTGTGGATTTGTATTCTCCAGAGTTAAATCTTACAGTGACAGGAAACAGGCCTCAGAATTTCAATTTATGTGTAAGAGGTTATCTCAAGGACTTCTGTAGATATGTAAATTCATGTCTTAGCTTTGTCATAAATTTTGAGGATTTTCTTTTTTAGCTTAAGCTTAAAGTCAGAGTTTTCCCAGCCTTCACTGAACAGGTAGAGGAGACAGGTAGTTTCCCATCTGCAAATAACAGGTTTGGGAAAAAACCTGCAAAAACTTGCAAAAAATAATTGAAAAAAATTTAAAGGGAAATTTAAAAGTAAGAATGAGAACTAAACATTCTGCTTTAGGAGTCAGCTTCCCAATGTTCTCTATTTAAATCTCCAATGGACTCCTCTAATTAGCGTTATTATATACTTATTCTATTATACGCTTATTATAAACAAAATAAGTGTATGTGGTCAGATTTTCAAAAGTGATTAGATTCTGTGTTGGCAAGTCCTTGGGAGGTCTTGATATGAGTAAAGGCACCTGAGTCCCACTGGATGGAGGACAAGGAATGGGTAGTTCCATGGAGGCACATTCTTTCATTTCACTCAAACTGTCTTCATATATCACTTCTTTAATCGTCTTTGTGCCTTGATACTTTGGCAGTCTTTTCTTGACCCATTCTCACTAACATTGATACAATGAAGCATAAAACAAAAATTAAGGAAGTTCCTGGGCAGGACCCCTCTGCCTATCTCGGTATCTGCTTTATTCAAAGGTTGAGAAAATGGGAACTTAACCTTTGAAGCTTTGCTGATGGAAATTGACTGACTGTAGGTCTTTTTTTACATACTTATTAGTGGGTTTTGATTGTTAACTGGCTTGCTGAGTAGACCTTTCTTGTGGTTCATGCTACAAGGTAACCAATAAAGCTGTAGCTGGACTTGCTGAGGGAGGATCTGCAGGGATCTTTTTGCTAAAACAAGACAAACAAGATTCTCTTTGTCACTCTCCCATACAACCTGATAGGAATCTTCACCTCACTTTGCACTGATAAATCACTGATCAAAATGTATAGCAGTGAACAAAGAAAGTAACAACTGGGATATACACAAACTAATACAAAGAATTAAATCCAGACTCTGCAGAACTTGTTTGTTTGTTTGTTTTAAATAGCCACATTATTTTTGTTGTTGTATTAATCATGATGAATTTAGCAGCTGAATCAGACAACAAAGAGTATATGAACCAAAAGACAGTTTATAAAAGGATTCATATCTGTATAGAATTTTTATTTTCTATAAAATAAGATTTTTTTTTATTTTATAAATTGCAGCTTTCGAACTGTTCCTTGAGAAATAATCTATAACATAACTGTAGTCCTTTTAAAGATTACAAAGAAATGTTTCATTTTAAATGGATACCATTGACATTCCCCTGCACTGACTTCTCTTCTGACAATTATTTTCCATTGATACTCTTGCTATTAGCAGTGTGGTAGTGCTTGGAACTTGAGATCAAGGTACATTATATTTGCTGCTGCTGCTGCTGTAAAGCTTTGCTGTCCTCAGTTTGAACCTAGGTGAGTGAAAATGGCTATTTCAGAAAACTAGAGATACAATCTGCAGGATTCCAGATATCTAGAAAGGCTATTACAGCCTAATATTTTAGCATCTAATTCCAAGGGCATCCAGTAACAGGCAGAACTCAGAACACCTCCCAGCTGGCCGTGCTTCTAATAGAAACCAGGCATTGTCTTAACTGGGTTCCAAATTTACAGAAGTAATTGTGTCTGCTGATGGCCATGTGGCTTCTTAAAACATGACATTTAAATAATGGGCATTTACATTGTGCTGATAAAACCTTAGGGTTGTGACATTAGCTCCTTTCTCTCTTCTTGCACCAGAGCCATCAAGTCCTGATCCAAATAATGATGTGTTTGGCTGTCTTTTCACATAGATCAGGTCTCAGAAACATTGATGATTGTTTTGTCTAGCTGTATTATGTTCTCAGTTTCTCACAAGGACCACTACCTCCCATACTCACTTTATTTTCTCAGCTTGGACCTTGACCCCACAACTGGTCATCCCTGCCCCACAATAAGCTTAAATATATGAGAAAGCACCACTGCAGGTCCTCCTTCCTCTGTTCCTTTCTTCCCAGGCTCCCCACATGATCAAAACCCTCCTAGCTGAGGCCAGCAGTCCTGCTACCATGGTCATTGCTGAGCCTATGCCTTCTTTCAGACAAGCCTTGATGCTCCACTGGTACAGATGTATCAGCTCCTTCACCATTCCCACCTTGTACAAAGCAGGACAGTTTGGCCATTGGGAACCTAGAAAGAGGGAAGGAAAATATCTTGCTGATCATTCAGAAGATCTAGGAGGCACTTGAAAGGCCTGAGGGAAAAATTCCCTCTGCTGTTCCCTGAGAGTAGACATCCCTCTGCTCTACACATAGTTTCATTTACAGGGAAAAAAAATAGCCTTGCTCATGGAGTAGGAAACCACAGACTCTGGTTCAGTGGTTGTGTCCATCTGCCAGATTTGTGCCCCCAGACATTTCATTGCAGGACTAAAATCCTTCATTCTTGGAAAACATTTTTTTTTTACGTTATTTTATTAGTCCACAACAAGTTCCAGATAGTCTGAACAGTTTGTGTAAAATACAGAGACCAATGGGTTAAATATCAGCTCAGAAATGTGTGACCTGAAAGCAGAGGCTTAAAATGGAGACAGTTTGCCAGCAGTCTCTCCACTTCCTCTCACTAATATTGTGTTATAGTACTCATAGCACAAACTCTTGTAATGACATTACTGGAATTGCTGTAGAGACATAATACATCCTAAGGTATATTTATTATAATGCTAAAATTTTTGATATCCATACATTTGTCTGTCAAAGTTTTCATGATGATCCTATTTTTCTCCTAGCATGTGAGAGAAAACTAGTAATTTGCTGGTTTTATGTTTGTGTTACCATATCTCAGAAACAGATTAAATTTCTCTCTAAAACTGTAGAATTTAAATTAATGTTTGAGCCCTAAATTTATCTTTCCCATGTGTAAAATAGAAATATTTATCTATGATGCATTTACTATACGTCTCTCAAAAATGCTGTTGTAACAATGTACAACAATTTGGAAAAAGAAAACATAAGAGGCTCCAAACTGTATTTCGATTAGAGGATTATGCCAAAGCACATAATACCATATCACTAACAGAGCTGCACTAAAAAAAAAATGAGATTAACTACAAAACCAGATAAAAAATTACTTCACTGGCCCATATTGCTGTGCCTGATTTGGATGGCATTCAAAATCATGTTTGGTAAATGACGGAATAATACGAAAAACTTCTTTGTCCATACAGAACTATGTTTTAATCAATCTTCTAGAAAAGCAGAGGCTGCACAATGGTGATAAATGGATATTAAAGAGACCCTGAATGGAACACTTTAAACAACTGATAGTTCTGTGTGTTGGCAGATGCACCTCATCTGGCTTCAGATTACTCAGTTGTTCTGAGCCCATGTGACTCTGGTACCAGCAGGCTGCTATTTACCTCCCTTATTTTAGGCAAATACCCTGTGTTGGGCTGAGTTGCCTTTGAGACTCATAAGGAGGGAACCTGGCAAACTAGTTTGGAGTAGTTTACACCCATGCTAAAAGTGGAGAGAATAAACTGATATTAACTGTATTTCGAGGCCTGTAGAGGTAATACAGCTGGGACTTCTGTCAGGAATGTCTAGAGGAACCTGACCATCTCAGTGTGGTGTTACCAAATCAGGGAACTTGTGGGAAAGGAGACTGGTCTAAATTTGAGAATAATTTTTCATTATGAGGTAAAATTCCTCTAGTTCTCAAAGTGACGACTGCAGCCAGGAGTGATTTTTAGCTTTCAAATTATATCTGGCAAGATCTTTACCCAGATCTCAGCTAATTATACAGTGAATGTTTAAAGGCAGTTTTTAATTCCATAATGGACCCACCACAATAGGGTTTTTTTCTATGAAAAGTGCTGAATATAGAAAAACTGCCACTTCTCCAGAGAGATGAGTGTAGAAAAGTGTATAGGTGTCACGAAGCATCTCAGTTTTGTCCAAAGTAATAACTAGCCAAATTTATCAGCACTAAGATTTTTTTCAGAGGTGCTAATAAATGTAGAGGGACCATGGGGCAGCAGAAACACTTTTCTTAGTCCTAAAAGGTCTTTCTCTCTGTGAAACCACCTGCATCAAGGGAAGGGGAATGAGAAAGCATACAGATAAGGACGGCTATTTGGCTGTGTCTGTACTTTTCTTTTTTAGATCTTGCTCCTCTCAGAAAGCTATATTATATTTGTACACAATGGAACAAATGTCTTTATTTACATTGCTGCCACATCACATTGATGGTTATCTATTTGCCTCTTTTCATGTCATCTGAACTAAGCCATCCCTCAGCCTCTTGCTGTCAGTATTGTCCTTGCAGAGCTTGTGCTGTGTCCTGGTGATCTTTATGAACCATCCACCTTGCTGTCTAAGATGTTCCCTCGCCCATAGGGAGCCTGTGCTGGTTTGGAAACCTTCAAGTTTCTGTAAAACAAGTCTATACTTTAATTACATCCATATTAATTAAATCTATCTGATGCAGCTCCCGAGCCAAGTCCTCATTTTCTCACACAATAAGAGGTGGAGGAAGTTTTCAGAGTGGAAGTCATGAACCCCTCCCTTTCACTGTCAGGGTCTGAGAGATGCCCAGAAGCCTCTGTGAGTCACTCCACTATTATAAATCAGTGGGCTGTCATGGCATTTTCAGATGCCTGCTGTCAAGAACTGTATCCTGCCTGCAAGCCAGGAGAATAATTCAGGAAATGAATGCTGCATTTGTGGAGAGTAGAAAATGTTGTAGTGTCAAATTTTTAATTTCCAGCAAATCTTTAACATTCGTACCAGGAACTAGCGTGCACATCCAAGCTACTCATATATATTTTCTATTTTCAGTACAGTTCCACCAAAAACAACCTGGTTCCTCTTTCCAGTGCTCAACCTATGACAGAGAACATGCCATTCCCTTTGACAGCTATTGGGAACCAAGGACACTTCCTTCATGTTAAGGTGGTCATTAAATAGAATACACCTTAAATAAATGAATGCCATGAGAGCTGGAAGCTTCCTTTAGGGGAACATTATTCTAATGGCACTGTATGCACCTAAACTTACAGAATACATGACACAGACAGGCACGAAAAGAAAATTTTCTTGGATAGACCTTCAGGTAGTCAGTGGACTACCTCCCAAATGACATATTTTGGACTCCTAGGCAATCCAGAATGCAGAATATGTATGAGCTGTCCTTTCTTATGTGATAGAAATGCATATCAGAATACAAAAATATAATTTCAGTTCCTTAATTTGCCTAATGTAGTCATTTAGAAATAGTTTCATTCATCCGTAATCTTTTTAGAGGAGGCTATGAAATATAATTCAAAAAAATAGACTGTATCAAAATTAAAGTCTTTCACTGAGTATGGAGCAGCAGATTTTAAACTCTGAGACATTTTATAAGCGCCCTACAAAGGTGCGCAGGGTCTGATACAGAGTCCTCCTGCAACTTCCTGAGCAAAGTCTTTAGGAAGGAAGATATAAGACAATATATTCCATATATTTCCATATGTTTTCCTCTGACAAGAGCTCTGCTGCATTTCTAGCCTCAGAAACACATAAGATGGATTTTCTCTTCCTGTAAGAAGTAAGAAAAAATGTCCCTTGACTCACAGGTTCCATGCAGTGGTCTCCTTTGTCTGGAGCTTGGGAAAAGCAACACTATCAGATCTACTGAAGTTACTGGGAATTTTGAACATCACATCACTGTTATCTTGTGTCTACAGTCAGATCTGTTTCATGGCCTCGGCTAGGTCACAAAGTCTGAAAGCCTTTTAAGCCAAGTATATTCAAATGTGGTTGTATCCTTAGCATATAGAGTTGTAAAATCAAGTGTTTATGTAGAGGGATGACTCATCCTACACCTGTAGGGCTAATATGTGGGTTCAAATTTTGCATTTAATCTTAAGAACCTTTCTGTGGAGCTATTATCATGATAGGTGTTATTAACATCAATAGGGGATCCCTACAGCTACATGGGAATTAATTTGCTGCTTCTGACAGAGCAGACACTATAGATATGTATATCAAGTATAGCCAGTGTTTTCAGGAACTACATTGATGCTTCTGAGCAGGGTTTACTTTGTTTTTCTTTGCTTCACTTAATATCTTTACCCCCTGCTGCATCCTGTAGTTTGCTTTTCGATACTTTTTCCTTCCTTTTGGTTTAATTAAGTGAATTGAAGTGAACAGACAAGGCCTCGCACACTTGTAAATTGCCATTTACTATACCAAGCTCTCCACATCCATGGAAATTGCTTTTTCCATCCTTAATTTGCAGGCAGTATATAATAGGAGTGTAAGCATGGTCTGTCCCACAGGATTATTAGACAGATGAAAAATGAGGTGCAATAATAGTGGAATAAATACAACAAAAATGAAATGAAAGAACAGCTAGTGAGAGCAGATTATTTGGGAATACTTATATGCCTTGTGGCAAGGGAAACTATTCTGAACCTTTCTGAGCTGACAGAAGTGCTGGTAGGCAGAGAAGGTGTTTGTATACATTTGACACTTGAAATTCCAGTGCACTGGGAAAATGTCTGAGATAAATAAAATGAGCCAAACATGTCCAAGTAGTGATTAGTTGCTTTCACTTTTTTTTTTCAACTGTCAGCATGGTGCTATCAAAATACAAAGTAGTCTTTTATTATCAGATAAAATAATAATTGTACTTGATAATACATTTTCAATTGATAATACATTATCAATTAATACATAGATTATCAAGAATGGACTTCCTCAAATATTATATGATCATTTTAATGGTGGCCAAAGAAAATTATTTTAATCATCCATGTAAGTATCTGAAAATGCAGAAAAAATGTATATAATTATATCATTAGTGTACAAAGAATTCCAAGTAAGACAGTGGTTGAAGAAAAGAAGATGGGAGTCTGTTCAACTAAGGGAGTCCACAAAGCTGTATATTTGTGCTATTAGGAAGATTTTGAAGCAATATCTGCACAAGCAGACAATCCAGTAAGATGGAAGCTTAAAAAAATGTGAGTGTTGTGTGTGTCTGTCCTTAGAAACAGACAGCACCAGTCTGGGACCTTGCATGGTCCTCTGTCTGTTGCTGAGGTGCAGCATTCACAGGCAGTGGCTTCAGAGCCATGGATGTCTTGAAATGTCCAGTGAGAAATGACAGAGACTTGAAAGTCTCCAAAACAGGTCAAAATGTGACTGGACTAAAAATGAAGGGCCTACATTCATCCAATGAATATTTATTAGCCCCAGACAGCTCCTTTCTCATAAATTGGTTAGGAAAGATAAACTGGAAAAAAGATCTGATAAAGCAAAATTAAATGATCTCAGACACATCTCAATTACCCTCCTGATTTTAAATAAGGACAGACATTTGTCTTGAAGAACTTAACCTCTAGAACTGAAGAGTTCAGCAGTCTGAAAGAGGAGAACAAAAGATGGTAATTGATGAATTCTGGTAAAATGTAAATACATTTGAGTTGGAATAGCAGAGATTCTTTGAAGAAAAAATAGCAAAGAAAAATAAAAGAAAAAAGTGAGAAGCTGATAAAAACAACCTGTGAATTAGATAATCTTCAGTACAGTACATAAAAGATGGCCTTAAATGATATCAACATTTTGAGTTCACCTCGTATTTTTCCAAACTGCAACATCTCAAGGTGACCTATACAACAGCTTCCACAGGGATGATGGGGAGTTCATTTTGACTTGGGACTTAATTACAGCATTTACACATTTACATTTCTATTATTCAGTGACAAAGAAAATAAGCATCATTGAAAGAAAAGCTATAAGGTAAGAGTTGTTTTCAACAGCCTTTTATTTGTTTAAAATAAAAGTCACCATAAAAACCTTCCTTTGAAACAAAATATGCATTTGATAGAAAAGTAGCAAAAATTGTCTGTGCTATTACTACATCTGATAGATTCAAGAAAAAATGGTAGGATAGGAGGTGAAACAATGATTTTGGTCTAAGAAAGTACTCTGAAGAATAATCAGTAGGTTGTGGGCATGAGCATCAATGAATCATCTCAGCTTGCGATGGAAGTGTCCTTCCACATGAAACTGCATTTCAGCTCAAATGGCTTGACAGGGCATTGCTGGTTCCTCAGCAGAAAGAGAAAGGCTTTGGAAAAATAAAGCTTGGAAAAACCTGAAGACCAAAAATGTATTCTCATGCCTGACATAATAAAAGCTTTATGTAGTTTATGTTGTGTGACCTGCCCTACTCCTGCAGACAACAATATAATAATGTTGTAGAAGTGCCAGCAAGAATTAAAAGCCATCTAGAGTGTTATAATTTTGATGCCATTTACTGGTATTTCAGTAAACTCTTATAAGACACTGTGAACCTATTTACTGATGTCTGAAGTCTGTTTCTGAGACCATTAGTGTCCTTTCAAAATGTTATCTTGGTTTCAAGAACCACTGAAAAGCATAAGCAATCTTGTATTTTCATTTGAACCTTTTGACATTGTCTTCTCACTCTCAGCTATGACAACTTTGAGCTATTACCTTTTATAAAATAAGAAATTTTAATCATATCTCCTCAGAATTCCTACTGACAATCTCATCCTCACATTTATCAACACTTACTATTTCAGTCAGTTCTGCATCTGCTTGGTTTCTAAGGCAATATGCAGTGCATCCATTCATTAAATCTCAGGAATCACATCACTATTTAGAAACTGGTGATATCAATGCAGAGATTCTATTGTGAGACATTTATTTCTTCCAAGATTGATTATGGTAATTTTTATTAAATAGATTTCCTAAAGCTGTCTGGATGAATTTACAATCCCGAATGCTTCCATTTTTCTTGTCCTTAAATCTGCAACACCTTGCTAGGCATTTCTGTTTAAGGAAGAGGATGCTCTGGTCATGTGTGAGCAATTGAAATCCCTACTATCTTTCCAAGGTTTCCACACTTGTTTCAGTCTTTCACTTTTTTCCAGCTACTGGTCTGGCTCCTTGTCCCCAGATCTCAGCTCTTCCTTACAGCATACATTCCTTTGTTTCGCTCAAGGGCAAGTCTTCTTTTTCTGCTAAGTCACCAGGTTCATAACACCACACTATTCATAACACTTAAATCCTAAAGTCTCTTCTGAATATATCAGCCTTGATGCTGATACTGTTAAGGTCCAGCAAATACTTCTGTGAGACAGCAGAGCCAGTCTGAAACATGACCTGGTACCTTTGACTAGGCCTACAAAAAAGAAAAGAGTCCGGTCAAAGAGAAGCAGATCTTTTAAGCAAAAAAAAAGCTGCATTGAAGCCCTTTTATGGAGGAGTTGAGAGGCCAGCCTCCAAGGTGATGGGAAGATACACTTGGAAATGGCTGGATCATTTTCAGCTGGCAACTCTTTTGTTTGCTAATAATCATTCATAGCAAACTCTTGTCCCTGGAAACTCTTCAAAACAGTGCTGTAGGGAAAGCTTCCTGGTTGTCCCTGTTGCCAGGTGTGGTCTATGAGAGACTTCCACCTCTGCAGGTCTCATCATATTTTTTCTTGGCTGTTACCCCACATAAAAGTGTCAGCAGAAATTTTTTTCTTTGAAAGATGCCAAATAGGACATTAAGTTGGCATGGAAAGAGGTTCTGTGTTACACACAGCAGGTACCTATATCCTTGTAGAACAACATACCAAGTGTTCCAGCTTTACTCTGTGGAGAGGGCTTCAAACTGCTTTCCTGTGAACCTGCCACTTGAGCCAGAATTGCTGCTTAACATTTTTAGTTTTTTACAGCAAATAGCTGTACTTCTGTGAGGCTCTGAGTTGGCTTCATAAATCACAAAGACAGGGTGGATACTTGGTCGGATCCAGAGGCAGGAACACCAGGTCTTGCCATGAGGTCACTTGTGGCAAAAGGAACTTGTGAAGGGGAAATACACTGTGAATGTGCCCTGAGATGTGCAGGTTTACTCTCTCATTTGCACCTGGTGTTGCAGCCCTGCTATGCTTGTCACCTACTTCTCTCAGTGTCTAGACTGGTCTAGGAGCAGAAACATCTATTTCAGTGCTCTGTAATATGCAAATCAGATTGTGTTTACTTGGGCATTTTCTAACACTGGTTAATTTCTGCTTTAGCTCAACTGAGAATAGTACTTACCAGATTAATTTCTGAATTATAGATGTAACCAATGTAATACCCATGTAATTGTACCAGAAATTACTTTGGCCTATTATATTTAAATATTTATGTGAACATAGTCTTCCTTCCCCCTCATTTAAATATTTCCTTCTCTTGCTTAGATACACAAGATCTGAGGCTGAAAACAACCTGATTGTCATTGTACTGGAGTACAGTATCAATAACACTTAGGCCCCCACAGAGAGGAAATCAGCCAGGGTAGGGGGTTCTTTTTCCAAATTAGAATTCTTGGAATAGAGAAAATGGAAAAATCCATTATTTCAAACATCTGTCTGCATCAGAAAGCCTCCACCAAAATCACAGGATGTGTCATAATTAAATGGCTTGGAAATAATTTCTTGAGAGCAGAAATTTTATATTCAGTCATGCATAGCAGAACAGAGGAGGTTTTCCCCTCAAAAAGCTTCCTTGCAGTAAACTATTATACTCCCAAGAAAACAGGATCTGTTATGAATCCAAAACAGAATTAAAAGTTCTAATCATACAAAGGTCTCATTTATGAAGATGGAGGTAACCAATCTATAATTTCCCAGGTTCTGACCCCTGAGGGTTCTTTTCCTTTGTACTAGTGTTTCAGTCACTCATCAATAAGATGCTTACTGGTCACTTGAGTAATGGAACAAAGAAAATTTTGAGTGATAAGAGTTTGCCACTGCTCAGATGCTCCTGAGCATGGGTTTCTGCTACATGAAGAGCAAGACCATGACTTTCCTTATGTATCCTCACACAACACTGCCAGAAGTGGCTGCAGAGAAAGTAGATCAAAAAGCATTCCTGATATGGATTTAGATTCAGGGATGTGAGTCAAGAGCCAGACATACATGTTTTGCAGGCAAGGCATGAGAACCTGAATGTCTGACACTTATGTAAGTGATGGTCTCACAGTCATAATCCCACAGTGAACCCTGAAGGAAAAAATCTTGCTTTTATGTGAATCCCTATGAAAAGTAATACTTCTTTTCAAGATCTAAACCTAAAACCAGAGGTGAGGGAATCAGGGGAGCTGGGTGAAACACCATTTCAAACAAAAACTTCTTGAAGTTGCAGTTTACAGTGTTTATGGATGGACATTAGCTAAATATCTGTGCAGAATGACTCTCAGTCTGTTTAAGACACAACTCATTTGTGGGTAAGTGGGAATATTATATCACAGCTGTGCAACAACATACTTAGACTAAGCACTGAAATTTCCCTCTGTTCCAAAGAGATATTAATCACAGCAGGAAAAAGGAATCTATTTGTCTGTCATCCTTAGAGAAAAGTGCTAAAATGTATAAAAGTTCAATAAACAGCTTCACATTACATCAACATTGTTCAGCTGAAAGCCTTCAGATCTTTCAGTCCTGTATAAAAAGACATCAGTTTTTGAAATGTACATACTAAAAGAAATGCAGGGACATGATGGTTGTGAATATAGAAAACTATTTGTACACAATCAAGTTAGGTAATGGTGCAAAAAATTGCTCTATAAATCAATCTGCCCTCTATACTTGTTTCATTAAGGGATAATATAGCTCTGATATCATTTCACTAAAGTTGGCTAAGCTTCTCATATTTGATTTCCATCCAATTTTTTAGCAGAACTCAGCATTTTAGAAACAAAGGAAAGGGGAAAAAAAAAATTCAGTGCAGATGTGCATTTTCCTGATGTTTAATGCAGAACAGCAAGGTTGCAGTACATTAGTCATCGTGGCAAACAGCCGATATGGAATATTAACTGAACTTTGAAAAAAAAAGCTGTATTTGTTCCAAATGCCTATACTTGTGTTTGTAGAACATTTGAATATTCCAAAGTGGGTGTGAGAATTATCAGTAAGTGAGGGCTTTACAGGATAACCTCTCCCTACAGGCAAATTTTGCACCTCTAACTGACGGTAACGTGTAGCCATACAATCAGACCTTAAGTCAATTTTTTCCTTGTATTGCCATCTTGGTTTGTACAAGTTTATTCTGAAATGCTTTGTAGGGAATGAGAAAAACAGCCATTGATATTTCCTGGAAACACTTCATTCCTGATTCACCTCCTGCACATTCTTCACTTGATGCCGTTAACAACCCCCTACTCTTAGAAAAGGTGCTAAGCTCCCTCTGTTACCGTTTAGTTCAATGGGGTGACAGGAGATTTTGACCAAATGTGTGATCATGTCACGTGCAAGATCACTTAGTTTTTGAGTGAAATGAGATCATATGGCTCCTTAAAATCAGCTTGTATCAAGTTTGAAGGGACCCATGTAACATTTCATGCATGCAATCATTAGTCTTCTGATATATCAAAAATAAACACACCCTCAAAAATATCAGTGGTGCCCCCAGTCCTCTTCTTTGATGATGTAAAATAAATTTAATCAGATTTAATATCTTGGAGGTTCTATTTCAAAGGTAAGCCACAGTATCCGTTCTCAAGTGTTCAGAAATCATACTCATATATGATGGATAATATCCATTTCAACTCTTAGACACATGAAAAATCATGAAAATAAGCAATTGGTGTGATTTTTCTTTTGGTGCTGAACAAGTTAACTTTTGCAAAATAATTTTTGGCACTGATGTCATATTATTTTGTAAGCTGAAGTAATAAGTAAATGCTTGTTTTTAAATATTTTTCTTGGTGTAATCATATTTTCACTCTGTTACCAATCTTTCATGTCTGTATCTTTAGTCCATTTCAACAACACAATTTTATATATTTTCATTTTGTTCATTGTTATACATTTATTCACTTGCATTTTTACTTGCCTTTTTTCTCATGCTGTGATATATTTCTCCCTCTCTCTACATCATGATAAATTTTTCCTCATTGATCTGCTGATCTGGGCTTAGGACCTTCTCTATCTTGACCTATCTTTATTTTAGCCCACAAATAATTATGTTCTGCCTAGTTCTGAGGAACGTGTATCTCACCTCAGAAGGAAGTTCTCCAAGCAGCAAATAGATTGCACAGGAGTTAGCAAGGTCCACCATGTGTAGCAGAGACTTTTGAACCCCCCCCATGCTCTCCACCACATGAGACAGCAAAAGCTGGCTGTCTTCACTCATCATGGGCCCATCTCCTACAGCCAAGGACCAATGCTATTTGTGTTTCACGTGTTTGTACATGTGCCAAACACTCATATCCAGATTCCTGGGTCTGTGTCCACACTGCCTGGTTTACATGGCACTCTCAGATTTACTATCTACCCCATAAATCCTTTCAGCCCTTTGAAGTCTAGGGCCCTGATCCTCAGACTTCAAAGCATATTCCAGTCTGAATAAACACACACTGCCTAAATCAATCTCACTGCACTCTGCAGATTTACTGTAATGAATTGGTCTGATTTTTTCTTCCTTTTTTTTTTTCTTTTTTCCCTTCTCTTAGTGGAAGACTTAGAAGCAGGTGTTTTACTAATGAGAAAAGATGTTCAAATTTTTCACCCCCTCTACACTAGGTCAACCATCATCAGAGTTCAGCTAGCAGAACCATAAGTGCTGATGCATCTACAGAACCTCAGTGAAATACATCCTTGGTTAGCAAGACAGGAGAAGGCTGGTGTGCAGATGTAGACATGGCTCATAGGCAAATAAGTCAAAAGAAGTGTAAAGCAGTAGTTGTAAAATAAGGCAACAGAAGTGGAACAGCTGACAACATGTCATAGGCAATGAAAGTGGAAGAGGAAAGGAAGACTGAATCTATAAATCTGTTGAGTTAGAGTGGAATAACGTTTTCTTCATGCCTTAATGAAGTAGAAATACTTTTAAATAGGAGGTACATTGTGCCTTTCTCATACTAGAAAAAGTGGTAGAACTCTAATCTAATCAGCTGTTTGGATAGTTAAGGTGCTGCCCTGTGTTTAGGCAGAAGCAGCTGGAGAGAAGATTAGACTGGTCCAAACCAGAACAGAATCACAGAATCACCAGATTGGAAGAGACCTTCAAGATCATCGAGTCCAACCCATGTATGTCCCAGCAGGACAGCTTGTAATTATTCCAGTCCTCTGAGCCCAGATTTTACTTTCCGTGGGCAGCTGCAGGATAGCTGGGCAGCTGCTATTTACCATTAACAGAGAGATAAGTGATTTTTTTTAAATCCATTCCCAAAATCAGATTGATGTTAGATTGACAAACATCCAAAACTTTCTGTATCACTCTAGCTGTGTCAAAAAGAGAGAGCAATAGAGTTGATTCATTAAAAAAAAAGCTATACGTGATAATGCAAACCAGAAAATTATTAAATATTCTGCTTTCCAGCAAGGTAATTTTACTTCAGGCTGAAGACACTAGTACCCAGAGAGGACTAACAGCAATGAGTGAGTGCTTGAAAAGGAAAGAACATATCATGCAGGCCCACCATTTAAATATTTTTCCAGGGCAACCTTTGAATCAAGATGGCAACAGATTGATCGTGTAGACTAACAACTAAAAAGGTTTGAAATATTCCATGAAGTGAAGAAACAGTTTAAGGCCTCTTGGTTAAAGAGAAGAATTAACAACCTACTGGGATCAAAAAGGATTGACTTTGCGGAAGCAGTTTCAGGTTGGGATGAAAAGAGTAATTGAAAGAGTCCTAATTTCCTTTATGGCTCAACAGCCAGGGTTCATACAGACAAAATAGATAAGGACTTTAATGGTTAGAGAAAAAGGTGCTGAGTTTGTAAATGAAGTCAGTGTGGAAACCATTTCTTCCTATACATTTTTTAAAAAGTGGACGAACAAAGAACAGGATAAATCTGTTTTACAAATGCTAGAAACATATGTAACAAGATTCTTGTATTAGAAACATATGTTGAGGGAAAATTATGATTGTATTGGAATGACAAAGACTTGCTTAAATCAAGCTATCAACTGGGAGATAAAATTACCAACATATAAAGTTTGCAGATGGGTGAGGTAAAACAAAAGTAATGAGAGAGGGAGAAATTTGCACACAGGGAGAATACTGAATAAACAGAAAAAAATGACACTAGGATTTTGGCTGACACAATAGGGAGTATTTGAAGTAAAGTGAAGAATGAGATATGGAAAAAGTTAGTCCTTGGATCTTGCCAGAGAACTTCAGAAGAGAATGAGAAAGCATTATCAGGAAATGTTTTTACAGATGAAGGAAGTCTGTATCAAACTTGGTATAATGATTGTGTTAGGAGTTCAATCAACTAGACATTTCCTAGGAAAATATTAGTGGGGAAAAGGTAGGAAGGAAGCATCATTTTGAAAGTAATACAAGATTGCTTCCTGTACAGGAAAAGGGTAATGTGGATGTGAGGGCTAGAAATAAAGCAGATACAATGAATAGAGTCAAAGACAGGGAGAATAATCCATTAATTAGTGTAATACCCAGACTGAAATGCCAGAAGGACATAAAAAGGTAAATAAGAATTGTATTTCAGTAAAATCAAACTCTGAATGGCTATTAATAATTGAAAAGTAGCCTGAAAGCATCCAGCTCTACCAAAGGAAATTCAGAAACCCATCTGAGATATATTTCAGAAAGATATATTCAAAATACAAATAATATATCGTGAACAAAGACAGAATAAGCACTGAAATTGTTTCAGGGAAGAGCAATGCAGTATCTACTTTCATTCTAAGAACAAGTATAGAATTATTTTGATGCCAGTAGTGAAAGTTTCCAACAGCTTAAGTGACCTATGAGCTTGCCCCATCCATGATGTTACCACTGCTGAAAGAAAAGCAGGAGAAGGAACTGGAGTCAAAGAGAAGAGGCTGTACATGAACAGGAAAATGATAAATGTCTAAATGTATGCTCACACATTTTCCTGCATCTTGGAGAGGAGCTTCACAAATGAGCTTGGGCGCCATGCACAGTGCCTAATGGTGACCCTCCTGTGCACATTACTCATTTCAGACATGGAGAACCTGGCTCAAGACTGTAATTTGTCTAAGAGAGAAGGACTCAGTTCTCAAAAGAAAGATGCTTTTTCATGAACAAACAGGTAGCGTGGGGCAAGTTGCTTTTATCTTTCCATTCTGAAGGTGATACAATTGTACCACTGATGCAGCATTTGCTGTTTGTTGAGTGCTGGCTGTTCAGAGGGTGGTAGGTGACTGTCTGAGGAGTGCCAGGACAACATTTCAGTGCATGGCATAATTTCACCCAGAACTGTTGATGCAGTCCTAAACTTCCTATTGCCCTCCAGCTAGTGCCTGTGTTCTGCTCTGGAAACAAGAATATGAGTTCAAGCTGCTATTCCAAAAAAATGAAGTAATGTGAAGCTGTACCTGCCAGCCCTTGGTCATGCTTCTCAGCCTTCCACAAAACCTTCCTACTTCACCTTTATCACTGGTTCAAAAGGGCCATTGATGAACCTCATTCTTTGTTTATAGCTCTAATTTTATTTAAAATAAATGCATTGCAAATGTCACTAAAACTAGGTCTGGTTTTAAATTATCTGTCTTAATTTAATATGTACGAGAGTCTTTTGTTTCACTTTATCCCAGAATTTTTTTCCCTCAGAATTGCCACAAAATAATAAAATGGACAGAAATTATTCCCACTCTCCTGATTGTCATCACCTTTATGCAAAGAAACTACTTTTCCCCTTTTTTGGACAATGTTTGCAGCCAACCCACTCATGCTGATCAGTTCAGCCAAAATCACTTTGCATTGCTGTCTAGACACAGGACTAGATTCTGTCTGGGGCAACCATTTCTAAAGCCACAAGGAATCCAGAGGAGACCTCCTGGATTTACCTGACAGAGAAGTGGACAGATACTTCGAAGATTTCCCTTATGCAAGGAGTACACTTCTCCCTCAAAAATACAAACAGGACTCCTCAAGATAAAATTCCCCTAAAAATTTGTTCACTCTGTGAAATGTAACAACTTAGTTATGAGGAAGATTGGGTACACAAAAATATTCACACTTGCAAGGAGTAAAAGTCAAGTTGAACCTTGTTTAAGCAACAGTCCTGGTGTGGGAACCAAGACCATTTATCTCAAAATTCTTCATGTGTTTATTCCTATTAACTTTATTCCATGGCTCAGTTGTTATCTGTTCTCCATTCCTGTACAATTGGCCTCTTGGCAGCTGACCATTTGCATTATTTGTAAAACTGACCATTACGTAGACTTTTAACAAAAAAATTGTGTGTGACTTGTATTGATCTATTTAGTCAGCTTCCAGTTTCATCTCCACATCCACTTTGGATCAGTAAATTCTGCACGTCCACTTAACTTCCATCTCAGCACTCTTCAGTCGAAATCTGTTATAAACATTTGGCTTCCTATGCAGCTTCCAAAGGACTGAAGCTGATCGTCAGACTGAGTACTAAATACTATACAAAGTCTGCACAAATTCTGCAGAAAAAGGACTACACAATTGCTTCCCTTTCAGAAAAAAATATCTTGGGGAAAAACGGAAAGGAGAAGAGATACACAGAATAGTGTCATAGGTCACAGTATGACCACCCAGATTGCTGCATTTGTGTGGTGTAAAGTGTGAGTATGTGTGCTCTGTCTTTCTTCGCACAGCAAAAGGCTCAGACTTTCCTTTCCTGGAACAAGTTAAGAAATAGGAATATCAGCAATTATCTTGTACTGAGATGATTTGAACTAATGGTCAAGTTGGAAAACCCACTGCTCTAAGGATTAAAACATACTTTTAACATTTTGTATGTTTCTTGACATTTATGGATCAATGTTATAAGGTTGATCTCACAGGTGTTTTCCTCTGAGTTTCTGATAATTCCACACATTTCTCATTTCATTCATAGCTGCCTCACACTCACATGCAACAGACTGGTAGTAGAAAGCACAGGTCCCTTCTGTATAATTATCAAGCCAGGAAAGCTCTGAGAAGCATTTTAAATGGATACAGCTGAGTTTTTTAATTATTCTAAGAAAATACAGATAGAAACATCTAGTATTGTACCTATAAGGGAAAGTGATTATTCCCTGTTTCAAGCACCTCTTTGCAGTGTGCCAAAGCATTAAGAAAGGAAAAACCATACAAATTTTGGGTATATTTCTGAGGATCTGAATAACTCATTATGTCTAGTTATTTTATTACTATAAGGCAGTGTAATCATTCACTCACCTCCAGCAATGAGAAAGAAAATGGCAAAAATGGTGGAAAACAGTATCTGTAAAGCATGACCTTTGTCAGGGGTAGTTGTCTGGTCTTGTGCCTGAAAACTATCAAATCTAAAAATACTGTCTTTTTTAAAGCTTTATTCCTTACACCCAAAGAAATATAAAATAGTGACATGCACTCCTCAAGCTCTGAACACAAGCATATTTAACAGTGTTTGTGTCACAGCAGCACAGTGCAGTCTGCCTGAGTAGACCTGTTCTCCCACATGGACCCTAGTAAAATTAACAGGACTCCAAACATCTGCAAGAAAGTACATGAGAACATCAGAACCCTGATTATTCCAACCACTGCCATATATTTATATTCTGGAGTCAAACTGAGAACTTCATTTTCTGCTTACACTTAACTGTGGAAATTAATCATTTGGGATTGTAATTATACCTATGATGCTCAGGGAAATTATAATAACATTCAAGGCACCACATCTTTAGCCTGCATTTTGTCATAAGGCATGTTAAAGAATGCTTAATGAAGCATTTTACATCCCATTAAAACTTTATAGTGTACACTACCTCCTACTAAAATTCCTTAGTCAATACCTAAGTGCAGCTTAAAATCAGATACACTTATAAAATATAAACATATTGTATAAATTTCCTGCATGTTAGAGTTAACACAACTTATTAGAGGATAGAGCTCCGTGCATTTGGTGCAGTATTCACAGAAATAACAGCTAGTGGTAGTAGATGCTAGCTGGAGATCAGGTTGCATTTGTGTACTGTCACATGGCAGTTACCTGAATCTTGATATATGAAAATTAATATACTCAAATTCAATATTTCTTTAATATAAATCCCCTAGTTGTAATTTGTGCTAACAAACGATTGTGATGGGTTGACCTTGGCTGGACACAAGGTGCCTACCAAAACCACTCTATTACTCCCCTCTGCAGCTAAACAGGGAACAGAAAATATAACAAAGGGCTCATGGGTCAAGGTCAAGACAGAGAGGCATCACTCATGATTTATCATTTCAGCCAAAACAGGCTTGACTTGGGGCAAAAGAGAATTTAATTCATTGCCAAATCAGAGCAGAATAATGAGAAATAAACCCAAATCTTAAAACCACCTTCCCTGTTCCCCCCCAGCATTCCTAGGCACAACTTCACTGACGATTTTCTCTCCCTCCTCCCCTCCAGCAGCACACAGGGATGGGGAAAGGGGAGTGGGGGCTGTGGTCAGTTCAATACACGTTGTCTCTGCTGTTCATTCCACCTGAGAGAGAGGACTCCTCACACTCTGCTCCTGCTCCAGCCTGTGGTCCCTCCCGTGGGAGACAGCCCCCCAGTAACCTCCCCAGCGTGAGTCCTTCTCGTGGGTTGCAGCTCTTTTATGAACAAAAGCAGCATTGTATCAAGCAGCTGTGTAATGATCACTGGAGAACAGGGCAGATATCAAATCTGGACCAAACATTTTTAAGCACTTAGCTAAATCTCACTGATGTTAGCAAGGCAACATAATTCACTCCAAGTTAAGGCAAGCCTAAAAAGACAGGAGGGAAGGAGAAATTTGTAGAGAAGAGGGGATGGGCACGTCAGATTCCATATACTAAAAAGAAAAAACAGTATTTTTGTTGTGACATAATTTTCCATTTCTGTTTTAAAATTTACAATGAGATACAATTTCAGTTTAATTTTGTGAGTCATCTGACCCAAATGATTCCTTCCAAAGATATCATCAGCATCTGTGATTTGATCAAATTTGAACTAACACCAATGAAAGAGAGAAGAGCACCACCCTCGACATCAGAGAAATCCACTGCTGAACTCCAAGTACTTGCTTCAGCACTGGTTTTGTAGGAGCACAACTGGGAACAGTTCAAACCTAGGCACAGTTTTTCTACATCCATACTTTCAAATATTTCAGACTAAATAATTAAAATTATAAACAACTATGGCATTCATATAGTATGGTGATAAACATGCATGTTGTGACACTTTGTGTCTATGCTGCTACAAGAAATAAAAATAAAGTTTTACTACTATCCTTGTCACAGGTGCAGTAATAGATGGCAGAATTCCCACTTAGCCATCAGAAAATTCTCATGATAAAACTCTCTAGGCATACAGATGGGACCTCCTGTCCAAATTAAAAGTGAATATACTTGCTATCAAAGGTTTCCAATTAGATAAGTAGTTTCATGTCTATTTTAGGCATCACTTAAAGCAAATTGTCATTTCCTGTGATAAAGCAGCTAGTGTTCTTAGCAAGCTGACTTTTAACCAAATCAAAAAATATTATTTACCTTTAGATTTATCCTCAGTCAAGAAGAACATTCCCCAAACTTGTCTTTCAAGGTAGGTTTTAATTTTTCTTTTTTTCCTAGAGTGGTTATAGTACAGTTCAGGCAGAGGCAAAGAGCTGTCCCAAGACTCTGTGCCATTTAAGGCCTATACTGAAGTGACAAACTGTGATACCCTCTCCCTGGTTTTCTTCATGGAAGTAAATTCCAACTTCATCAACAATTTGAACCAGAGACCTTAAACCAAGGACTTGAACCAGTTCTGCTAAAAATCCCAAAAGCTGAACCTGTCCATTCACAACAATAAATTATTGTGGAATGAAACCTGCAAAAGCAGAGCTCAAAAGAGAGATTATTTTATAACTTCAATGTCACTAAAATACTAGAATTTGTGTGTCTCTTGGGCACGCTATGGTTTTCAAATGTGGGAGTGAGCATCTCCTGGGCCACCAAGAGTGAAAGCATCTCCTGTGCCTTCAAGAGACACATGAAGGCAACTGCAGTGTAGGCACTGCCCTAGAACCATAGTCAAACTGTTGATTCATCCAATCTCATATCCTCTCTCCAGTAAGAACAGCACCTACTGCAGCAGAGGAAGATAAAAACTTCCAGAGTATTTAATGATGATCCTAACAAGGCTTCACCTGTAACAGCTGGCAGCAGCAGTCTCAAACCAAAAAAAGGGTTTTAACAGGGTTCTTAATGAAGACAGAAGGATGGTGGTTTTACGTTTAATTTCTTTGTCAAAAATAATATCTGTTTCAGACTTGTAGGAGTCTTTGAGCACTTGGACTAGAGAATTAATTTATTTGTGTCTACCACCTGTACTTTTGAACACCTATTTGTCTTCAGCGTGTTCATCGCAGTGACTGCCATCAAACTGAAGAAAAAATACAATGGAGCACTTACATGTAAAGTTCAGGAATCAAAGCTTCAGGCTGATGAAAGTGATTCACTTGGCTGCCTCTCATTATGTGCTCAAAAAAAGAAACAGTACTGGGTTTGCAAGGTCCTTTTGTGAGGACCTGCTGGAAGCTTCCTCCACATTCAACAGAGCCAATGCCAGCTGGCTCCAAGATGGACCTGCCACTGGCCAAAGCCAAGCTCACCAGCAAGGCCAGTATTGCCTCTGGGATAATGTAAGTAAGAAGTGGAAAAAATTACTATGCAGGAGCAATTTCCACCAGAGCAGAGCAGAGTTAAAACATGGGAGTGCAACAACTCTGCAGATGCCAAGGGCAGTGAACGAGGGGGAGGAGGTGCTTCAGGTGCCAGAGCTGAGATTCCCCTGAAGCCCCTGGTGAAGAGCATGATGAGGCAGGCTGTGGCCCTGCACCCATGGAGGTCCATGGTTGAGTACCTGCAGCCCCTGGAGGACCCCATGCTGGAGCAGGTGGATGCCTGAAGAAGGCTGTGACCCTGTGGGAAGCCCATGATAGAGCAACCTGTTCCTTGCATCCCATGGAAGGGACACAAAGAGCTGCAGCCTGGTGAGAGGCACTCACAGTGGAGAACTTCACAGAGAACAGTCTGCTATGGGAGGAACCCCATGCTGGAGCAGGGGCAGGAGAAAGAGGTCTCCTCCCTCTCAGGAGGAGGGAGAAGTAGAGACAAGGTGTGATGAACTGACTGCAACACCCTCTCTCTGTGACTCTGAAGGGGAGGAGGGAGAGAACCCAGGAGTGAAGGTGAACCTAGGAAGAAGGGAGGGGTGCTGGGAAGGTAATTTTGACATTTGGGTTTTTTTCTCATTATCTTTCTCTGATTTGATTGGCAATAAATTAAATTCATTTTTGGCCCAGGCTGACTCTGTCCTGCCCATGACTGATGAGTGAGCTCTCCCTGTCCTTTTCTCAGCCCACAAGATTTTTTGTTAAGTTATACCTGCAAGCCCAGTTGAGGGATAGAACAGCTTTGGTGGGCACCTGACATCAGGCTAGAATCAACTCACCACAGAGAGTTGTTATGTTTTGTTTATTCTTTCAACAGCAGAATAAAAAAAATAAAAAAAAAAAAGCTCCAATCTTGAACATTTTCATTCCAGGAAGAAAACACAGCAATTTATGTCAATGCACTTTCAATTGTCATCATAATAGTACATGTCAGCTTGAGCAGATAAGAGCTGAAGGATAAAAATGTATTTCACCTTGATAAAGGATTTGTTAAAGGATAGTAGTTTTTTTAATACATGTACAGAGAACAGGGGGGGAAAGGCATGGAAAAAGAGATCTCAGTAAGAAAAACTGGTCTTCTGGTCAGAAAAGAGGGAGAGAAAGAACAATGGATTTTGGTTCTCAAATCCTGGTATACACAAGAAATGTTAAAATATATGAAACCTTATGATCTTGATTGAAGTGGATATATACAACTACAACCCTCATAAGGTACACACAGTCCAGCCAGTAGGTCATTTTTATGTCTGCTTACATTACCTGAAATACCTTCCTATTTAGCCTAAAAGTTTCCCTAGCTCTTATACCAAAAGTGCATTGGGACAATTGGTCTTTCTTTTATCTACAACTATCTAAGTAAAAGCAAAGAGATGCTAGCTAACATTCAGCCCATTTCCCATGGCAGGGTCTGCAGCTAAATCCATCTACAGGAGAATTGAAGATACTGCCCACTTCCATGTGACCATCCTACCAGCAGCCTGGTGTCCTGGGCTGCATTCTCTACAAACCCCTTCTCAAGGATCCCTCGCAGGCACCGCAGTTTGCAGGAGGGAAAAAAGCTCAGCTGAAGCTGAACCACCATTCCAGCAATGTCAGGGATATGGAGGCTCCTGGGAGAACTGCAAGGGGAAGCTTCAATCCAGCATAACAATGTTGTGATTGTCCTGGAAAATGTGAGGCCAAGGTATTAAAGGTTCACGGCATTACAAGGATCTACAGTATGTTCACAAAAATGCATTTCATGGCTCGAGTCTCTGGCTTAGAATTGTGCTTCATCAGACCCTCTGATCACATTAGTGATGTTTATCTTATCTCAGTTCAAACATTTGACATATTAGTATCAAACTTTTCCCCCCGCTTTTGTTGACTGAAAGAACAAGATGTTGATCTCAATAAAAGTTATGGTGTGATACATTTCTAAAACTAAATCTGCAGTTTCTCTCATTCTTTTGTGCTAAGTACCTAGTAGATCATTATTTTGAAATATATTATGAAATAGCCCCATGTCTATTAGTGATTATAATACATTATAATACAATAAAATACATTATAATACAATAAAATTAAATACAAACTGTTGTTTTGCTGGATTTTTATATCTATTTTTTCTACATTAAACAAATAGCAGATCATCACAGTTCCAGCTATGACTGAATTAAATGAGACCTAGTTTCCAACCAATCTATGCTAAAAGCCTCATCTTCCTCAGCTCCTGAAAATGTGTTTGTTACCTATATCTACATTGCTTCTATTCTCCATTTCCTTGGGTTTAGTGAGGAGAGAGACATCCCTCAAAATATTCAATCAAATTGCAGCATGTGCTGGCATCCCAGTATTTTGTGTCCCTGTATTATATCGGGCTTACTGAGCTCTGGAAACAAGTTTCATTATCAGCCTAACTCAAAATCAGTCAGCTCTGATCATCCTTTTAGGTAATTTTTGTGATTTTTTTTTTTTTGAAGTTTCTATGTCACATTACTTATTCTTTTCAATCCTGCCTTCATCAGAATTTTTTCTTTTCATTCAATCTTCTACTCTGTGTTTTGTAGAGAAATGAATCAGCAATGTATCACTTTTCACCAACACTAGTACTGCTCCTTTCATATTAACAAGGAGTCAGTTATTGTTAAATTTCTAGAGTTGATAAGGTCAAAATTTGCCTACACTTTTATCCTTATCCTGGTTCAGTTGTTAAAAATGCTAAATGAGTATTATACCCTGAATCATGTATTTCAGAAAGGGGTTTATTTTTGTTCTTATTTTTTCCTCTTATTCACAAAATGAGAACAAATGAGAATCTCTTTACACTTCCCATATCTTCTTCTGCAAATTCCAGAAACTGATGTAAAATCTTATCCCACTAAGTGCTGGTGGGATTGAGATGGGCATTAACTTTGAGGATAAATTCTGGCAGTGTATTTACAATCCCAAATTTTTGAGGCAGTCTTGAATTATGTTTTCAAATAATGATAATATCACAGAAGAATTATGAAAATGTGGCTCAGTGTTTCAGGGAGATCTTACTGTGGTTCTTCATTTTTGTGAATGTGAATATAATTTACATTTTTGTCAGGAACTGCAATTTTCAATTTTCCCTCCTTTTATTGAGTGAAGATTAGAAGCTTTATTAGAAAACATATAATACTCAGAGAAACACATTTCACTCACTGCAAATGGTCTTTCTGCTCATTTCACTCAAGCCATTTATGTACAACAACCACTGTGTAAAAAATTTATATAATCATTTATGGATAGAGGAAAGCATATGTGAGTTATGGACTTCTGGTCTCTCTCTCTGAAGAGAAGTGATAAGGTAGAATATGTACAGAAATCCCAAACTGCCCTCAGGCATTTACAGATTAACAACATAATTCATTTGCGTTACTTTTGTCGGTCAGATTCCTCTCACACTTTTCACAGTGTAAAAAATTGTCTGCAGATGCTCAGAGACAGAAATAAAATGGCCCCAAAATACTGGAAATTAAAATCTGGTCAGCTCAGCATTTTCCCATGAACACAGTGAGGAGCTGCTCTTTTCCCCTATTCTTTTCATGTGTGCACACATACATGGACACAGGTATGAATTAGCTGCACTCATGGGGTGACATCTGGAGAGCAGAATTTTTCAGATGTTAACAATCTCAATTGGACTGTCTTCCCAGTTATACATTGGTCATAAAATAACACTTACAGAATCATAGGACTAATTGGGTTAGAAGAGACCAATCCCCCTGCCATGGTCAGGGACATCTTCCACTACATCAGGTTTCTCAAAGATTCATCCAACCTGGCCTTCCTTTCCAGTGTTGGGGCATTTACAATTTCCCTGGGCAACCTGTGCCAGTGTCTCAATGTCTTCCAAGTAAACTTCTTCTCAACATCTTATCAAAACTGCTCCTCTTTTAGTTTAAAACTGTTCCTCCTTGTCCTATCACTGTCTGTCAAGTTTTTTTATAAAAGCCCTCTTTTTCATAGGCCCCTTAAAGAACTGAAAGGCCACAATGATGCCTCCCCAGAGCCTTCTCTTCTCCAGGCTGAACAACCCCAGGGCTCCTAGCCTGTGGTCACAGGAGAGGTGCTTCATTCCTCTGACCATCTTTGTGGTCCTCTTCAGAACCTGCTCTAACACGTCCATGTCTCTCTTGTCCTGAGGACTCCAAAGCTGGGATCCTCCAAGTGGAGTCTCACAGGGGCAGAGTAGAGGGGTAAATCATGACGCCTCTTTTGATGCAGCCCAGAATATGATTGGGCCTTCTGGGCTGCAAACACACCAGCTCATGTCCAGCTTTTCATCCAGCAGAACTCCCAAGCATTTCTCTGTAGGGCTGCTCTCAGTGAGTTCTGTCAGTCTAATTGCTCCAACCCAGGTGCAGCACCTTGCACTTGGACTTGTAAAATAATCTCATCTTCTCATTCCATCTCATCACTCTCATCTTCATCCTGTATAGTCATCAAACCCATCTCTCTGGGATATCCTCTATTCTATGTGCTCTGCTTTTAACTGATAACTGTACTCACATGTGCACAGCTTAACAACTCTGTGCCTTCTCAAGAGAAGCAAGCAAACCAAATCCAGTCTTTGTTTAAGTCAATTAGATCTGCTCATTTGCTTTCTCTCTCTCTCTCTTTCCATAGTTTGGTTATTCCTCTGAAGGTAAATAATAGTTTTGACCTGTATAAAGAAAGGCTTGTCAAGTGAAACAGCCTCTTCTGTTAGGCCAGAAATTGTGGATCACTGCAAAGAAGTCAAATGGGGTATGCCTGGGATACCTGAATGTAATTCAACCTTTTTGTTCAATCACAGACCAACAAAACAAAAGGATTAACAAAAAGGTGATATATCAGGTAGGTTGAAAATTTAAATAATGCATTGATGACATGGTTTCAGTGTCATATGTTACCATTTCTTGAGACCAGATATGGTAGTGACATAATTAGGATAAATTGTTCAGCATAGCTGGGAAAAAAAGGTCAATGAGAAATGTATTTTCCTGAATTAAATGTTTTTATTAGAAGGAGAAACAGGAAGGAACAGAGCTGCCAGTAAAGAGAAGCATTTATAATTGTTTTTTTTCTGTTCTAGATATTCTCCTTTTTTTGCATAGTGATTCTAGACACTCTGACCCTTTATGTCTATGTAACAGCTCTGCTTAACACACACTATCGTAAAACTATTTTAATAATTAAACAAGTTTTGCTTTTGTTCTGCAAGCTATCTGCAGTTTAATTTAGATGCAGTTTTTTGGACAAACCAAGTATTTAAATTAACACAGCCAACACCTTTTGAGAAAGTGAAAACAATAATTTCACACTTACGATGCCTTCAATTACATTTCACACAGCTATGAATCACAGTTTCTGGTTTGTGACTGATTAAGAAAGACATGACCCCGGAATGTCTTCATCATATTAGCAAAATCACATGTATTAACTTAAATCATAGAATAATAAAGTATTTTAAAATATTAGTTTGGAAAGAACTTCCATACATTATCCAAACCAACCTGTTATTCATGTCTTAGCCCACTAGCTATTCCAACAGTCAGTATTATTTCTTTCAAGGAAAGTGGTTTTAGACTTTATTGGAAATTTTATGAGAGAATAGGAATCACTGAAGCACAGGAGGTTCCCTCTGAACATCAGGAAACACTTTTTAACTGTGAGGGTTGCCAAGCACTGACACACGTTTTCCTGTGGTTGTGGAATCTTCATCCTTGGAGATAAACTGTTTGCATACAGTGCTGGCAACAGTTTTTAGGTGACCCTGCTTGAGTGGATGGTTGGACCAGTTGAACTCAAGAGAGCCCTCCCATCCTCAGTTATCCTGTGACTCAGTTCTGTGATTCTGTGATTATGTGGTTCTGCAATTATGTGATTCTGCAATCCTGGATGAAAAAGACTAGAAAGCAACTTTTGCAGACTGATGGTTTGGGTATCTTTCTGCTTTAAGCAGAAGATTGGCCCACATGACTTCTGTTGAGCTGTTTCAGAGTAAATTTCTCTGTTTCTATCACAAATCCTTCAAAGAACAGGCCGAAATATTTCCATTAGATTTCTACTTTTTTATTGAGGAGTGACAGCAATTACAGCTGGAGAATAATTACTGTGTAAGTACCCAAGGTGAAACTTCAAGCAAAGAATTATAGATTTGTAGCATGTAAAAGAGACAAGAGCGAGGCTTCATACAGCTTTGAGAACAGACGTTGGCATGCCTTTGACCTATGCCAAGTAGCACACATTCCCAGATTATTCCTGGGCATGTCAGAGAAACTATCATAAGCAGGAGACCATTCCCAAAGGTAGTCCATGTGCAACCAATCTGCTATGGAAGGTAGGGGAGTTCAAGAATACAGATAAGATTATGATTCAATCACCTGGCAATGCTTTTTCCTTGTGGAGAAACTACACAAAAGTACAAATGGGGGACCACATACCCACCATGTGGGTGGAGTTACACTGTTTTTTCTCTGTGTAATCATCAGACATCAGAGTGTGTTCAGAAAATAATCAAGAAGAAAAACCACCTAGAATGCAAATATCCATCCACCTATGTTGTCAGGTAGCTGCCCATAGAGCTCAGTTTGAGCAAAATGGGAGTGATTTCTTCTCTGTTCCTGGTTCTTCCTGACAAACATAAGCAGCAACTTTCTACCCCAGTCTTTTTGCTGAGAATGTACAGATTGCTTTGGATACAAGACATTACTTTCCCAAAGAGTGACATGATCTGGTAACACCTCAGTCCCGTGCTGAGGTGGGACATTTTCCAAGTCTTATATTTCACAGCTCCATTCTCCCTTGCCCATGCAAACAGTACTCTATCCCATCCCCTTGTCCCTTCTTCTCAGCTTTTCAGCCTTACCCCCTGCCTTTGACCTGCTCTGGCCTATATCAGGTCCTTCATAGATAACTTTAAATCATTAACAGGGAAAAAAATCATAGCTTTCTAGTTTTGCTTGCTCCAACTTTACCATGTGGAAGTGTTTCACTGAGACATCTGGCACATGTTAAGGTCAGTACAAAATAAGCAGCAGAAATGCATGTGTGGAAGTGAGGTAGGGAAGAAGAGAGAAGAAAAAATTATGCCCCTTTCAGCACAATTCTTGTTGCTGGTGTCTGACTTTGTAACACTGTCTGAGAAAATTAACTGCGGTTTGCTGATGGCTGTTCAAGTTGCTACTAGTGCACAGTCTGTTCCTAGATTTCAAGTGAAGATGACCTTTGTACAGTGAAAATAAAAGAAGTATATTTGTCTGCCACCATGCTCCACAGAGGAAGTTGGCTGCTGTAGTTTACCCTCAAAAGAGAATAAAAAAAATCAATACATCTCTTCTTGCTTCTGCTGGTTTGCTTTTTTTTTTTTTTTTTTTGTCCTTTATTTGCTTTTACTCTACCTGGTTTACTTCATTCATTCAGAGCATGCAGTCTGGAAAGTTCCACAAAGTAGACAAACAGATTAAATCTCTCTGTTGATTGCAAAGTCTCAGTGGTTATTCATATTCATTTCCCTTCTTCATTTTACCCTCTTTACCTTCTGATACTCTCAGACATGGGGTTTAATTCAGGTGCTTTCTATTTTATGCTTTGAAATGCATTATTCATAGTAGTGCCTAGGTGACACTGTTATATGAGAATTAGTCATCTCTTATGCATTGGTTTGCCAGTAATTTGTCTGCCTCTCAGACTGATTTAATAAAGTATCTAATTATCCAAGGAAAATTTCTTTGAAAACATGTGAATGGATTTTTCAGTTCATTAAACTCTACCATGATTTCTTTATAGATATTTTTTTCCAATAGGTAATTGCAATATATATTTAAATAATGTAAATCTTTGCAGTTTGCTAGAACTTTATCCTTCTGCTGGAAATGGCTGAATAGACCCCAGGGATTTTCACAGAAGCTAATTTTGGTTTACTAAGGCTCATCTTTTCCAACTGTCTTCAAAGTCAATGGAGAGGTAGGCTTTCAAGGACAAGAGTAGGAGGTTTCCTTAGATGGTCTGATCACCCACTACATTAGAAATCTGTTATGTCTGCTCTTTCTTTGATAAAATCAGACACTTAAGGGGGCTGACTCAGACTTTTCTCCTGCAGAGAAGTTTAACTACAATCTCTTGCAATTTACTGGGTCTGGGCGAGTAGGTATCTTACATCTGAGGTGCCCTCCATCATGTGTGGATACATAATCTCATACCTTGTACATGAAAAATCAGTGGGCAAGTTACTAACATATAGAGAAATATCTAGGTCAGTATTTTTTGTCCTCACTGTGCCTCAATCCATTTCACTGTCATTTTACTATCTGCTGTGGCTGACAGGATAGTGAGACCTGTAGCACTCTTTCAATCACAAGAAAATTGATGAAGGAATTCAGAAAGTTCAGAGCCTTACTCTGGAGGGTGATCTAATCCCAGGGAGTTCTGTCATGCTAGGAATAGGTAGCAGTAAAAAGGCAACAGGCATGACATTCTGAAAAGGTAGTCTCATTGACAATATACTAGAGAAGGAGTTAACAAATTTGAGGCCATGTTCCCAAAAGGTGCAAGTTCAGACAGCATGACATACTCAGATCTAAAATAGGAATTGTTGGACAAGAACAGTCAAAACTAGCCCATAAGAGAACATTCTTTCCCAAAAAAGAGAAATAAATCAAAGGTGGGAAAAAAGTCCCCAGCTATTGACATGCAACACTATTAGACAGCAGATTTTGGACTGAAGAAAGCAAAGGCAAAACAAGATTTTGGTCTCGATTCTCTGTGTCTTGGCATGTGTACTGAGAGGAACAAGAAGGTCAGTAAGCAGGGCAAGAAAACATGCAGAAGTATGGTATGACAATCAACGAACACAGAGTAACTATTTCCAAATAGGAAGGCTGAATCAATGGTGTTCATTGGAGACATAGAGCCCCACTGACAGGGAGGAGTGGAGCAAGACTTAAAGCAGTTAATCAGTAAAGGGATAAACCACAATCCCTTTCCAAGTGAATAAAAATGACTGTTTTCCAGGTTTATTCCTCAGGGTCCAATGTGGAAAACTGAAATTTAAGGAAGTGAAAAACATTTGCTGTCCAAATGCGGCAGAGGCACCACCAGCTACAAACTGGGCCTCTGCCACCCCTACTGGAGGGATGCAAGTGGCTTTATGTGCTCATACCTGCTTCATCAAGATGTGTTCAAGAGCAACCAGGTTCCAGTTAGTGCCTTATCTGGAAAGTTGTCTTCCTACTCTCTCTTCTTGTCAGGAAAAAAAAAAAATATCTATCCATCTATCTATCTATCTGTCCATCCATCTATCTATCCATCTATCTCTGTTAGAAAGCCCTATGAGCCATGTGCCACCAGCTGCTTGCCAAACACTTGCTATCTCAGTGGCTTTGCACAAAGACCAGAGATGGCAAAATAGGGAGTTATATAATAGCAATTCCATCTAAGGAGCTCGTGATAGCTAGTCACTTAGTGTCAGAGATTCTATGTCTGTCCAGCAGCCAAATACACAAGGGCATTTCAGATCCTTGATCTTCCAGAAAACTTTAAAAATAGCAATTCAGATCAATGCTTTCATGTTAACTTGCACTTAAGAATAGGCAAAGTATATTACAAACCTGTCAGAATGAGGCACTTGATATATTCATTCTTAGGGCTGATTGAAAGGTCTCTAAAGACCCTGTAAAAATTTGGGGTTTTTTGTTAGGAAGTATTATTTTTCATTCAGATCTATCTCTTTTTATTTTTACTGCTCAGCTGCTTGGAAATAAATCATGTTATTGCTGAAAACTGAAAACAAGGTTTATCTCACTAGGGTACAATAAATCCTGGTTAAAATACAGATTTATTTTTTTAATGTAATGATTCTATGTTTGAAAAAATGTTAAGGTTGTGACAAAAATCAACAAAATCCAGGAAACTCAAAGTTAATTTTGAACTGTGTCCATAAAGCACCTCATTAAGCCCTCTCATTGTATCCTGTGTGGAATCATACAGTTTCCAGAGACATCTGTAATTGCTCATAATAAAAGGGCATATTAGGGACAGAATTAGTCGATGTCCCTGATCCAGCAATAAAATAATCCCAGTGTTCATATGCTCTTTAATCCATGAAAGGTGGCTCTATCTGGATTTCAGCAACAAAACACCGTGCTTAGGGTAATCTGGAAAAAAAAGAGCCCCAGTGAAAGAAACAAAGCCTTGAGTGAGGCGTCAAGCAAGGCACATGGGAAACAGGGAGAGAGCTCCATAGCCTTCATCTCATCACAATTTTATAAAATCGCTTGCTGATTTAGCATCAGAATTATTTGCATGCTTTTTGCTGAATGAGCTCCTTAATTAAAAATTACAGTTCATCAAAAATTATCTCTTGTAGCAAGATCTCAGTCATCAAGCATTTCACTGATGCATAAGCAAGTAAGGACTGAAGCCTTCCAAGTTTTCCTGCAGGATCACCATAGGGTTGACAAGAATCACAATGCTTCCCGAGCTTGTAGCTTTGAAGCAAACCCACTATATGCACTCCCAAGCCATTTCACTAGACTTTAAAGATCTCTTTGAGGAGAAAATTTCAGAAATCACCAGAGAAGTTTTATAGTTGTTTGGATTTTTCTGAAAAATAAGATCTTATTCTTTCAGGGTAAAGAAAATAGGAAGATTTGAAACACAAATGTTCTACAATTTCCTACCATACACCATGTCTCAAACACATATAATTTGGAGTTAAAATTTCTTTTTACTTTTTCCATGGGGAAAAAAACACCCATGTTTACTTTGTTTATGAAACACATGCAAATACTGCATATCTCTTCTGATGTCCCTGGGAGTGGAGTAACAGTGTGCCAGCTCAGCAGAGAGGTACATTTTTTTATTAAGCAAAAGGGCAGTATAAAATGGTTTTATTTTCCAAACCTTGTTAACCTTGCCATGTGCAGTATGTGGGGAACCTAAAGCTTGAAAAGTGTGCAGTGATCTCAGTAGCAAACAGTTGGGTGATGCTCCTGAGTCCTGCTGATGGGCAGAGTGTTGCATGTTGGCTGATGCTGGGCTGGGTGGAAGGAATGTGGGATCATGGGGCAAAGTCACAGCTCCAGCATGGAAGCCAAGGGGAGCTGTTCTTCCTTATGGAAATGCAGGGAGCTATTGGTCTGAGCCTGAGCAGGCAGGGTAGAAGCAAGACTGCATATGCTGAGCTGCAGCCAAAGCCCCTTCTGGCAGTCCACCCCTTGAGGGCAAGGTTGCTGAGAGATCCTTTCAGCTGCCAGGGAAGACAAATCATTGGAGACATGCACTGGCCTGGCAGAAATCCCAGGAGAGAAGGCAGCATCAAGGGAAAACAGGGTATGCTATTGGCACAAAGGAACTAACTTCAGGAGGCTTCAGGAGCTTCCTCCTCCCCTCCTCGTGGGAGAAGGAATCCTCTGTTCCATCCCTACAGCATGTGATGGAACAGGCAAGGAGTAATTTATACATACATACCTGAATGCTTGAGAGTACACCTATATAAAACAAAATGCAGCCAGGCAGAAACAGCTCTGTGTTTTCACAGGAGGAGATGATGCTCATACTATGCTGGGAGAATGTAGGTAATCAAACCACGCTGAATGCTCCTAGAGACCAAGGAACTTCAAACATAGTGGATTGGAGAGCTTTGAACTTGATGTCTGTTTAAAAAAAAAAAAATAAAAAAGAAGAAAAACATAATATTTTTATTGCAAACCTGAGCTCCTACCAATCTCTTTCTGAACTCTGGGAACATGCAATATTTGAGCTTCTACTGAAATTGTCTCTGGTTAGATCCTGCCTGCTTGAACATGGATTTAAAGGTGTTTTTAAGACTCTCTGTGGGGATTCAAACAATATGCTGAGCAACTGCATTCTGGTTATCAAGATCCTTTAAGCTATCTCAAATCAAGAGCCCAAAAATTGAAATATCAAAAATCATCAGTCACTTTGAATATTTAAGTCATCTTTTTCCTGTCCTTTCTCTTTCGCAGCTAGAGCTCTCTTTGATTTATGGTTCTTTTAATTTTTTTTCCCCAGCTAAGTGAGATTAAGCTACAAGAGAAACGTCAAAGCTGATTTACCTGTCACTCAGAATCAGCAGTTCCAGGGCTACAAAGTGTGCAAATCTCCTTTGAATTGACTGTCGCAAAGGCATTTTTCGGTGGATAGATCTAGGTTTGCTATCTCAATGTTCTCAAAGAATGCCATCAAGGCACAAGCTTTATTTTGGATCTAGGTTATCCATAAACTAGCCTAACCAGCAGATAAACACTCCAGGTATTTTAATCCTGTTATCTGCTTAATTTTCATTTCAAGAAAGTAGTTCCACATTTTTTTGAATTTATTCCAAGGTCAGAAACACAGTCTTTGGGTACCTGTAAATAGTATGCCTTGGTCAGAATTAAAATCGTTCTGCTGACACTTGGAGCCTGTTAACACAACCTTATAACTTGCTTAATAGTAGCAGGCAAATTAACATGTTTGGTGCTGAGATTCTGCTTCAATTCCAAGCTCATCTGCCACCACTCTTAACATTTATTTAGACATGCTGTGACCCCGTATTAAATCTCTTTTGACTTACAGGTATAAAGCAAGATTTAAGCTGAGTTTATGCACCTTGTGAAGGAAATTTGTTCACCTATTAAGGCACTGCAGAGCTGTGAGTTACTAGGGCTTTCCTCTTTAAATTAAATATTTCCTTCTTTTCCCTCAGAACTGCCTTAGGTGCAATTATTTATTTCTTTGATCTTGCTAGGGCTTCATGGAGATCTGGAAGCTCAGCACACAAGATCCCCAGGACTACATCCATAACCTGGCTGCAGAGCAAACCAGGACCAAATGCCAGTCTTTGGACAGGGTACATCCACAAACCCAAATTCTCCCCTTTCCTCCCCACAGCAGGATGTCAGTGTCTAACCTGCCTTTTGGGCACTGTTTCTGATGAATGCCATTCCTCTGGAAAAAGCAAAAACTGTGCCAAGGAAAACATTAATAATTAAACAGTTCACTTGACGGCAAGCAAGTGCCTCTGTTTGTTACTAAGTGGTATAGATGCAGCCTTAGACACTACTGCAAGAGGGAAGATAGGTGTTCAGGTACTCAGTTTGTCAATACACACTTTTTTATTCAAGGAAACCATTTAACACTGTTTCTGAAGAATAAAGCAAAGATGTACTTTCAAATCTAGTGGACTATAGAAGTCACCTAAATTCACTTGTAACCATCCACTATCATCATTTTCTGGTGTGTTAACTCCACAGCTCTCTCTGAAGAATTTTTTCATATAGGCAAATGTGTTCATTGCATTCTGTTATTGGATAGCTCGAGCTCCTTTACTCATTCCTGTCATGGTCAGCATGTTTGGAAATAATCTAGTTTTTATTTCAGACACTGAACAGCAGCCAAGCTCCAGCCAGCTGCTCACGCAATGCCCCACCAACAGGATCAGGGAGAGAATCAGGAAGGCCAAAGGTAGAAAATTCATGGATTGAGTTGAAAACAGTTTAATGGGGAAAGCAAAAGCCATGCACACAAGTAAAGTAAACCAAGGAATTAATTCACTGTTTCCCATGGGCCGATAGGTGTTCAGTCACCTCCAGAAGAGCAGGGTCCCATCACATATTACTTGAGCAGACAAACACCATCACTCTAAGCATCCCCCCTTGCTCCTTCTTCCCTCTATGTACTGAGCATGATGTCATACAGTGTGGAATATCCCTTTTCAGGATATTCAGGACCAGTTGGAGCCACCTGCCCCAGCTGAGTCCTGTCCCACCATGTACCCCAGCCTCCTTGCCAGCGTGGTGGCAGTATGAAAAGCAGAAAAGGCCTTGGCTCCATGTAAGTCCTGCTCAATAATAACAAAATCTCTGTTATCATCACTGTGTTCAGCACAAATCTGTAACATAGCCACAGACCAGCCACTGTGAAGAAAATTACCTCAGCCAAAACCATCACACAGTGAACAAACTCTTAACTTCAGCCACATGGATTTAAATATTTTGATCTGGATTTGAATATTTTGATCACTGCTGTCTGTCTTGACAAGTTCTTGACAATAACACCATTACTTCATCCTGCAGAAGTAGGAAAATGACAAATAAGCTGCTTTTTTCATGTCAGTGCTAAAATATTGATTCTTTAGTAGGAAGTACTGAGCTAATTATAGCTATGTTTAATTTGTATTAGCTTAATCTGAGACTTAAATTTTATTGTACTTTAAAGAATATTCCATTGTACTTTAGCGACCTTAGATAACTAAGAGCATAATCTATTTGAATAGAAAGGTACTAGAAAAGATTTTGCAAGCATGAATGATTTGGAAGATTTAAAAATATATAAAAATGTCCTTGTCCTTTTAATGTGATCTCAAGTCTTGTCATCACTGTACTCTATGACTACAAAAGCATGTCTAGAGAAAGGAGTATGTTGCCCACTTAAAATACCAGCAAAACCAAAACGTTCTAAATTTTGCAGGAATTATCTTTTCTCCCTACCTAAACTGCTGTGTAGAACTCTGCATCCTGAAGCTGTATTCCACCTCAAAAGCAGTTGCGTTTTGATGATGGATGAAACAAGCCATTCAAGTTCAGTGTGTTAGTGCTATGACACCCTTTGGGAGAAGGTATTTTATATATATATGTTCCAGAGGTACTATTTCAAGGCAGAAACTCTGCCAAATGTTAAACTGAGACTGAAGCCTTACAGCTGAGTTGTTAAGCTCTGGAAACAGGAGTTTAAACTGCAAATGCTGAGCTAACTTTACCTCTGGGGGAGCAAAGGATAATAACGAAAAATGATGTAGCTTTCACCTCCTCTCTAAAGGCAAAGAAAACATTTTAAGCTTTATTTTTTACTTTTTTTCTGCAGTTAATTTAAACAAGCTTGTTGGCAAAATAATAATTCCTGTGCTTAGTAAGTAGTATTTCAACCTTCTGAATCCCATTCATCAGGCAAATCACAAGGATAGGTTGCTTTCATCCTTGGTTTGTAGGGAAAGTGAATTCTGCTCTCTGCCTTTTCGGTGCCTCCATCAGAAAATACAACAAACATACAAGGTAAATATGCCAGATACTCAGTGGGTCCCAATACATGAAATCACAGGAACCAGCAAGCTGAGGGGGAAATGGGGGTGAATGATGACAAGGAAAGTAATATTTTCACAGATGTACCATCTTTGGTTGTTATGTTTAAAAAAGGAAAAAAGAGAGAAAATACTCTGCAGTTGTGCAGAAGGTGGTAATAGAAAGTGAAAACATGTTCTCCTTTGGGCAGGCAGGGAGGGAGGAAGAGCCTCTTCTTCTCCACTCAGAATGAATCTTTGCAAACTCCAGGAGATAAATGCCACAAAGCAGACTTAAGAGGCAGGATTGTATTTATTCACAGAAAGTGGTTTCCATTTCATGTGATAAATGCTTTATTTCTTCCCTAAGTATAGCTGCAGGCAGGGAAAGTTGGGGTAGGACTTCAGCTTCTAGCTGTGGGGAGAGAGGAGATACAGCAGGGAGGCTTGTAAGGTGAGAAGAATATCCCGAAAAAGAATGTTAAAACACATGATCCCAAGTAGAATACTGTTGATATGGTTTTATTTTTGGGATGTAGAGGTTCGAACTTGCCCAGATACTCATTTACCATTGTTTACTTATCACATATAATCATACAATCATAGAACATTTGGGGTTAAAAGGACCCTAAAAATCATCTATTTCCACCCCCCTGACACCTTCCACTAGAACAGATTGCTCAAAGACCCTTCCAACTTGCCCTTAAACTCTTCCAGGGGTGGGGCATCCACAACTTCTCTGGGCAAAAAGTGCCTTACCATGCTCACAGCAAAGAATTTCTTCCTATGATTTAATCAAAGCCTACTGTCTTTCAGTTTGAAGGCATTCCCCCTTGCCCTGTTACTACATGTCCTTGTAACAAATCCCCCTGACTTTGTCATAGGCCCCTTTAGGTACCAGAAGGGTGCTACAGTCTCCCTAGAGCCTTCTCCTCTCCAGCCTGAGAAGGCAATTTCCCTGGCTAAGGAAAGCATGCCCTTTCTACCAGTGTGTGGCAACAGGTGGGCAAGAGAAGGCAAGGTCAGCCTCAGAGGCTGGCTGGCATTTTGCACCACCAGTCCTGGGTATGGATGTCTCTAAGATGCCCATACCCGTGTATGGAAGCTGTGGGAGCAAATTGTTATCTGCAAACTTGTAGTGCCTTGAGAGCCTCAAGTGAATAAGACCTGGCACAGCTGGTCCCTGTGATGCCTTAGGTTTTAACTTTTATATTTTTCAAATCCTGTACTGCTTAGTGTGTAACTCTGAAGTTTCTTGTAGCCTGTTAATTTCTGCTCTCTCGTGCTGGCTAGATACAACAAAGCCTCTCTGGACCTGCTCTCTAAGGACACCCAGACCGTCCTGGGCCCAAAAAGTGTGAACTAAAAGATCCTCTGAGAGGGGGGCAAGCTGAGGGGAATTACATCATTAAACTGAATCTTTAATTGCAGAATTTACCCTGATGTGAAATGAACCAAACCTATAAAGGTGTGAAGAACTCGTGACCTGTTGTCCATCTTGGGGTCCATTTTGGCAGCAGCCTCTGGGTCCCCAGGGTGTACCTTTGAAGGCCTTTCAAATAAATACCCACCTTTATTCCCTTTACTCCTGTCTAGGCTCTGTTTCAAGGAGGCCTCTTAAGGCATCACCTGGAACAATGGGACCTTGGAACAATGCATTGTATTCATTTTCTTATCTGCACCCCTATTGCTTACCTGCACTGTATTTTCTCCTGGCCTCCAAGACTCTGCAGACTGCAGGAATACAGGTTATGTTGTAATCCCAAAAAACAAGTGTGGCACCAATCTACCAACCATCAGTCCTTTAAAATGTCAGTTATAACTCTGTATCATTTTTCATTATACCATACATATATTCATTTATCGTTGTCATTATATTTCACACAGTTTTTGTCATTTTTGTGTTTCCATAAGTGAGGGTACACTCAGTACCAAATACTAAGCTACGGTTATCTTTCCACTGATTAGGAGTTGTATTGTACCTCATGGCTGTTATTAAACGGTTTTTGCATGAACCAGTTTGATCTATAGGATGAATGGACATTCTTATCCTTCTAGGACAAGGAGAAAAAAAGGACAAAAATTCTAATGACCTTTCAAAATCTCAGAATAAAGTTTAAATTTTTGCAAGTACCTTACTCTTCTACCATATTGCATCAATTAAAACTGTTTTTCAAATTGTCCATAATTATATTTAAATGAAGACATTAGTATAACAGTGTGTTGGCTTAAACAAATTGTTCATTTATAACCCCTAACCTCAGGCACAGACTACCATGGCAAAATTGCATTGCTATGTGAAAAGTCTTCAGAACACTGATAATCTCAGATAAATGCTCTCAATTTTGATGTAATGATTTAATTAATTCTTGTCCTTCCAGAATAAAATACTTCTGGGTCATTTCCAGATTACACAAAACAGTTGATTTAATCTAACACTTAATTGCTTCAAGTAACCAACAAAAAAATCTCTATTCTCCTTTCTGTTCTTTAAATCTTTTCCCCTACCAAGTAAATCCCATTTTTAAAAGGGCATAGTGGTTTTTTTGTTGTTGTTGTTTTATTGGTTTTGAACAGGTCAAAACTGAAAAGATTCCTGAGCTGTGTGAATTCTGAATATCCACTTTTTGGGGTTTGGGGTTTTTATTTTATTAAAGAATTGCATACAGCAGAACAATTCATAAGGTGCACTCCTCTGCTCATTACCTTGCCACTCCCTGTCTTGCCTTTTCCCAGTAATTCTATTTCTACCCACATGACATAGGTAGGCACAAAAGGGACTGCTTCAGCACCCAGAGCTCCCAGCATCTGTGGAGCCTCCTCTGTGCACAAAATGCTAATGCTTATTTATCATGTACAAGATACATGTGTAGAAAACAGAGAGCATGCACTATTAAATATTTTACACTTTTGATTCTGTTATTCAATCATACCTACAAGTGGTGATTGTACAAGCTTTAGGTGATGTCAGAGGATTTTCAATAAATTCTGTATATTCCACTATGTTTACAATCAAAAAAAAAAAAAAAAAAAGGAGAAAAAAAAAAGAAAGAAACTGACCCATTTTAAGTGGCCAAGCTGAAAAACTAGAAAAGGAAAAATAGAAAAAAATAGACAAGATATAAAACTATAGACAAAATATAAAATAGTTTAAGGGGAAATGATAGTTTAAAACTAACTTAATTTTTACACTTTTCTCAGTTTTATGAATCTAGGTTACTGTTGTCTGGAAACATAACTTAAGTAATGGTAAAAAAAAGACCATTATCTAAGGTGATAAAAATTTATATATGCTTATCTAGACATTGCCCTGAACATCATGGGAAGTCATCTATCCTGACAATATGTCTATATTAACATCTCTGCTAAGGCAGGAGAACAGAAACAGATTTTCTTTACATAACCCAGTTATGAACCTGCTTTACTGGAACAAGATACTTTCAAACCCGGTATAGCGAGATGGAGAACCTTAAAATATTCACTCTTCCAAGACAGATTATTCCCTATACTGATCTTCAGGTCAGTAAAATTGCAACTAGAAAATCTGTATTCAAGGAAAGCAAGAAAAACATCTTGTGAAATCAGAGATGATCTATGCTTGAAGAATATTTTTTATTTTGGTTGCTATTATTATGTGTTTTTAATTGGTGCTGAAAGAAAACATTGAGTTGATTTTATTTTAACAGTTCATTGCAGCTGCTCATAAGTTGGATCATCAGGGGTATACATGGCAGTAAAACAGCAGAGATTATTAAGCAGATCTAATTTGGACAATTTTGTCCATACATATTTCCCATTTTTTAAGGAGGAAATCACCATCACTTTAGGATAACAAACATATCAGATCCACAGTATTTAAAATGTGCCAGAAAGTATAAAATCATTTTTAGGAGCCATTCCTTTCTAAGGATCTGTGATCAGGAAGATTTCTTCCCTTCTCTTTGCTACTCAATTCTTTTAACTGTTTCCCATGATAGAATTCATTAAGTACATTCAGAAATGCCAGGAACTGTGTTTTAAAAAGGCAGTAACATCTTTATTAACTTTTTTTCCATCACAAGGCTTTTCTTTGCTTTGAAAAGTGACTGTGTACCTGTTGGCTTCATGCAGAGAAAAGAAATGTGTCTGGGGGATCTCTAGCAACTTTACTTGGACACTTGGTAGCTGCTAAGATCAAGAGCTCAGTAAGATGCTCAAAACAGAAAGTGTTAAGTGTTTCAAGTACTGTAAAGAAGTTGAACAGAATGAAAATAAAATGTTTTTTCTCTCCCACTTGGTATGAACTAATGTTTTGATACTGATGTGTTCTGCAATCACTCAGAGCTGTTTGACTCTTCAGGCAGTCCAGTTTTACTGCTGGAGACCTACAGTATGGCATCAAAGTGATGGTAAAATGGGCAATAAATTGTAAATATCAACCTTTCATGCAGGTTTTACAGTTTGATAAGACCTGAGATAGTGCACTGAAATAAAATGTCTCCTTCTACACCACAGCACTTTCAGTTTAGAAAACACTATTATATTTCAGGTCACATAGCTTGCTCCCTAAAGTGAGATATTTACTAATTTAGAAGGTGCTATCAAAAATAGCAAGAAATCAGAAAGGAAAGAGAGCAAAATAGTGATAACTTTCCTGGCACAATAATCTCTGGGGCTTTGACCCAGCAAAAAATCCTCTTTGCTTAATCTGGAATGTGCTGGAAAAAGTTCCAAATAAGATATCAGGAAAGACAGATAGATTTCTGTGGTGGAGAGGATTGTATTAACCTATCACCTTTCCTGAAATGATTACTTTATTTGGAATGATTCTTCCTTAAAAGCCTAAGTGGTTTTGTGTACTAACTGCAGAGGGAGAGAGAACATCAAACATTAATATCTTGGCAAACATTTTCCTCTGACAGATATGACATGGTTCAGGATTCTACTTTCATTTTTCTTTGGTGTAAGATTCACCTATTAATCATCTGGAATGCAAATAAATGTATTTAATATTTAGAAAAAAAAGACTTGTACTATGTAAGCACTCAGCTGAGAAAGCACTTGGCTAGTTTATGTGAGGTATTTTGAGATCCCCAGAAAAAAAACCCAAAAAATATCACAAACAGCAACAACAACAACAACATATTTTTAAAATATTGATAATGTCTTGTAGGGAAGACATTTTTTCACAGAAATGCTAACTCCTTTGTGTTCCCATACATAGTATTCAAAAAAAAAATGCAGATTCTTAAAAAAAAATTTGGCAATTTTTAGACTTCTTGTTTTTAAACATTTTGCTGATTACAACTGATATGAGCTTTCTTTTTCTGGTTTTTTTTTTTTTTTTTAGTTGTTAACAGATGTTAGAGTGCTGTAATTAAAAAAATTAAATAAAAGGTTTCTGTATGGCTAAGTATCATGTTAAATATGGGTCTATTCCTTATTTGTGGAAAGTTGTCTTGAACTGAATGTACTAACCCAGAAGGCAAACTTCATGCAGATTCCGAATGTGGACAAGAATAGATAACTGTCAGTGACCAGCAGCATCTGAACTTGACTAAGACTATTAGATCCAAACCACTTTTTTTTCCTAAAGAAATTTTCTTTTGTCAGGTGTGTGTTAATAGACATGCTAACTATTTTAGCTAATAGAAAATAAAGTCCTCAGAGCTATATTGAGTTTGCCATGGAAGTACTGAGACACCTTTTCCTTTAAAAATATCATTAACAAGAATTCTACATAATTAGAAATCTTGTCTAATTTCAAGTCGACTCACTCTCCACATTAAAGCCTGCTTTCTACCTTAGCCTTTATTTTCTCAAATAATTAGAATATGCTGAAATTCTTGAAGCTGAAACAACTGGGTTTTTTCTTAATTTAGAAACTGTAGGATCAGCTGGCTGAAAGTGAACCCATTAAGTGGTAATGTCTTTAAGCACTTAAGATCCCAGGTGCCTATAGGTTCATGAGAGATTCTACAAAACGAAGGAAATCCTGGAACAGATACCAGTCCATCATGACAATATCCACTTTCTAAAACAAGAATGGAGACCTCTGGGGACTCTCATGTGAATTTATGAGCATTGTTTACCTTTGTTAGTAACATTTGATATGCATATATACACTTACAGCTTGACAAAGCTTTAGGTCTCCTGTCCCAAAGATGGTTGATTGCTGCGCTTTCTGCTCATCATTCTCCAAATCTTGGGTCCACCTTTCATCTTGATGTGGTCCACAGATCCCTGAAGGACTTGGCTACACTGACTGCTAGGGGACAGCTGGTCTCTGCAGCTATCTGACTTATCATTCACTGTTTCCATTCCCAGAGAGACTCAAAGAGCTCTCACTACATGCATGGTGGTTTTTTTTTAACATTGTTCTTTATTAAAAAGGAAAGAATTCTAATCAGACTATGGAAAACACCCCTTCCTAAGAGTAAGACACTACACCAGAAACAAAGAAAATCTCAAGGAAGCAGTGAAACTCAGGGTCCCACCTTGGGTCATTTGGCTATTGCCAAGTTACAGAAGCCAAGTGTTTGAGCTCCTCTAGCTTAGAGATGTTTCTGGCCTTCAGCTCTGGCCCTGTAGATTTGGGACCAAACATCCTCTGCCAGTTCTACCTGCCATTTTCTTAAAAACATCAGCAATGCTTGGGTAATGCATCTCTATTTTTATATAAGGTATAACTAGAGAGAGAATATATAATAAACTATTGTGCTGAGGCATTTATCTTTGAAACACTGAGAGGGATAACTTGGGTGCAATGTATAGTAGACAAGAAGATAAATAATGCTGCAGGGCATAGTATCATTTATAAAATATTCCCAGCACTCTAGGTTCCATTTCATTATTAGATTTTTTAAAAGAACCATTTTCTTGGTTAGTTTCCAGAGCTAGCAGCCACAATGGTTAATTTCAAATTGCTTGAGGCCTTGGAAACAAAGATGTATTTGTGCAAACACTGCCTTAAATGCCAATAAAAAATGTAAGCAGGACCCACTCAGCCTTGTAAGTGAATAGCACACAAGGCAGTTTTTCTCATCACAAAACCCCATCTTCCCCAGATTTTTCTGTCATGCACTAGCATTTACAGGACAGATTTCAAAGTGATGAAACTATTGGACAGGGAAAAGGATAGCTAACTTGGATGGCTAACTTATATATCTACTCAACACAGAAATAGCTTCCTGTGGTGAACACTTTAATTTGGTCAGTGTGTGAAGTCCTTCCTCTTTACCTATCTCCACTGAGATCTCTCCTGGACTATATTCAAGAAGGATGTGGTACAAAAGCAGGAAGTCTGAGGCAGGTCAGCAGGAATGGTTAAGTGTTTAGGTGTCAAGGCTTGAAAGAATTTGGGTCATTCAGCCTAAAGGAAAGGAGTCTGGAGGGAGAGTATGGCAGTTACTGGTACACAAATCACTAAAAAACTGTACAGCAAGAGACAGAATTAAATATTTTTCATGTCCACAGTAAACAGAAGAATCTTAAAAGACAGTGGGGGAAGTTGACTTTAGATACCAGGAAAACCTCTGCAAAGTAAAGGTAGAAAAGCAAGAGGATAGGATACTGGAAATGCTGTGAAATTTCCACCACTGGAAGTCTGTTCATCCAGAGATAAAACAAGTGCAATTAACAGTGCTTTGGATCTGGGAGATAGACTGTGTAACCTTCTAAAATCCTTGCAGACCACAGATTCTGTGATGTGTTACAAAATGCTACATAATAAATATATGCCTAAATGCTAGTGATAAAGCAGTACAAATATAAAATTAATCATAATCATTCAGCAGTGCGTCTTATCCCAGAACTGGTAGCTTTTTTTTTTTCCTTAGGTAATGGCACCATTTAGCAAGAGCATGATAAATTATTTATCCTAACAAATTAGCTTAGTTAGCTTAGACAAATGAGTTATTTTATGGTTAATTCAGTATGTAAACTTTAGACCTGGTGGAGAAGAGTTTAAGCCCATTTTGAAACAGATTCTACTACTTGAGGTGATCACTTGCTTTCCCTGCACCTTAGTTTTTCATCGGTAAAAGGAGGATAACATCTTTTCCAGACTTTAATTAGTTACTGTAGGAACATGTAGAATAAAAATGAAAACCAAATGTTTCCAGGGGTGGCCATACACTTTATTTAGATAAACAAATTCCCTGGAAAAGGTAGAAAAAACCCAATTAATGTTTTAAGACTAAAGTCCTCATTGTCTACCAAATTATGCCTTTTTTTTTAGGGTGGAATTTGTGGCACTGGCTGTTCCTTTCAAGTGTATCTTTTATATTTCTAACATCATGTAATTATGGGATTGTAGCAATGAAACCAGGGCTTATTCCAGATAATTAAATTTGAATATCTTGTACCTTCCAACAGGTGAAATAAATGATGTCCATTAGTGTAGTAGTAGACCACTTCTTTTAATCAAGCAACATAAGATGAAGCAGAAATGATCTGTACACAGCATCAAGCATCAGGAATAAAAGGCCAGCATTAGCATAGGTATCATTTTATCACTGTTTAATAATTTCTCTAAACAACCCAAAAGTTAAAGAGAAATTAGTTCTTTCATATTTCAGGAGAGTTAGCAAGGCAGATATAAAGTTATTAAACCTTAAAAGTGTTTCTTGGACCAAATTACTGTAATGGCCATCAATTTGTTGTGAACAATTGTTTTCAGTCAGATATATTTGAGTTTATGCAACATATGTAAGCAAAGTTGGTATGAACTTTTCCAGACAGGTGGATGGGAATTTAAGACCAGCATGGAATAAAAATAAAGAAAGCTTTCATGCCTCTAAGGAAAACTTCTCCTGAAAAGGTCAAAAACACATCCTAAAAGTTGCAAACTGACTCTTCACTCATGATCATAAGGCACACAAGCTTGAGAAACCAAGTACAAGCCTTCCACCAGCACTAGACTCCCACTACAAAAAGACTGTAACAGCCTATTAATTCTTCAAGTTCATTCACCTGAAAGTGCTGGATCTCTCTCCCTGGGTGGCGGGGGGAGTGGGGAGGCTGTGCCAGGGACTCAGCTCAGGCTCTATTTGATCTTACCTGCAAGGTGATTGAAGACTGAAGTGCAGCACTCTGCACAGGTTGTCTCTGTACCTCCTCCCTTGGCTCTCCTGTGCACAGCAGACTCTGACAGAATTTCTCTATTTAGCTTGTGGTCCTATGAGCTGAAATTGGCCCTCCTTTTTCTTTTAGTGGTGTTAAATGTCAGTTATTTGAGGATTTGTAGTCATAATGTATTTTTTAGACTGTTGCTTTTTCTCACTTATGTTAGAGGGAGTGGCATATGTATTTTTAACTAGGAGCTATAAAACATAAAAAGACACAAATCTTAATGTTTTAGCTGAAATGCAGTGAAAAAAAATAATGTCATAAGACCCTAATTAAGAGTTCTATCTATTTTTCTAAGATAAGATTCCTAATGAAGGACACCTGTTTGTGAAGTGTGATTCAAAAGAAAAGCATACTATTTTTAATAGCTACATTTGTCTCATTGAATCCTTCCCTCAAACTAGCAGACGCTTTTCCCAGACTTTGCAAGAAATAAAAAATGAAACACTTCTATTTGACTGAAAGATTTATAACTCATTTTGGTTTTGATGGACTTGCCATTTATGGCTTTCACATTAAGTTTAACACATTTCAGCATGTCACTGTGAGCCTGACACACAGAACAGATATAATAACATTTCTTCCCTGATGTTCAGTCTTGGAGCACATTCAGTGGCTGCTGTCATAGCTGGACCCGTGGTGCGAGGTAGCTCATTTTGCATGTGTCACAAACGCGCACTCATGCCTGCATATGTGCAGAATCCAAGATTTTAGAGCAGGCTGGATGACTCACCTCCACTGCTTCTCATTTCTTCTGTCAGCTAGGTTGGATACAGGGCCCTCTTTTTGTGCAAAGACTTCCAGGATCATCCTCCACATTCTCTCTTTCTCACAAACTCTTTACTTTTTCCCCCTATATATATATATCTTTTTATGTAGTTCATAAGTCCCGGTTTTGTTTCAGTCATGTTGTTTTTCATGCCACCCTCAAGGTATATGAAAACAATGTTCATACATAAATTGTTTAAAATATCTTTTGGTGAAGTGAGACAAAGAAGTTTGGTTCACTGACCCTCTGCATGTGACAATACCAAAAGATCCAGATATTCTTCAGAGATAGGATAATCTGTCAAGGGAAAAGCAAAAACAACACACAAACAAAAAATAACACCCCGAACTGCACTTAAAAACCAGATATGAAACTTCACATAATGTAGTTTATTCCTAATATACCTGCAAGAATATATCACTAGAAAAGATTGTATTCTCTCTTGAAAAAAATAAGGAAGAAAGTTGTTCCTATTTTACAGGTTGAGGTTAAGCCCCAAAATCTGATTTGATGGATACTCTTTTTTTCTGTAAGTCATTGCACTGAAACCCATTCAATCAAAAAACAAATGGTAGGATAGCATGCATACATGCATATTCCAGAACCAGGAACACAACATATATGCACATGATCTTCACTTTCAAGCCATGATTTTTTTCAGACAGACCACATGCATCCATATAGCTTTTTTGTTTCTCAAAAATAATTTTATATTCATACAAAGAAATATAATAATAAAATATATTTTCACAGTTGAACATCCAGAAAACCTAATTTTATAACCTTTTGAAAGAGCATGTAAGATTATTTGTCTTTCTTTTTGCTTAGTCATTGTCAAGAAATCTTTTGGTAGGTGTCACATGACATATTTCAAATACATTAAATGTCTTTTGTGTTACCTGAATATTAGTGGTGAAATATTAATTTCTTTTGTGTGTACACTCTTCTGGTTTTCACAGTGCTTCAATACAGCTTAATTGGCTTAGCTTTTTCTGCAGAATGTCGCCAACATGTGCATTTAAGAAATATTTTGAGAAGTAAGATTAAAAGGGTATTGTTTTTTGTGTTTTCATTTGCACTGTGGGCATTAGTACCACCAAAGAAACTCATGAAACAAATAAAAATGGTCATCTGATGGCCTAGAGAACAATCATCTGGAAAGTGTATGAAGACAAGGTAAATTGTGCATCCCATTTTAGAGAGTGCCACAGGTTTCACCAAGTCACTGGCGGTAGAACTCCGATCTCTTCCAGGGCTTGATATGCAGACACATCAAAAAGTTCAGGGAAGTCAAGGATACAAAGAATGTTTAGAATTCAGCAGAGCTGCCAGTGGAAAGTCAGAAAAAAAGGACATTGTGTCTCTCTAGAAAATACTCTTTGGAAAAGACTTAATCAACCTAGGGAAAAATGCACTTACTGACTTAAAGAATGAAAATGTTTCTGCCTGAAATACAGCTTCCTGAATACAGCTTTCAGACCTAAAACTGCCAAACAGAATCAGTGCTTGATATTAGAGCAATGATGACACCATAACCTCTATCATGTTACTATGAAAACAGTTTAACAAAGGATTTATTTTTTAGGGACGGGTTGTCAATCACATCGTAGGCAAGATGAGGTACTTGTGGGCAAACTTCAGAGTCTCTAAGACAGACTTCTGTAGATGAGTATCTGCTGGATTACAATGAGCAGTCAGCTCTGTGACCTGATGCTGCTTCAGAAACAGGAGAGTCTCTTGCAGTCCTCTACAATCTTTGATGTTGTAGCTTATGTGAGGCTGTGGAGACCACTTTTTAGAGCACTCTTCTGATAAACAACTCTCCCTCTGTCTTCAGATGAGTATCTGTTTCCTCATTTACTCTTCTTGGCTTCTGGTACTACAGCTTCAAAAACTGTGAGATTCCTGAAATTAGGAATTTTGAAAAGCAAAGTTACTGAAGGGCTGCCCTACAATACTGGGTTGCAACTGATAACAACAAGCAAAGGTGTGGTCCAAGACTTCCCTTAACTGAGCTTGGAAATGGAAACATTCTTTACAGAAACATCTGGAGCTGTACATCTCAGTGGTGGATCATCCAGCCCGCCTCACCACAGACTTCAGGACAATGTCTGCTCCAATGCCTGGAGCTTCTCCTTTCCCTCCTTCTTCATTGGTCTTGGTGTCTGCAGAGTTGTTGCTTTCACATATTCTCACTGTTTTCTTTTGGCTGCAATTGTGCACGTTATTTTCCCCTTCCCACATTCATTATCCTAGCGGTGCCACCGTCATCACTGATGGGCTCAGCCTTGGCCAGCAGCAGGTCCATCCTGGAGCTGTCTGACACTAACTACTGAACATGGGACAAGCTTCTAGTTACCCCTGAAGGCTTCCAAAATGGCCATGAAAACCCAACTCAGGACTCCTAATCACAAGTTCAATAAGTCCTTCTTTGAAGGCTATGGAGCCAAAGTTAAAATCTAAGCACTTGAATTCAAATTTCTAGCACAGAGCCTTGCCAAAGATGAAGTTCTGATGTTTGTCCAAGCATTTTTCTTCTACTAAGCTTGATGTCTCAGGTGAAAAACTACATTAAGCCAGATGGCATAACTGTAAAAATATGTGAGCAAAAAGAGCCCTAGAAAAAAAGTAAATTTAAATGCTAAAGAATAAAAATAGGAAAAAAATAAAGCAAATATAAAAATTCCCTAAACTACACTATAGAAAAGTTTGAGTGCTGACCTAAGGAACAAGTAAAAGTCAAGCTAGTGGTGGAGAGGGACTAAGACAAAGCAGGAATGTGCAGGGGTGGGCAGAAGTGGGTAAGGGATGCCACCATTCTGTGGTTGGGGTAGAATGCAGAACACTGAACAACCACCACTGAATATATTCCCACACTCTGGGAATATACCTAAAGACAATAACTTAGGGGAGAAATTTGAATTATAACAGGGTATTATACTCTGGCAGGTGTATCACTGGATTGAAGCACTGCCTGTCTCTTCAGCCACAGCAAATGATGAAAACAAGTATGTGAGTTAGTTGTACTTCAGAAAGGTACTTCTAATTCCTCTCTGTGAAACATAGCTATAGGTGTTTGATTTTTTAACACAAAAGGCAATCACATCCCAAAACGAAGATGAATGTGTCTCCATATTTCTCACATGCAGGTGCTGAAATATTTCTTTCTCAATGTAAACACACATCGTGCCTGAAGTACAGCTAGTTGCAGAAAGTTGATGGGCATCAAGCGACACAAAGGAGTAATTTTTCAGCATTGCAGAGCTGCAGACTCGAGGCAGAGCAGCAGCTGCTAACAGGTGCCTTATTTTATACACCATTATTTGTGTTCAACCCCTTCCCATTCATTGCTGAGGAATGGAAAATTTGACGTTACCACTCCCTAAAAACTTTTCACACTTTAAATTTCTATAACAGTTCCATTACACTCGGCGTATGTTGGACTAGAAAGGGCAACACAGAAGCACAGGTGTGGTATTTGCTGAAGTAAGGCAAAAAAGAGACAGAAAGTTATACAAGCTATGAGGTAGGTGTGGTTCATCTGTCACAATGTGGACAGGTCAGTGTTTAACAGAAAAAGAAAGTTGTGGTTTCACATGGCCAGGGATGACTCACTGTCTGAAAACACAGACTCTAATGGGGTTTTCTGTGAAAAGGAGCAGACACAAACCTGCCTTTGCCACTGGCCCTTCACTAGAAGCACAAGATTAAATGTACATATTACCATACACTGCTACAGGTTTCAGCAGGCCCATTCCTCTACCAATGAAATAGCAGCAACACCTTTAATCAACCCAACCTTATTTTTGACTGACAAATACCTGCCTCTGCAATGGTCTTAACTTTCAAATAAAACCAATACAAGAGAGTAAACTTGTCAAAGGACCAAGGAGGACTATAACAAGGAGAACATTTTATTGTGGGTTTGTTTGTAGTTTGGTTTGGGGTTTTCTTTTTGTGGTTTCAGATATGTTATTAAGCCTTCATTTTTTTTCAAAGTGAAATACAATTTGTGCAAGCAAAAAAAGCAGTCATTAAGAAGCACTAGACTCTAATGTACTAGCAAGCAAATCCCATGGCAAGCATAAAACCCTGCCAATTCATAGCTAAACAGCAATATCAGCTATAAATCTGATCCAGCCAAATCTCTTGTTATCTCAAAATCTTTAAGCCCCATGTTGGGCACCAAGAGGATTGTCATGGTTTAACCTCAGCCAGTAACTAGGCACCACACAGCCACTGGCTTGCTCCCCCTGCAGTGTCACGGGGGAATGAACTGGAAGAGGAAAAGTGAGAATGTTTGTGGATGGTGAAAAAGACAGTTTAATAGGTAAAGCAAAGCAAAACAAGGAACTGATTTGCCACTTCCCATCAGCAGGCAGGTATTCAGCCATTGCTAGGAAACCAGGGCTCCATCGCATCTAATGGTTACTTGGGAAGACAAAAGTCATCATTTCAAACGTTCCCCCCTTTCTTCTTTCTCAGCTTTATAGACTGAGCATGACACCATATGGCCCCTTTGGTCAGCTGGGGTCAGTGGTGTCCCCACCCAAATCCTTGTGCACCCCTAGCCTCATGACTGGTGGAGTGGTGTGAAAAGCAGAAAAGGCCTTGGTGCTGTGTGAGCCCTGAACACCTTGTAACAGTCAGGAATGAAAAAAGAAAGAGATCATTAAGGTAAGCAGGAACAAGCTGCATGAAGAAGCAGTATAAAGTAACCCTCATAAATATAAAAATGATCAAGCGTAAGGTTTCTAAAATGATTTGGTTCTAGAAAAAAGACCTATAAATTAATTTGTATACCACTGGAAGAAAATTTATCTTCAAAAGCACAGACATAAGGCTAACTAAATAAATGCATTAAATTAACAAGTTTTTCATTCAAGTTAACAACAGCTATTTTTTCAAACAAAACTATTCATGGCTAAAAGCAATATTAGAACACAGGACAAAAAACCTACACCAAGGTGGCTGTCACCAAATAATCATAAGTTTACCAAAGCTTTTGATTTTGTCTTTATTGTCAGAAACTTTGAAGATTCACAGTAACAAAGTGTCTGACCACAAAACAAAATACTTTAAATAAATTCACAATTACATAAACAGCCTTATGTTCCCCAAAAGGACATATTTGGAATGAACTTGCTTTCTATGCTTTATTGCTATTCTGTTTAGGATTTCATTGTCTCTTAGGACTCAACATTTTATGTATAATGCAATTAAGATGCAAAGTCTTCATAGGTAATTTAATCAATTAATTAATGTTAGCTGTGTAAGCTTTACTGTGAACACCTAGCTAGACATCTTATCACATAAGTCCTCTCCTATCCAAGACCAGAATTTTTCATTCCTGGAAAGAAAGGGATATTTCATGTCGACAAAATATTTAAGTCTTTGAATATCTGAGTTCAGTTCCCAGATTCTCAGATGCATAGATCTTTACTGGAGATTTATCAGTTATTCAGTTTACCAGTTTCAGTATAGACTTCCTCAAATGACAGCTACCTTTGCACAATGGTAAGCTGAAGTATTCCAGGAATTGTTTTCCAGAAGATTACTGGAGTCTTTCTTTGTGCTTCCTATAATCCCCTGTGGTAACTATTGGATTCTTATTGAAGCCTACAGGTATTAAAGTGGCATTTCAGTGCTTGTGTTAGTGCTTCATTTGTGATTAGCCTATACTACTAAAGAGTCAACTATTTTGAATTAAAAACACCATGTTACTTGAGTGAATAGATGTGCTTGTGGGCATAGGATCCTGGACTGGATATTAACTCTTCTCAATTGAACAAACTTAACAGTGTAGCCTCAGGTAATTACTTAACCTATTAAACTCCACTAACTCCATCTGAGGACTGGAAATTGTTATTTCTCTCCCCAACACTTTATATGCCTGAGCTGTTCCAAATTCTTGTAAGATAAAAAATCAGCTGGTGTAAATGCAATAAATTCCAATTCACATCAGCACTTTTTAGATCAGGTTTTGAGACACAGACTCTTGTGTGTGAGACATTCAGACCTGAATATTGATTTGACTTGTAGGAGCTTATGCATTGAGGACAGTGAATCATCTTCAAGGAGAGATACAAAAAATATTTTCTAAGTATTCTTTATCTTTTTTCCCTATACAAATATGGCTGTTACCCTTTGTCCAGTTAACAGGAACCACCATGTCATTTTTATCAATTCTCTGTTCAAACTATGAAAATGAAAGGGACTTGATTCAGTATGGAAATCTGCTGCTATACAAGGTGTGCTACAAGAAGGCAAACTTGGTAGTGTCAGTTCAGTATTTATGCAATTGCAAAACTGCAGGTGGGAATTAGCAAGCACTGCCTAAGTGAAACAGATATAAATATTTTAGTCCTATTTGACTCTGGATATTGGAAAAGTCAGTGCTCTCACACTCTGAAAATTTTGCAAACTCAGTAAATAAGAATGGTTTTTCTACCCTTGCATCTCTATCTGCCATGCAACAAAAACATTGTCAGACAAGGGCAATCAGAGATGAAAAGAGAGATCCAAATTCAGATTGTACATATGCAAAATTAGTGGTTATTTATTCTTTTATTGCTAAAATAGCTGTAGTTTGCATGATTTTGCCAAAGCTACAGTACACATGTAGTTAGTACCCCTCAATCCTATTGTTTCTCTTTTCACACAATTGCATTTGACCCATTTCATATAATTTGCATTTATATGTAGAGCTGATGATGGATGTCTATATTACTCAGCTCTTCACCTGTGTTGATAACACACGCTGATAATTAGAGTTATTAATAATAGATAGACATCTCATTGGTGTCCATGCAAAATTTGGTGTTGACAAAAACATCAGATTTTTGATTCTTCCACCAATGACCACTAATGAACACCAGCCTAGAGAAGAAATTGCCCTCATTAGACTCCAAGGGCTTTGTGTTCATTTACTTTTGGGGACATGTCAAGATTATCTTTAATCTCTGTTCTTTCATTATTGTGTAGTGGACTCACACCTTCCTGTGTTCTTTTTATTTATACAGCTGAATAACCTTTTGCTATTTGTTTAACTTCCTTCACAAAGTCTGGCCCAAACAGGCTTTTGGCATGTCTCACATTATCACCATACTATCTGATTTTGACTTAGGTCGTGTCAGTGAAAGAGGTCATATTAACCACCCTTGGATACCCACAGTAATATGACCTCTTTGCATGCACACCCTGCCATGCATCAGAGTTATGATGAAGGTGACTGATTCCTTTTCAGCCAACAGCTGCTTCCTGACCTCTCTAACACAAATCTTAAGTGTAATAACTGCTGCTCCCTTTTGATGATGCCGTTTTTCCTGAGCAGTCTCACCTGTTCTTGGTTTGATAAATGTCTCTGTCACCTATTCACACTCCCTTTTCAGGCTTGCACATGCAGAAGTCTTTATTTTTTGTATGTGGAGGGTCCAGTACTTGCCAGCTGCCCCCCTGGCTCATTTCCACACTCCCTGACACCACTTTAACACCAGTTAACATTCTTTTGGCAGCTCCCACTGACATTCATATTGGTGAATCCCTCTCACTCCCAGGAAACAGTCAAGCCAGAAATTATCTCAGCCACAGCCAAAACGACATGCAGAGCAGCCAGGAGTGAATTGACACTTGATTGTTTTAGACCCCACATCAACGTGAGTTGATGCTTAAAAAATGGATTGCACACTGGGCAACGTGGTGAGGGGCACAGGAATGACAGGAGCTGCTCATTTATGGGGGATAAGCTCACAGCATGAGGGGCCACACTGAAGGTAGGTGTTTGGATGGACTGAGGGAGTTCACATGCTCTATAATTGATGTGGAGGGATATAACTACTATGATGAAGAATTAGGCAGTGGTCAGGCATGCAAATCTCTTTTCTATAACCATTCTACACTTGCAAGGATGTCTTGATTTCTCCAAATCAATGAGACAAGTCTGCAAACAGATAGCAAGGCTTCACTCTGAAGGAGAACGGTGGAAAGAACAGCTGGAGAGGTATCCATGGCACCAAAAGAAAAATTTTGCAGAGCATTTTTAGGAATTTTTCTAGCAATATATGCTGCTGCAAAAGTACTGAACAAATCTTACAGCCAAACTTTGTTAAAATGCCATCATCTTTAATGCAAATTGGTTTGCTTAGTACACAACCTCACAAGAAGTGCAAAGGTAAATTATTGGCTCAGAAAATAAAACCATTAAGCTTTGAAATGCAGAAAGGACATTTAAAAAAAAAAAAAACACTGTGAAAATTTCACTAGGAGAAATACCTTCTCAAAATGTAAGTATTTTTGGACAGTAAGTACTGCAAAGCTTTCATTATCAATGCCATTCTTATTGTTTGTGCTGTATAAAGACATCTGAGATTAGAAAGTACATGAAAACTACTCAGTGAACCCATTAAAACAGCAACATTATCTGAAAAGCAAATTCTAATAACATGTAAATTTAAATCTCATAATAATCCCATAATAGGAGAGGAAGAACTATTATTTCAGCATAGACAGTGCTGGCATGGGGTGCAATTTAACTTGAATCTCACAGCTCTGCCAGACTAACCAATGTCCTGGGTGCCTTGATAAACTACAAGGAGCAGATGCATAATAAGATAACTCAGACAGCTTGCTAAAGTTTCATCTGCCTGTGGGACCCACTTGGTACAGCCAGAGCCCTTTGCCAAGTCTACTTTCTCACTCTGTGTAGATGGCACTGCTCCAGTAGCAGCTCTGATCTTCTATCTGGCTGCTACACACCACCTCAGACAGACAGCTTTTATTATGCATTAGTTACAAAGGCCTACAAAGAACAATGAGACCTACCCACTACCCCTTAGCAGGTGGTCCAGCATTTTTAAAACCCCATTTTTAAAAGCCCTAGAGGTGACAAAACTCAGCTTCCAGAAATGGTTCAGGGTAAAGTGGACCTTGAGCCCGAAAGAACGTGAGAGCTCAACATCAGAAACCAGGCTTGGGATTTACTAAGTTCTAAATTTTTAATAGAAAACTCTGACACTGTAGAAGTACTGAAATCCTTATGTGTAGTTCCTGAAACCATTGGGCTCCCTAGCTATGATATTGCAGTTCCCTTTAGAAGGTTTCTTTCTACATGTACATTTTCACTGCAGAGGTTTAACTCCTTGCTTGAGTTGCTCCACTGAAGCTTGCCTAACCTTGAGGGATCCATGCTCTGAGGGGTCATCTGAGCTTCAAGTGAGCCAGAAGTGCTGTCCTTGGTCATGTATAACTCTGCAATTCCTAGAAAGTTCATTCCATGGTTCTGTGCACTGCAGCAAGCCATGTTATTCTATCATGTCTTCGCTGAAATATAGTAGCAGAACTTTTTTTGACATTTCTAGAGGGTATTGTAGCTTCCAGGTTAAGCCTGGAGAGAAGTCTCTGGGGAGACCTATAATGCAGCCTTTTGATATTTAAAGGAGGCTTTAAAAAAAGATGGAGAAAGACTTTTTATCCAGTCCTGAAGTGACAGTATAGAAGGCAACAATTTTAAACTGAAAGAGGGTATATAAACGGATATAAGGAATAAATTTGTTACAATGAGGGTGGTGAGACTCTGGAACAAGTTGCTCAGACAAGCTGTGAATGTCCAATGCCTGGAAGTACTCAAGGTCAGGATGGATAAGGCTTTGAGCAACCTGATCTAGTGGAAGGTATTCCTGCCTGTGTCAGATCCCTTCCAACCCAACACATTCTATGATTCTGTGATTCTAGGAGTCTATTTCTTTGTGAAGGGGCACAAAGAATGAGCAACACAAAAATACCAGCTTCACCAAAAGAACTGAATAACTGTGCTAGAAATATTTACATTAAGATTTTAAATCCTCTTTTTCTTCAGCTGTTGCACAAACACTCAGTTGTTGCTTAGAAAACAAATTCACGGGATCTTCGTATAGGGTAACACTCACATGTGGAATAAAACCTCTCAAAAAAGGACAGTCAGTCACCTAAATGGTGCCACAAATCTTTCTTGCAAGGGTCCTTGCAATGGCTCATTCACCAAACTATTGTGCTGATTAATTCTTATGATCCAGTGTTTTTTTCTCTGTGGTGCAGTAAACAGCCTCTTGAAGTTTGTGCTGTGATGACCTCATTCTGCACATTTCTTACCAGATCCCATACCTATTTATCATGATTCCTCCAATTTGATATATCCCAAAATTGTCCTTCACACTTGACAGTCCCATGTTCAAAAAATTTGCAGATTCTTTTGGTATATTTTATGTAAAGGCTGCATATCTTACATGTTTTAATATTTCCTCATTAATCCTCAGATTATTTATGGAGGAAACACTCATCATTCCATTAGTTTGGAGGTTCCTTTTTATTGAAAACAAACCAAATAATTTTCTAGGAGGTAACAGAAATTCTTTTGATATTTTATATTAGTTAACAATCTTCTCTCTCTTAATTTAGCTACCAACCACTTGTAAGTAGTATAACTGTGAAATGGACTCTTCAGATGCAAAACATTAACCTCCAATAACAGACTTTTACTTAAGTAATGAAAATGTATCCAAATACTCCACATTTCTTAATGCAGCAAATCAGCACTCTCCACACACTCAAGCTGAAGATTATATATGCACGTGTGCTTCTGGTTAGGCATCCAAAAAAAACCAACTTGAATTTCAGTTTAGGGATACTCTACTGCCTGAGGTGGCTGCTCCCACACTTTGGGGGTTCAGTTTTGTGAAGCTGAAATATGATAAACTGAATATAAACTGGCTCCCTCTTACAGATCATTAATAGGGTAGACTTTCTTTTTTCTGGTTTTTTTGTTTTGTTTTGTTTTTGTAGTGTGATTTCTATCCTAAGATAAAAGACAATTTCTATCCTAAGATGAAACACAATGCTCTGATGAATTTAGTGAAAATTTTGATTCTGTAGTGAGCATGGAGTCAAGAACTCTGGAATATGGTCTTGGACATTACTAAATTATCATAACTTTTTATGGTTTCTTTTCCCTATTACTAGACTAGATTATCATAAAAATTAATGATTTTCCTAGCAGATCCTTCAAATCAAATACTGTTCAGCTAGTCAAAACTAAGATAAGTTTCAAACCATATAGCCTCTTTAAACATTTATCAACAGACTCCAGAATAACAAGTTCTAGAACTTGAATATCCATGAAGAAAAAGTTCAGAAACAGATTGGGAAAAAATGTTTTAGCATAGGTTTTTTTCAGCACAAAACCAGACATGTCAATGACATTTTTATGTCCTTTGCATAGTAAGTTGCAGAATGAAGCCAACCAATCTGCAAAAATTGTACATGTACCATAAGTCAGCAAATATTCCTCCTGTTGCCTGGGCTGTTTGATCTCACCATCTAGAAGAGAAGCAGAACTATGTTTAATGACTCTCACAGCCAGAATTTCAATTTAGAAAACCATCCCTGAGCTCTATAGTCCTTTGAAATACAAAACCCTCCTCTCGTTTTCCCGTTCAGGGAGCTTGAAACAGATGAGGGCAGGATCCTTCCAGTAAGTTGCTGACAGGTAGCTTGTCTGCCAGGATTCCAGCCAGAAGCCAAATTCACAGGGGTCAAGGGCTGAGAGAAGGCTTTTGAGAACCTCCACAAGGATATCAGAAGCAGTGTTTAGGGAATGGGGAAGATATGCTTTAGTCCCTTGCACTTGCATGGTAGGTGATGAAGTTTATAACTAAATGAGGTCTAAGGACACTGTTAAGTGACAGAAATACTGGAGGTATTTTGTCAATATCTGGATTACCAGGTCCACAAAAATATATTATTCATGGGCTGCTCAGGTGCTAGGTCACCATCCCAAACCAATTTGTTAGAACTGGCTTTACTATTTCATTTCTTGAGCTGAATAGCAGATTCTACTCTGCCATGGAAATATTCGCACTTTGTGTTTAAAAAGAAGCTGGGGTTCATCACTGTAATGCAAGTAGCATAAATATTAATTCTTCTGGAGTTTTGTCTTTACCTTTGAAGAGAAAAATAGAAGTCTTCTTGTAATTCCTATGTTATATTACTGAGGGGTAAGACAATGGAGAAGCCAAAACTGCTTCAGGTGCTTTTACCAAAGTTAAGTTTTACACAGGTTAATGTGGGACAGATGGTAATGACAGACTCTGCAGAGCTGTAAAGAAAATAAGAGAACTGAGGCTAGAACAAGAGTATTGCCAACAAAGAAAATGTAAAAATTAATAGAGTTTGTAGGCACTAAACTGAGCATTAGGAATGTGGGTATTTATTAGAACAAAGCAAAGAAAAGAGTAAAAACTTCCACCAATATTCTCTGCACAACAGCGATATTCATGTTGGGGCAGAGCACAGTAACACTGATAATAAGGAGTTTGCCTATATTTCCTATTTTGCATTCCTCCCTATTTTCCTCTGCTTCATGTTTGCTTAGAAAGATAGGCAACATTAACTCATACCAGCTTGAACTTATTCCTGCTTTATCCACTCTGCAAGTAGCTTATTTAACTTGAAAGGCAAAACCATTTTACATTCCAGGACCTAACTGCAGACAGTGTAAGGAGCAAGCCCTTTGCAGTTCAGATAACGGGTTTTGATTCTATAAGCATTTAGTGACAGGAAAGAGTTTGTATATATTCCTCTTCTAGTCAGGCATCTTAACTAAACTTAAAATTTCAGTCACAATATCCTTTAAGTGTGGTCATCTCTGTTTTATAAAGATAAACTTTATTTCTTGGCAGTCCAAAGTGAAGCATTGTGTTTTTGTGAGTGAGGTGGGTACCTTGATTACATTTTGCAAACTGGTATTTCTGTCTCTGTCACGCTATAACATAAATCACATGCCATGTATGAGTGCATCATTTAAAGTCACATAGGTTTATGGCATACTGGGACAGCTCTTTCTCTCAAGAGTCTGCTGGTAGCTTGATAATGGTCTCAGACCTTGACATCAGTGCCTTTTGGCAATTGACCTACATAAGACATGTACCAGAAATGATGCTGACTGTAGATAAAGGATAAAAAAATACATGATGAAGATAAATCTTCCTTCCTTACTAAGAGGGAAAAAAAATGGTAAAAGAGTGTCCTTGATTCCTGATATACAGAGAACCTGAAGAACCAAAGGCTGTTTACAGTGAAATGGCAAAGTGCTGATGGAAAATCTCTTTTGGCAGCATGTGAGGAAATGGGGGGATGAACAGAAGACAAACAGTCCATGTAAAACTTCCTGCCTGCATAAAAAGTTCCTGTATCAACCTTCCTAGCTCTAAAGAAACTGCAAGTTAAATGTTTTATTCCTCAGATTTATTACTTTTAATTGCCCAAGATTTATAAAATGTTTCCAGAATTGAGGGTTCATTTATACTAAAAGGCTCACAGCATGATGCTAATGTGACATAGGGAATTGTAGAAGTGCCATTGCAACAAGTCAGTGCTAGAGGTGTCGTTTGGAATACTGTGTTCTGTCTGGGCTGGTCATCTGTGTTCAAAAAAGATAAAATTGAACTGGAAAAGAAGCAGAAACAATCTGTAGAAACTATTAAGTAACGAGAAAGACTTACAGTGAGACCTTGCAGAGGTTGTTTAGCTAAGCAAAAAAAGAAATGGAAGAGGATGAATGAGGGCTCTAGAAATATGTCTTTGGAGGAATAGAATGACTTAAGCTAAATACATGCACTAACATAAAATCAAATTACTGCAAATTGGTCATGAATGAATCTATTCTGAAAATTCCTAGTATCTGAGGAGCAAAATTTTAAGAGTATTCACACAGGCTCTGGGAGAAAGTTAAGCTATATTTTTTTTAAGATGAACCACAGTTGATGTATAGGGAGAGCTGTATAACAGAGTAAGAAAATGTCTGGGACTAGGACACTGACAGCTCACTTCAGTCCCTTGGACAGCAGCAACTAGTGCTATGTCCTCAAGCACTGCTCCTAGCCTCCAGCTGCCAGTCCAGAAAAGTTATTCTACAAGGTCTGAGTAGTATTTGCCAGACTTAGGTAGATTTTTCAGCTAAGTTATAGTGTCTCAAATGGCATGGGGTAGCATCCTCAAGCTTCTGAGTCAGGCTGTGGGCGTGGGCAATCAGACTTCAGATGTGTCATAGGCACCAACATACCCTAAGTACCTGGAACTTTATGAGCTTATACTGAATTTATAATGTGTTCTCAAGATATTTTACTTGTCACATATGGAGGCCAGGGAGGATTTCCCCAGGTGGGTGCTCTAGTTTCTAGAGGAGGCAGATTTTGCTTTCAGTTTTGAAATGGAAAAGTATTCATCAAAACTGCAGGGAGGAAGTTTATAAGATATATTTGAGGGTCATAGTGCATGATAGCTTCAGGCTGATGCTAAGGGTTAAAGAAGTTATTGATCAAAAGAGGGGGTTTCTCCCAAGTTTTACTTTAAAGGACTTTTTTTTTCTTGCCTTTCTATATAGAGAAGAAAGTAGTCAGTGCTTGAGTGGGTTTTGTTTAACAGAGACGTTCTCAGTTTCTCAGTCATGATTCCCATGGCAGAGCTGTGACACTTAACCTGTGTAAAACTATAAATTCAGCACAGGATGATGGAGATGCTTTGCAGTCTTGGGTATTAGTTACTTGTGGAGTCTCTATAGCCTTTGGAACTAGAGAATCTTCCTCGGTGGCCCATAGCTCTGGGTGTTCTAACCTACATGAACCAGACTGACTACTAGATCATGACCTAGACTGTCTCTTCCAGCCATATGCTCCTATTTTTATGGCCATATTAGCATAATAATCAATGCTGAATTCTAGGAGAACTTGCATTATGCTGCCCTGAATTTTCTGTGAAAGCTAGCAGCATATATTTTTACACTGACTTGATAGCTCCTGGACATTTTTTTCCATGTGTCAGAATAAATAGATGCTATTTTATTTCAGATGTTCAGTGTCTCTGCTGTAGTCTGTCTCTTTTTGAGAATCATCTCAATGGATTTTTAGATGGTTGGGTTTTTTTGGTTTTGTGGTTTTTGGGTTTGTTTGTTTGGGTTTTTTTGGGGGGGGTGGTTGTTTTGGGTTGTTTCAGTTTGGTTTGGTTTGGTTTGTTAATAAAGGTCTCATACATATTGGATATCCTTGAAAATCTCACAGGAAGGTGTGTAGCTACAGTTACGTATTTAAAAGTATCCACACAACTTTATGTTTAAAGTAACATTATGCAAGAGAACAAAGCCTATACTATATTAAGCTGTGAGCATTGTATGTGCTGCCATCTGAGTTTTGTGTTGTTTTACCTGAGGCTGCCATGTGGTTATGAGGAGGTGAGTATAACTGGCCAGGTAGAAATTAAAAGCAAGAAATAAAACATTTAGCGATACAATGTGGCTGTAAAAAAACTCTACAACATAATAGATGGGAGATTAGTGGAAAAATGTTTAACTAACTTATTTCTCCCAAGAAAATAAAAACTAGTGTCTCAAGATCTCGGTCCTTCAAAAGCCCTCTTGGGAGAGGTTTTGGGAGAAAAATAACAAAGCTACCTCCTGAGGCAGCAGGTGCTTCAGGAAGAGGCTGGGTGAGAATCTGAGTTGTCACAAGAATACAATGCTGAGTCAGATTATTCTTGTGGGAAATGCCCCAGTTTAGGATGTGTGTGAGTTTACCAGGGAAAGGGAGCCAGCATGTAAGCTGTGACACTGATCTACCACGCTCCTGGCCTGGGCATGAGGAGATCAGGATCCTGGTGCAGAGAGCTGTAGTTACTCTTTCCAGAATCTCAGTCATTAGTCACAGCTAATGTCACCTGAGACCTGGTAGCTGACTCCAGGCCAAAATCAACAGGCTGGCTACGATCACTGGATGTAAGAATATATTAAAGGAAGCAGGAATTACTCTGGGTATCATGTCTCATATTTTAGTTCCTTGCCCTGTCACTGGAAACAGAGGCTGCTGGAGCTGAAACCAGCGTACACAGGCACAAATCACAGAATCACTGAATCACAGAATAAATTAGGTTGAAAAATACCTCTGAGATCATTGAGATCCAACCTGTGACCAAACACCACCATGTCAAATAGACCCTGGCACTAAATGCCATGTGCAGTCTTTTCTTAAACACCTCCATTCACAGGGATTCCACCACTTCTCTGGGGAGTCCATTTCAATGTCTAATCAACCTTTCTGTGAAGAAATTCTTCCTAATGTCCAACCCAAACTTCCCCTGATGCACATTAATACTATGTCGTTTTGTCCTGTCACTGGTTACCTGGGAGAAGAGACTGATCCCTGTCTCACTACAGCCTCTTTTCAGGTACTTGTAGAGAGCATTAAGGTCCCCCCGAGCCTCCTCTTCTCCAAGCTGAACACCCCCAATTCCTTCAGCTGCTCCTCATAGGACTTGTGCTCCAGACCCTTCAACAGCTTCCTTGCCATTCTCTGGACACACTGCAGTACCTCAATGTCCTTCCTGAATTAAGAGGGAAGAATTTTCTTTCTGCTCAGTTGTGTTTTAAGCACCTTTCAGGTGCAGTCAAAAGCTCTCTTGACCTGGACCTAAAATGAGCTAGAAGTGCACATTAAGGCCCAAAAGACCTCAGGTTCTTGTTTTCTGGTGCTGAATTCAGATGGAGATCCTGACTGAATCCATAAGTCTGAGCTTTGCAGTAGCTGACATGCCAAACCCAGATGCAAATTTGGCATGTTAGCAGATATGCTGATGACCAAACTGAGGGCTAGAGCTCAGTCATAAAACCATTGCAACTTCCTCTGATACAGAGGCAGGGCAGAGGAAGTCTGAAGGAGACACCTGTATTTGGCTAACAGCTGGACAGTGCTGAACTGTGTGAAGGAAGATGGCAGTGTATAGACTGTGGATCATCTTATTGCTGTTTTCTTATGTAATGCAGCGTTACTGTGAACAGGATCTTGAAAAGGCTGTTCGTTCTCACAGCTCCCAAGAGCAGAACAGCAGGTAGAGAACATTTTCCAGGCTTGCTGAAGCAATCCCAGCTTAGCACACTGCCATCTGATATCCAAAGTCTCTTTTAAATGTGGATTCAATTCCAAGCAAGTAATGTTTTCTAAAGTCTCACTGAGATCAGAGACTGGTATGGGTGGAAAGATTATATACCTTATTTCAGAGGTCCTTTTAACTTTGCCTTATCAAAAGAGTGGTAAAATTTCTGCTAACAAAGCTAAAACCTCATTTTTTTATGGATTCATTCTATATGTATAAGCTTTGGTGCCTGCTCAAGGAAACTGGTGACACCTCCTTCTAATTTCTTCATGATAGTGACATCAATTTTAAAAGAGCTTGTCTTTAGCATTGCTTCCAACTCTAATTAGAGCTTTTGTTATTATGGGTCTTCTCCAGAAAAAAACCAACTTTGTATCTTCCTAGAATGTAAAAGGTTATGAAAACAATATCTAACTCCAGAATCAATCGAATTGGCATTTTTGTGCATTCAGTTCACCAAAGCAATGCTATCAGGTGCTTCTTTGCATCATGTTCTGGTGAAGAGGTCCAAGAGAAGAGTTCCCATCCCTTCAGGAATACAGAAACAAACAGAGTTCAGTAAACCCAGGCTGGAGATAGAAATAGACTTGAATTTCTGGAGGTATTCCTCTTTCCTCACATCTGAGAAAGCAGGAATTGGAGTACATGCAGGATCTTTGTTCCTGGCCTGCTCTATCAGTTAGTTCATTTTGGTTTTTCCAAAGCTTGAAATTGCTTTCTTTTCTTTCATTCTCCAAGAAGGTTCAGCCTGTCAACACCAAAGTAGTGCTTATATGATTATTATTATCCTCCAACCATGGGACCATTCAGAAGGATAACCACTAAAATCTTGTATAAAAGAAGGGCACAGTATGGCTCATATTGTTTATCCTGTGTCAGCTAAAGCAGTAGAAAGACTTGCATGGTCTTCTCTATGTTTTGGTGAAGTTGGAGTTTCATAACTTGGATTTGGAAACAGGCAAAGAAAACAAGCTGTAGGTCAGGACCTGACAGTACTGTGTAAAACAAAAAGGGGATCAAATGCAAAGCAAAACATCTTTGAAACTTAAAAGAATTTGTACTCCTTGCAATTAAATATCTTTATAGTCACAGTAGCCATCATATGTCACAAATGCATTTCGTCCCTTAATAAAAAAACACAATGAATCGTGATTTAAAAAGAAAAAAAATAGGAATTTCTTATTCCATTTGGCAGAACACTGAGTAGCCCTATTTTCTCAAATGCCACAGTTGTCTTCTACTTTAATTTTTATTTCATGGTATCACTTTCCTCAGACCTGTCCCTGGCCTTACTGTTTTGCCAGCTGAATGTTGCATGAATCAGCCACAGAAATAAAAGGCTGACTTCTGGAAGGCAGAGTTACTGAGGACAACTGGTGACAAACCACTTAAGCTAGCAGGTGTTAGTCATTAAATTGTTCTTAATGAATGAATCCCACAGCAGCAAAAGCAGCACTCACCAGACAGTGAGGGAAGTGGCTGGGTGTACTCATGCCATGCATGGAAATGACATGACAGAAACCACAGTGCTCTAGACTGAGGCAGCATCCACCTCTCCTCATTCCACAGAAGCATACAGGTTTTACACTTATTACAACAAAAGTAAGCACAGAGAAAAAACAAGACATGGCAAAGATGTTTGCTTCCACATGCCATAAATAAAGACCAGATCTAAAATACAGCAGGAAAAGTTAGATTGTAATGAAGGCTGACATCTCACAGACCTTACTTCATGCATGTTCAGGTTGGATCTCTTGGATCAGAGAGACAAATTACTGAGTTTAAGCCACATAAGCTAACCTGAACTCTAGTGTGTTTTGAAAGAAGAGAATCTGGGAGGTAGAGGAGTTGGTGACAAGGATGTGATGTCCACATTCAGTTTTGAATGTTTTCCTGAAAACCAGTTCTAGTCAGATCCTCATTCAACACCCATTAGCTGTTGAAGGACAGGTATCTTCCTGCAGCATTTCTACCAGTTCAGTTTCAGAAATCCACTCTAAAACTCTTCTTCAGTTATCCAAGTGTGAACTCTGAGGTCAGCAAGGGAATTCAACTCTTGCTCCTTATCCAGACTAGAACACCTAGACATAAGGTCTATAGATGTGTCTGCCTTATATCTATAGTGTCTACCCAGTTGTATCTTCAGGGCATTCACATTTGTGACTCTACATTCCCAGCCTCCTTCAATTCCATATATACCATTATTAAGGTATTATGACCCAAAAGCTCTCACATTCTTTGGCTCTGATTTTATGGTAACACATAAAACAGAGTCATATCTTCCCTTCTGCTAAGGGTGTGACTGAACACCTGCTGAACTTGTGTGAAAGTCTTTCAGATGGCTTCAACCAATTGTGGAACAGTCTCCAGGTAAACTGCTCACTCCAGTTGCTCTGAGTTGGGTTTTTAAATGAATTTAATTGTTATTCAGTATTGCTGTTTTGTCTCAGAATCAGTGCAGGACTTACTTTGTATTGGCAGGAGCAGAGGTTCCTTCTGCTGAGAAGACAGGAGATGGTACAGAGCCAACTACAGTTTCTGTAGCTCCAGCGCTTTTCCAACACCTTCCAACACCAACACCTTGGCAGCTGTTGCAGCAACGTCTGACCTTAAGCACTGTATCAGTTTTCCACATCTACTGCTCTCTGCAGTAACATCTTTTTCTTTCGCTTCTGCCATGACTGGGTGTATTTTGTATTGCTGTTTTACCTCTATTAGCCCAAGGCCTGACAATAGTGTAATTTCACAGCTGCTACAAATACTATCTACATTTAAGAAATAGACGGATACTCACCTGTATGAAACCCAAAACTGCTCCATGCTTCATGTTGGTCTGTCTAATGCTCTTCATCCCTCTGTGACTATATTCTTACACCATTGCATCATGAGGCATACATGAGGCAACACTGTAAAGTACTGCCAGCAAAAGCCACATCTCTGTCCACGGAACATATCCCTTTTCACTCAGCAATTTCTCTGCTGCAACGGGTATGGTTCATTTCCTCTAACTGAAAAGCAGGTCCCTAGAGCAAAGTGCCTGCTGCACATGAAAATACACTGTCAGGCAAAAATGATGCTTTCTTTGGTTTTAATGTTTAATGTGATTCCATGATGACCCTCAGCCCACACAGCAGGAACTTTTAACCTAGATGATATTGGGCAACAGAGAGAACCAGTTAAATAAAACTTTCTGTTCAGCAAGTCACTCCCTATATGTTATACCACTGAGCATATTTATTGCAAATTAGGTTTGTTTGAAGTAAAGCCAGCAGATAATTTAGTGATAAAACAATTGTTTGTCAGAAGCTGTTGATGTGTCCAAATAGAAGAGTATTACTGAGAAGTAATCACTCTACTTTTAAAGGACAAAGCTGGACTGGTCAAATTCAGACAGAATACAGATGTTCAATGACCTTAAAAGAGTTTCAGGCAGGCACATGGGGGTAAAAATCCAACTATGACGTTCTTGCTTTGCGTATGTCGGTCCATGGATCTGAAACTCACACACCCACATACCCAGCAGGTTTTCTGTTTTCTAGACTATTAAGTCATCTTCCCTTATGCTCTCTCCAAACAGATAAAGCAGTTATCCATGTGAAGTGGAGTGTCTCCCACAGGAATGACTGAGGCACAGAGATTTACTCAAAAACATGATTCAGGAATTTGATTAAAATCTACCATTTCTGGGTTCACATATCTGTTTCAGCAGCAGAAGAAAGTAAAAAAGAAAGAAAGGAAACAAAGTTCTATTCTCTGGCATATTTGGACAAAGTAGGACCTTTAACAGAGCTCTAGATGTCTAGCATGCTTGCTGTCGAGATATTACATGATATGGACTGCCTTTTTTACTGGCAAATTTGAAATGTCCTAATGCCACCTCAGTGTACAATATCTATACATGTCTCAAAATATCAAACCTGCACAAAAAAATAATCACCAGGAAAGATGGAAAAGACTTTTTACTGAGTTTAACACAACTATCTGTAAGACAGGAGTGGGAAAATCAGTACTGCTTTGCACTCATGTGATCCTTTGAGAATGCTCATTCATTTTTAAGGAGTTAATAAATTCATGTTCCTGGATTCCTTGAGGTAGGTATTATCTTCATTTTGAGAAAAGTGTAGTATCAATATAACTAGTTCTCCATACTGAATAAAAATTCATTGGCAGAACTGCAATACCTAAACCTAAACATATAGGCTCAGCCTCATCTATGACATTATCCTTTCCTAAAAACTGTTCTTCCTTCTAAAGGTATCACAGTTAGAGTTGAAGGGGAAAATACTCTTTCACCTCATCTATCCTGAGTTTTCTCCTATTCTCCTGTTCCATGAGAGGAGTTCAAGGGCTGTATATGAGGGAAAGGAGAATTACTTAGATCATCCAGTCCTCTGTATTTAAAGCGTATCCATAAACAAAGCAGTTTGAAGTATTTTGGCGTTGGATCTCCTTTCCCAACGTTCTCTACTGGACACTAGAGAAATGGTGATGGATTTTTTTACAACTTTTTCATTAGAGCATCACACTTCAACAAACTATTTCAATGAATCACTTTCCTTTTTCCAATGAAAACACATTTTGCTGAGAAATGTCTAACCACTTGACTTTCAGAATAAGTTAATAACCTGGACTTAAATCCTGAATTCCTTCCTTAGGCATACTTCATCCTTCCAAGGGTTTGAACTGCCAAATAAAAAAATTTGGGAGTAGTACTAGAAATAATGATGTTTTATCATTTGTATTTTGTTAGGAAAGCAATTTTATTCATAGTGAAAATCCCCTGTCAAGTTTCTTTTGACTGCAGTGACATCTACTGGTACTCAGAAAAATTTCTGGAGAAATTATGAAGAATAAAATCAAAATGACACTAGGTATGGAGCCCAGCAGCTTGACATTTTACTTCTAAGGAGAGAGAAAAAAAAGCAGATGTACCAGAGTTCAGGAATGTATCCTCCCAAGGACTGGAGGCTTGCTCGTGTTTCTTGACATCAGAATACGTGGTCCAAATGGAGAGAGAGCAAATTCAAGTGTTTTAAAAGGCAAAGGAACTTAATCACCTGAGGAGGAGGGGATCACTGCTCACTTTCTATTCCAAAGTGAACAAAAGACAGGAAAAGGATGCAACAGGCAAAAGAATTCAAGAATGCTGAGGGGTCTATAGAAGCAGCAGTGCTGGCAGAGGTAGTAGTGGGCTAATGGCTTGAGCTGTCAGACATCTCCTCCCTGAGACAGAAATGAAACACCAGTAAAGTGAAACTAGCACAGTGGTTAGCTGAGGAGCTGAAATCCTGCACAGACCACTCTCGAGCATCCAAACCCCATCTCCTGCTTTGTTTGAGTGGTGCACAATTGATTACTGTGTGTACCCTCCAGGAGATTGTATCCTCAACAACACTGGGGGGTGGCTACATCTTCCTTCTCCTCATGAGAAGAACTCATGATGAAATGAACTTATTCCTTGTTCTGCTTCTATCTCTCAAATAGATAGTGGGTGCTTAAGAAAATACTATGTCAGAGCTAAGGATTTTTATAAGATACTCATATAGCTATTTTTCATTGCAAAGTCTCTCCTTCCATGTTTTTTCTTTTGGGATTTAACTGCAAATTAATAAGAAGCACATAGCATAGACTACACTCATGAAGCATTGTCAAACATGCCTTTGAAGCAACACAATGCAGAGTAATACCCTCAAAAGTTATTGATCCATAAGAATTTCCCCATTTTCTTTCTCAAAAAACCAGAAAATCTTGTGTACTTTAGCAGAACTCCATGTGGAAATATGCACAATGGAGAAAGTATTTGCAAATGTGTCCTTTCTTTAATAATGGTATAAGAGCATTTTGAAAATTGGTACTGAGCATATTCAGATATCAAACTCTTACTAGATATCTATGACATGACTGAGAAATGTATCAAGAAATATTCTCCAATGCCAATAATTTAATTCTAGTCAAAGTAAGAAAGCTGTCTTGTCTAATATGTTAAATTATTCTGTTCTCCCCTGCCCTTCAGTGAAAATAAAGAAGACGTGTTAATGAGAGCCACCTCTCTGGACTTTGCAAGCTTCCACATCATCTATGCCTCTATCCTGTATCCATTTGGAAAAGCACTGGGAGAAAATGAGTTATGAGTCATGGGAATAAAAAAAAACGGCATGTCACAAATATTGAAATTAAATGCAGAGGGAAATGACAAGTACTGGAAATATGAGCTGCCTTACAAAAGACAGATAGTAAAATCAGGCAAAAGCTGGAAATGGCAAATAATACAAGAAGACAAATGCTGGGAAGAAAACACAATAAAATAAGAGAATGAAAACAAATATAGAACTAATGGCATTATTGATCCTAAGGATTCTTGAAAGGGTAAGTCAAAAACATTGAAACAAGCACAGCTTTAGGGAAGACGCTAAATTAAAGCACAGTACAAAATAAGAGATCAAAAAGTCACTTAGAGGCTTGATCAGAAGCATCAGATTTGTCACTGATGAGCTCTTTGTCCTTTTTTATTTCTTCGTTGTTGTGGTGGTGTTGGTGGTGTAACTTCAGTATAGTCTATTTCCTGGCATATAAAAGTACACTCAGATACTGTTTTCAGGCCTGTGGAAATTTTTTAAGATCTTTGGCCATTGTTTTAATGTGGTCATTCAGACTTTGATTTACACCTTGATTAGTCTTAATGACTTACAGAAAGTACACTTGCTAAGCAAAGCAGAAATTTCTCCAAGCTCATTTATTGATTCTAAAGGAAAAAGAAAGAAGGGACCATGAAAATAAAGATGAAAGGCCACAGTCTCAGCTGAGATATATGAGTGTAGTTAGATGAGCTTCTGATTTACAGTACTTAGGAACTCACTTTGAGGTTCTGTCACTGGGAGAGAACTTCTGAGGGTGAGATCTGCTAACAGAGCAAGGCCTAGGGAGGAAAAAGATTTGTAATTAAGAGCACTATTTACTTAGCCTATCCTAAGGCAGCTTCATCAGGCATCTGCTCTGAGTCACACTTGACTGGACACTCCATGCACTGACTTCAGGTGGAACCCAGGGAAGATGAAGCAAAACTGAAAAGGCTTAGAAGTAGCTACACCAACACATTTATGAAAAACCTTCCTAGTGCAAAACTAACACATGAACATGAAAGTATTGGAGACCTTAAGCAAAAGGTAGAAGGTTGACTTACATCACCATAAAGATAAAAGTGGATAAAACAGTAAAACTCTCATCAAGACAAGCACTAAAATTATGGTAGTTAAATAAGTAAGAAAACTACAAGCAAGAAGACTACAATGATTATTCGCCTTTCTAGTATTTATTGATTTTTGCTCGCTTTTCACTAATATAATTTCTTCCTGAGTCAACACACCACCAAGAGAAGTGTGTACATTGTTTCATCACAGTATGGACTCTAATATCATGGTGGCATCAGGTATAATAGATCAAGACATTACTGAAAATTCAACTTCATTTTACTGATTTTTATAACATTTGTCAAACTAGTGCATTCAAAGAGATTATAATTTACACTGATTTACCTTTTACTTAGAAAAGAATTATTTATACTTGCTTAAAAGATGCATGTAACATCAAATTGCATTGATTTCAGCCCTGTCCAGGTTGATTTAATCACATTTTCCCCTCCAAATAATGAAACATGAGCTTCATTGAAGAGGGTGACTTCCAAGACTAAGAATTTACAAGTTTGCATAAGGAATGAGTCATATAAAATTAATGCTCAGCCACAGGATTCTTGAACACATAAAAATTTTTGTCATCTGCTGAGCTTGCACAGCCAAATTAATGGACATGGGACTACTTGCTTACACTCTGAGTTGTATGATTTGTTAATAAATATATAAACAAACAGGGCTTCAGTCACGGCCATGTGTAATTCTTCCAGCTTTCTTGCAGCACAAGCCTTTAAAAATATAACCAGAAAAAAAATGGCAATATTTAAAATGACTGAAGAACTACATCTGAGAGCTTGCTGGAGTCTAATGTGAATTTTGTTTGCATAATGACACTGATTATCTATTTCAAGGACAAACTTTAAAGGGGGTAAGAAAACGATAATATAATATTTTAAACTCAAAGAGAAGGTTACTACAATATTTCAGACCACTACAAATACTCTTACATAAATGGTAATAAAGCCAAAAATTACAAGCCCCTTTATATTTCCTTGTGGTTAAGTCCATGTGCAGAATTAATTCTGTAATTCTAACCACACCAAAGGTGCCGTGTCAAGATAAAAGCATTTGTATTTTAGGCTTTCACTCTTTAATGCCTGAAAGAACAAATTACCAAGTTCATAGTACCATGCCTTTTATCCAAAGATCTTGATGTGCTTCATAAACTTTAATTAAGCTTCACAGCATGACTACCAGTCAGGCAGAAATCTTATCATTTTCAGAAAAAGCATGGCATAGCCTTCATTCCTTGCACAGTTGCTCTGACTACATACTGCATTTTCTCTGCTGTGATGTACTGTGGAAAAATGTATAATAGCAAAGCAAAAGGCCCCAATGTGCCCAACGTCTATTAGGTCATTTTTTTTTAATTTTATTTCTTACTTTTTTGATAATACCATACATTAATTGTTGTATTTTTAACTTTACATTGAATTTGTGTATGTATACCTGAATTGATTTTTTAAGTTGGAAGGAGTTATAATTTAGGTTGCATTTTCCTCTGGAATCAGCTGCAGGAAATATACATGAGAAAAGCACACTGAGACTACACATTCATTTTTAAATGAATTGCTATAGCAGTTTTACTTCTCAGACCACAAATCCTTTTTTTTTTCCCACATTTGCATGTATGCATAGCAATACGACCAAATTTTCTTTTGGGATACCTCAACCCCTCAATAAAAGGAAAGAGCACCACATTATTAAGTGATCCTTTTCCTTCTTCAGAGTGTGCCTAAAGGTTTATGCTTCTTTTAAATACAGTGCTTTAAAGCAAGCCACCAAAGTGAGAGGGATACATTCATTAGCTTCTTGCCAACTGCAGTTGCAATTTTAGTGATCTTGTGATACTTCTGACCAAAAACATGTTCAGCTGGATACAAGCTATTTGAACTGAAGTTTGATATTTTGTCTATAAATAAGAAAAACACATTTATGAAATTCTGGATTTAAACCAAAGTGCAAATACCTTGAAAGAGACACTAAATTGTGAAAGTATATGTGATCAGCTTTCCTAGGTATGCGTAGTTCAGAGCAACAGTTAAAAAATATATCTGAAATGTAGCATATGCAGCTCAGTCAACAAAATATAAATGAGAAGAAATACTGTGCACTTTGCAATAAATTGTAATACTTGATGTGTTAAGGAAAAACTCCACAGGACAATTATTAAAACATGGAGATGTGAATAAAAAAACAAAGCCCAAGGAAAAAAAAAATTTGGGATAAAGAGGTCAAAGCATTTCACAAAAATATTGAGAGTATGTATTGTCCCAATTTATTTGAGGTACTGGTGATGTTAGCATTTAAAATTGAACTGAAAGGCAATGTTTTCTTCAAAGCCAAAACAAAATAGGAGCTGGTAGCATGAAGAAGTTTCTGGTTTAATAGACCAGGTTTTCTCAAAAGGACAGCATAAACAGTGCTATAGTTTAGCATGGGATCACTTCATGGGCTCTTCTGCTGGCCAATGGTCAGGTTCATGTGCAGGCCAGGAGATGCCTGTATCTGTGACTCTTCATGGTGTCATTCAGTGATGAGGTGAAGGCAGAAAAAACTCCCTTTCTAATCTTTTTATGGAACTACATCTGTTTCAGCGTTGATTAAAAAATTACCTGTAAGAATTTTTAGCTTACATGTACTTATTGCAATATCTTGAGATGGCATATGTATGCAAGTCTGTGTCTGTATGTTTGCTTACATTATTTTTTCTGTTATGAACACTAATAAATTGAAGGTATAATTGCTACATTTTATTTTAATAAAAGAAGTGATCGATAAAGCTACATATACCTAGTTTAATCAATCACACACCATTTTTTTTGGCAGGATATATTTAACCTCAGTGTAGCAGTATCTATGAAGTATGATATGTTAGCAAAGGATTGAATCTGCCTATGAATCTGTATTTTTAACTCCATTACCTACAAAGTTTACTTTACAATAGAGCTCATGGCTGTCACAAAAACCTCTTTACTGCCTTTCTCCCTAGCGGGGGTACCCGCACTCGCTGCAGCCGCACTGAGATGTGCCTCTCTCCGGGGGAGTGTCCCTGCGGAGGGGCAGCTGGGGCTGAGTCTCGCCCAGTGCAAGGTAAGCAGATCCCAGCCTCGCCTCTTGCTGCTGCAGCAGCCGAGCCCTGCCAGGCCGGGAACAAGCCGCATCCTCGCTGCTGACAGGCTCGTCCCGGGGCTGATGAGTGCTTGCTCAGCTGCTTTGCTAATGGATGGCGCTGAGCTGGCAGCGCGGCCGTGCCGGAGCGGGGAGCGGGGAGCGCGGAGTGCGGGGCGCGGGCTCCCTGCGCCGGCCCAGCGCTCAGAGCGCTCCGCCGGGGCCGGGCCCCAGCACCGCAGCGCCCCAGCACCGCGGCCCTTCCCTTCACCGATGCTGTGACACCGAAACCGGCAATTCGAGGAGTGCCATTATCTCCCTTCCCATAATACCCGCCTTCACATTACTGGAAAAAAAAAAAAAAAAAAAAAAAAACCTCCCTCTTCATGAAATTATGTTTTACCAGTGAAGAACTACATATTTCTCTGAATTTTGATCAGATAGGCTAATCGAATGGAATCTTCACCTAAGTCATTGAAGTGGTTGACTGGCTNAAAAAAGTCTTCCCCAGCCTTTCAGGTCTTTAGTTTCATGACATGAATGCTTTCTGCCTTCAGGTATTTCGTGTTACATGATATAGTTTGTCAAAACATTATTTTATATATGGGCCATTCACTTAAGAGTTGGATTTGCTGATTCTTATGGGTCCCTTCTAACTCATGTTCAGTGATATATGAGTACCTACCTTCTTTTAAAATTCTTTTGCATGCAAACAGAAAAATGAGCTGACTGCTTACAGTCCACAGTGCCTGAACTGAAACATCTACATCTCCAGATTCTACACATATGCTATATACCAGTTTAGCCTCTGTACAGATTTATTTGACCCTCTTAAGACCATTTGGCTTCTTAAGACATAATAAGAAAGCATTAATAATTTTATAATTTTCGAATTTTAAAAATATTTAAGAGCATGCTGTCATGGCAATAACTGCTTGTGATAGCAGCTCCAAAAATACTCCTGAATTTATTATACAATTAGCATAGATGTGACTCCCAAAAGAACTATTTCATAGAGTACTTTTGAGGGCCTAGTGCCAGTGCACTAATGTTTTTGGTGCTATAAAATCACTGGAAGAGAGTCTCTGTTATGAATAGAGATATTTCCTTTGCAGTGAAGGGAAATCTAACTGATTTTCATGATCAAACCTTTTATAGCTCCTTGGAAAATCTGGTACCTAATAAAATTATATAGTAGGGGAAGTTCCCCCATATTGTAGGTTTTTTTATCAACAACAGTAAACTTTCACCTATTTCTATTAACAATGTACTTAAAATCAGGTAAGACATGTTTTCCAAAATGGTCAGTTCAACATTTAACTCACAATAGCACATACCTGTAATATTCAGGGACTTCTGCTGCTTTATTGATATACAGGATAAAGAAAAAAAAATTGAGATCTCATTCAAAAAATTGGCCTCCAAAGGGCTATGCTGATGTTCACCTGGAGGAGTATGGCATAATTTAAAAGTGATTTTTATATGCAGAGATAGAGTTTCAAAGCAAGGAATATAACTCGTCATTAAATCATCATGAGTGCTCCCCTTGTAAAAAGCTGCTTGCCTGAGCATCCTGTCAGTAGCTTAGTTATGTTCTTCAGCCTGACAGATGTGGAGTAGTGTGGAACCACAAAACACTGATGCAGCATAGGCTTACTCAGCACTTTTCTGATGGCACAGTGAATTAATGGTAGAGTTGTCACAAAGCATCCTGAGACAAAATGGAAACTACACAGTGCAAGGCACATCCATGCTACATTCTTGTGTTGTTAAGAAGAATAAGAAGTGGTACTTCAGGCAACTCTTTAAATGTCTCACAAGGTTTAACTGGAGAAATGAGTTGATTTTTTCATACTTCAGAGAAAAGGAAAGTTTAAATTTCAAACAATATTTTCTTGTTCATCAATCAAGGACATCAGCAATCATAATTGCTAATCAACTGCTTCCAGAACAGCAGGGAACAATATGATCCCCTTTATCACAGAGTAGCTGCCACAGCAAAGCCACTGCTGCATTTCATTGGAAATACAATACAGAGCCCTGAAAAAAGTGTCTGTGTTAACCAGGCTACAGATCTTCCAGATACTGCTAAGACATTAAGAATCAACAGTACTAGCAGGTTGTCAGTGGGTTATTTTAAAATTTAGCAAGCCCTTCTACATTAACAATTAGAAAGAGAACCCAGACTCCAAAAATTTAGTTTACCAAAAACAAGAGCAGCAGTTTACACTGGCTATGGAAACAAAAGTTATAGTCCATTGCAGGTTTACTTCAAAAACTAAATAGCCCTCCCATAAATTGTTTGAATTGGCATTGGTTAACGACTTTGATTGAATGTACAGCTGTACAGGTAGCAAGAAAATGTTCCACTTCAGTATTAACAAAATTGAAATTAAACTTACTCCGGGCCCAGAGTAATCCAGAAATGCACCTCGAGTGTGACTTTCATTGCTTTCTCATCACATACTCACAGTTTTTCATCCACCAGAGAACATCTCACCTGAGTCACAAGGTGTATCCATGAGTCTGGAAAGCCACAAATTTCTTAAGTCAGGATTTCTCTTCATCTGAAATACAATATCAGTGAAGTATCCCATACCTGTGATAGGCACCTCTCTGTAAAAAACAGAGAGGACTATTACCATTCTTTCACTGAGAAATGCTTGACTTTTGCTTTTCTTTCAGGCAACAGTCACTGCTAGAAAAAGAAGTTCAAGCACAAAAAAAAAAGCACTGGAGAAAAAGTGCAAGATAAAACCAGAAAATAGAAGCAATCATGTTGCCACTATAGCACTACATGGTAAAACACTAAAGTAATTTAGGTTAGGAAGCACATTTTGCATGGCAAACATTAGAATATAATTCTTCTATGCCTCACATCACTCTCGGTCTACACTGCTTGAGGTACAGCTTTTTAACTTATGTTGCTTATTACTTGGAAGACACCATACACAAAAAGAAAGTCAGCGATTGTTTTTCAATTAGGTACCATTTGAAAAAAAAACTTCAGAATCAAAAAACTACCAGCTACAGAAAAACATGAGTTTGGCCAGCATAACTAGAGGGGCAGCACCCTTATGCAAAAAACACTGTGTGCTGATTTGAGAGAGAGTTTGCTATTAACAAAAGTAGTAGTTAATATAATGGATTCAAGAAGGTTAAAACCTACTAAGCAGTGCAGCTCTCCTCAGGACAGAAAAGGAGCTAAGTGACTTGTTTTACCTTTCACAATTTGAACCTCTGTCTTCAGAAGTTCTAGCTCTTTGGCAATATGTCATTTCACTCTTCTCTCTTAGATCTGAATGTTCAGGAAGCATGACACTCTTTTTTCCAGAAGGAGAATTAGGCACAAGGATCATTCTCTCTTCCATTTTCTGTCCCATTTTTTCTGTCTTTCTTGAAGTACATTTGCATGTTCTTCCATAGAAGTATCCAGCAAGGATAAAAACTGAACATTCCTGCTCGTTGCTGTGAAACTTGAAGAGTCTCCGAGTTTTTTTGCATTTTCTTTTTGACTTATCTACAAAGAGATATGAGAAAATATAATTGAGAACATCACCAAAATAGTTCTTCCTTCAAAATGCTGCATCCTCATCCTACTTGACTAGCAAGGAAAATGACCACAGGAGCTCAAGTACCATTGTCCATTTCCCTACATCTGTCTAGCAAAAAAGTTGCAAGTTAATGAGGCTGATTTGATCTTAGATATATTGTAGGCAGGGAAGGGGAAAACACTTTCATACAAATAAAAACTAGTTGAGCAGTCAGAAACTGCCATTAATAACATTTTTGACTTCAAGAGGATCCATTAAATATCATCTGGGTCAGCAAAGTCAGGGTCCTGTAATGTCAAGCAGCCACTGCACTTGAACTCTGTAACCACACTGTGACCTCTGGGTTTACCTCACATTGTGAAGCATGTTAATTCTTCTGTCATGAACAACCACACATCACAGGAATCTGTTAGGTCACAGGAACAGGGAAGGTAGCAGTGACTTAAGCACCTTCTCCAAGAAAGTCAATAAAACACAGCTTGCCCTTAGAGCAGAGTGTACAGGCATCCAGAGGCACTGCTGGCATCTTTGGCTTTTCGTTACACTTGGGTATGTTTCCTTCCACCCCAGAACATATCCTCCTTTGGCATGACACAGATGGAGGAGGAATCATAGCCTGAAAGACTACAAGCTTGAAACAAAGGAGAGCAAAAAATTGTGTCTTGAGTGGTTGTTTACAAATAGTGAAACAAATCATAAAAGCCTCAGCATCTAAAAAGTGTACCTCTTTCTCTATGAGATTCTTGAATTTCTTGGCAGCATTGTTCAAAATCTTCCCATGGAATATGCAGTATCTCTCAAAGCACAAGCTCTGTGCCTAAGGAGACAAACTGAAATTTTACACTCAGAAATGTTTGCTACCAGACAAAGAAACCCTTTATTTTACTTAGAATGATTTTGTTCTCTTCGTAGGCAGGTATTGAAAGGTTATCTCAGTGAATATTTTCAGCATAACAACAGAAAAGTTAATTATTAAAACAAAAGCTTCCATGCCCAGTTTATTTAATGCTAAATCTACAAGCTAACAAGAAATCTCTCTGAAGGTGTTTAAAATTATCTAAACCCATATCTACTGTCTACAGATGGCATTTACCAAGTTTTAAAATTTTTCCAAATTAGGGATATAAACACATCCTCACCTCCAGGACTTTAATCTGCATTGTACTCTAAAGCATTGCTGCAGATTAGGTCGACATCCTTTAGGATGCAATCTTGGAGAGAACTGCCAAGAGATCCATGGGCTGTTTAATAACAGCATTATTATCAGGTGCCTACAAATAAAATATTTGTGCTCAGACATTTGGCGCAATAGCTACCAAAATTAATTTTACCCATAAAGTCAGATAAAAGATTTCTTAAAACCCAAAATATTTACAGATAATCCAAAAATGCAAAAATCAAACAATTTTTTGAAAATATAAGGGCTATTTCAGCTGGCTTTGAAGAGACAGACCAGAAGAAGGGAAAAAAAGGAACAGGAAGGTCAGAAGCATGTATAGGGCAGAAGAAGGAAGAGGCATCCATCGTGGGATTTGTTTCACTTCCTTTCAGAAAACCACAGCAAGGAAACCTGAGACTCTCTTTGCTGTTGGAAGCAAGAAAAAGGCTTGCAGAAATCGCACTTTCAAAGCACCTGTCCTAAGCATCTACTTTAGAATGAGATAACTGGATCCAGAGCTGATGATTTCTCTACTCAGGACACAAAAGAAGTCTAATGAAGAGTTTAGATGAAAACATCTGTATTTGTTTAGGTTATTCACATGTCAGACTCAAGGAAAAAAAAAAGAAAGTCAGCGGGTACTTAGGAGAATAGGACTTTGCTGAAAAGCAGAAATCTTAAAACTGCTGGTGACTTTGATGTGCCCATCTTAGACTTATTCAATAAAATAAATGAGAAGTGTAGAGGAGCCAAAAAAAAAAAACCCCAAAAAACTGCACAGCCTTTATGGTTTATCTCATACTGAGGAAAGTCCCAGATAAAACCGATAATAGAATCTGATAATTTATTTGACAAACTGCTGCTTCTACTCCTGTTCTCACAGGAACTATTGACAGTCAATCAAAGAGCTTTAGGCTTTATTAAAAGAGCATATAGGTACAGTTATAATTATAAAGTAAGATATCTCCCTGCTTTTCAGTGCTGTAACATGTCTCCATATCCAAGCCCTGTCATGGGCAAACTGTGCTGGCATTCGTTGTCACTGGCACTTGGACTAGATGATCCTTCTAAGTCACTTCCAATTGAAACATTCCTAAGTTTTCAAGACTTTTTAGAAGGACCAAAGAGCTTTCAATGAATACTCAAATAACAGACATTTGAGATCCTCAAGGAGTCAACAAAAAGAAGAGAAAAATTGACTTCCTGGTTCTTGGACAATCAGAATAGTACAGTCCTAAAAACCAAGATAAACCTTCCTGGAAAGAGCACACATACACACAGACAATGTGAATACACACAGCTGGAATGGCATTACAGAGCAACATTAATTGACCTCCTCTGGGCCAATGGGCTCCATAAATGTTCTGAAACATCTATTAATGACAAGCCTACGAGTCATGTCCCTTAAGTAAAGCCCAGGTTCATGCAACATATCCTCTTCCTGCTCCTCCAGCTGTTTTATTGCTTCTGTCAGCTGCCAAGGCTTAGGTGGTGGTGCTGCAGGCAGCACTTCCAGTGGATGCCAAGCTGAAAGGAATCCGAACATTTTAGCCAATTGATGCAATTGCAAGCCCGTGAAAAGTCTAATGCAAGCACACAAAAAATGATTGACAGAAAATGCCCACCAAACCAAATACCACATAAGCTGTCAACTTAGCAAAGTTTTATTTGTACTCACCTGTACTATTTTTTGATGCAGGAGATTCAGCAGCCTGCTTTCATTAACTAAGTCCCCCCAAAAAAGTCTTCTTTCAGCACAGGTAGGCCATAGGATTTTGTAAACTTCTCTGTGATCATTATTAAACAATGCTTTTATCTAAAGCATGAGGAGAAAAGACATCTCAGATATAAGGCCAGCCAATTTTTCTATATTTTTTTTCCAAAAAAGATGAGTGTCTACTTTCAACTGAATACTCATCTGGAAAAGACAAGCTATGAAAAGTTATCTTCTTGGCCTTAAAAGGTTATATTTTCATAGTATGGCAAAGTAAAATACCTTCTTTAAGAAATACCTCCTGGAGTTTAGACTCCAGGAAAAAAATGTAAGATAAACCAATGAGAAAGGGGCAAGATTCCCCACCCCCAAGGTTGCTTATTTTGTATTTACCTGTTTTGCTGTCTTTTAACTTGAATCTTTATGGCTGCTACTGAGGGCAGAGGCACAGCTCAGCAGACAAGTGTTGGCTTTTTGGTAAAGTGGTTTGTGGGATTTTTAAATTTTATTAACAATAATTTAAATGAGATGTCTCATGTTGCATACTTCCAAGTTGTACTCTGTTCTTCCATCTCTACCAACAAAAGGTATGGAAGGAATTTCAAACCTTATTTTTGAAAGCATTTATTAACAATACAAAAAAGTTCTCTGAGAAAAAATAATCAGAGCAGTATATTCATATTTTGAATACCTTCCTTAAATGCACACTCTCAGATGTCTAGAAAGTTCAGCATGTTCTCTTAATGCATTTATTTTTTAATGAATACAGCTAAAAATTTATTTCCAAGATAACTTTCAGAAGATGTGTTTCATCAAACTTAGCACCTTTTCCCTGGTGGTTGTCCTTGTTTTGCAAGACTCTGCCAGTTCTGCCAGTGATCAAATTGGAAAACACCAAAATATCCTCCTCTTCAGGACAGAGCATCTTTGGCAAGGGCAGCACAAACTCTCTCATACAGGCTTTGGCACCAAGAGGAAGGGAAGGACAGAGCCATTTTTTCCACAGCTAAAAAGGGTTCTCAGCAACTAAAGTTATGCTAAGAGAGAATAAAATGTGCCAACAAGTGTCTAGTCTTTAAGACTTCTTGCATTTTCTGTAGAGGCCATAAAAAAAATACCTGACTCAGGGAAATGTATGTATGTCTGAAATTTCTTCACTCTTTGTAAAGTTCTTCAGGGATTTAGACAGTCATACCTAAATGCCTCTGTCTTTCTGGCACTTTCTCCCCAGGTTTGAATTCATGAGTACACTGAAGGACACTTCTCTTTAATCTCTTTCTTGCCCCCTTAAACCCTCTGTGCTGGCCTGAAGTTAAGAAACACAGAATATGACCAACTAATGCAAAAGCTGATCAGCATTTACTTTGATTTTCCTTTCAAATGCAAATTAGATAAGGTACCAGGAGAGAAATAATATCTGAGCAATTATTTCAAAATACCTTTCAACTCTTCTAACTAACACACTCATTAATAGCAATTTATGGCAAATATATACCAAAGACGGTAATAATTTGGTCCAGTTTTTCTACCAAGAAGTCATGTGTTCTTCTCTAGCACTACAAAATGTACATGAAAACTTAAAATGGCATCAATTAAACACCACTATAAAAAATAAAACATTGGAAGATGTCTTGAAATGTGTTTGTGTGTGAATAGTCATGAAAATATACTGAAATGTAAAAACTTCTATCTATAGATTTGTAATAAGATGGCATCTTAAATTAGCCTGTGTATATCTTAAAGGGATTCTATGAAAGATAAGAAATGCAGATCACAAAATTTTTTATACTTATATTCTACAAGTACTTGAGGAACACACAGAAGACAAATCTACCCTCGAGAGTGTTTTAATAAAGCTGATTATTTAAACAGCTGTTTGAAAAGATGCGGCAAGCTGCTCATCTGAACTGCCACATTCACATCCTCACGAACATCTAAACACAGATAAAGGCTTTCGAGTACGGATTTGAATGACAACAGTGACATCGAGTGGTCATTGCTGTGAAATGCTGCTGTGTATCGGCATGAAACCCCTGCTGCGATGGTAAAGCCACTGTGAGACAATGTGAGTAGCACCCCGTGCTAAATCAGCTCAAACTGCGTGCACAGCAGCTACAGAGGTGAATTCATTACAGATTGGCAGCGTGCAGTTTAAATTCACAGTCTGCTCTCCTGGACAGCAAGACAGCAAAGATCACTCAGTAGTCAGGGATTCAATGAACCACTCGTGGTTTTGGTGTTCATTGAATCGTGTCCCTAAAATGTTGATTCTTTCTTCACTCCCTTCCCAGGGCCCATTGCCACAGTGAGACAGGACTTATATTAAAAATTCCCCATCTTTTTTACTTCTCTATTTTTTCATTACTGCATTTCATTTCTACATCTAAAAACACTGCTTACACATTAAGGCTGTGTGCAGCCTTAGCTGTGAAGGCTGCCGCCTTCTGCCAGTGGCAAACTTCAGCAATCTCTGGAACGCTCGGCAGGTTTGGGTGCAGACTCTCACTCAGAGCACGTCTCAGTAATGCATTCTCTGCTCAAACACACTTCCATATCATGCCCTCCATCTGCAGGCTGTGCCTTCACAGAATGCTCTCATCAGTATCTAGAGCTATATACTGAGGGAAAATGCTGAGCCCCATGCAAAAGCTTTGATCCTCATATTTCAGGGAGGGAGTGGTCTTTTCTCTGCACAACATGTAACAGCTTCTGCACATAGTGTGAGACTGGAGGAACTGGAGAATAATGCAGAAAAGGAAAACCTTTTCATCCTTGTAATAACAGCCCATATTGATAAGCAAGCCCCTTCTCAAATTCATATGGTATCCACAAAAGAACCTGTTTCATTTTCTTGCTGTTTTCTTGTTCTGATGTCCCCAAGGCATTATTCCCTGATATGCTACATTGGAAATAAATTATTTCTTCAGCATTTCTGTATGGAAACTAATTGAGAGTACTAAACTAATGGATAATTACAATGGGGCTTAAGCAGATGGAAAACATACCATAATATTTGGTACGTATACAGGAGGCTGAAGTACCAGATGACTTTCTGCAACTGAGATCATTCCAGCACAGACCTGCAGCAGTGCCCTTCCTGGACCACCTCAGTGCACTCACAGAGATAACCAGCACAGGAGACAAGGAAGATGGCTCTAGAGCTCACAAAGAATGTACAAAGATGTAAAATCCTGGCAGCTGGGCCCAAAATACAGCCTGTTTTTACAAACATTTGGAGGAGTGGAGGAGGCCCATGGAATGGGAGAATAATAAGTATCTGTTAAGCAACCCAGAATAATACTTAAGGAGAATGTATAAATCTGTACATTGAGTAACATTATTTAAATACGTAGAGTAAGATGTGTTGCTGAAAGGAGATTTCAGTATGAGAATTAAATACAAACGGATGGTTAGAAGATGTATAATTGTATTAAATTATGTGGGACATACGCATGATGCAAATGGTATGGGATAAGGCACGGAGATTGTACTGTGTGGGGGTGGGATGGAGCCAACCTTCCCACAGCAGCTCTCAGTACTGTGCTTTGTACCTGTAGCTAGAAAAGTGTCAGTGTCACACACGAGTGTTCTGGCTACTGCTGAGCAGTGCTCCCACAGCATCAAGGCTGCCTCTCCAACATGCCCCCACCCCCCTAAGGGCAAGTAGGCTGGGGGTGGGCAAGAGGCTGGGAGAGGACAAAGCCAGGATAGGCTTTGACTCAAGGTGATCAAGGAGACATTCCACACCAAATAACTCTGTACTCAGTGTACTCAGCAATAAAACTAAGAGAAAGGAGAAGAAGGAAGAAGGGTTCATTTTCTAGAGCATCCACCATGCCTACCAAGGCCCTGCCTCCCAGGCATTGGCTGGGTATCACCTGCTGATGGGAGGCAGAGAATACATCTTTTTGTTTCCCTTTGTTTCCGTGTGGAGCCTTTCCTTTTTCTTTATTAAACTGCCTTCATCTCGGCCTGTGAGTTCTTCATCCCATATTCCTCCCCCAGGCTCTGCTGAGGAGGGCAGTGACAGAGCAGCTGCATGGGCACCTGGAGACAGCCAAGGTCATCCCATCACAACTTTATACAGAACAAAATCAGGTCTTCCCATCCTGTAAAAAAATTAGAAGAAAGTACTTCTTAAAGGTCACAGCCCAATTACAGCCCAATTTGCTCTTCTATATGTGTCTTTCTAGATGTCCTGGCCATTTCCATCAATAAAGCAATTAATCACCTTATTACTTGTCAGACACCAAAATAAGACTGCTGCAAAGTATCCAAAAGCTTAGAAGAAGGCATCTATTCAAAAACAGGATAAAAATAAAATCTCCGTTTGTACTCAAAAATGTACAATGACCATGTTTTTCAAAGAAGTATGGGACAATTAGACACCAGAAAAGGCTGATAATTCTTTTTTAATTGTCAGGCAGACACAGCACATTAAAAAGGAGACACATTTAGAAGAGTAACATATGATGATATATATACATTCATAACTACAGAAGTTTAACACCTTACATAAGCCAACTTAAAGCTATTATCTCCTTTCTGTCAGTCCAAAATGATGGTCTCACTAAAAAAAAAAAAAATAGGCAGCTAAGAGTTGCATAATAAAAGAATAATCAGAATACCGAAAGGTTTTTTTTAAATATCAGATGCATAAAACCCATCTTACCTGCCCTTGTCCCTGTTATTTCCTCCTTCTTTCCCATCTATCCCTTGTACTCTTCAATGATCTTTGATCAATTTAGACACTATTTAAGAAAACAGAATATATCTTTTGGTTTGTTTGTGTTATTTTAATTACAAATATTTCTAACCCAAGTTTAAGCCTTTGAATCCTAAAAAAATAATAAATTTAAAAAATTATCAAGTATTTTCCTACTAGACCTTTAAACCCTTCCAGCCTCACAGAAACAGGTTAGACTCAAATTTCCAATCTCAACTTGTCTCAGAGAGTCTCACTTCACTGAAATTGAAATGAGATTAACTTCACATTTTGACACTTAAGAAAGGTGCAACAGGAAAACAAAATTCTTAAATTGTTTTAAAACCACAGTGTTTTCTAATGTGAAAATATAACTCTTTTTTTAAATAGTGAAAATCTTCTACCATCATTAATAACTTGAAAGATTTTCCAGAATCAATTTCTCATGACAACAGTTCCCGGAAAGTCAGTACCCCTGCCTAAATCACAGTTGTTTCCTTGCCCTTGCTTCTATGCTAGAGATGAAAAAGATTCACATCCTGCATAATTTCCTCCTTTATCTTTATTTTTTCTAAATGTACAGCACAACTACTACAATATAATTACCATCAGCTTGAAGATCATGTTCTAAACTAATTTGTATTTGGTGCTCATAAAAGGTACTCTTCATAAAACTTTTGAAAATTTGGCTTCAATAAATTTGCTGAGATAGGAACCTATAGTAGAGCTTTTCACTTACTGAAAATATTTACACAGAAATGTATTTCCAGTTTTCCAAATCACACAAAATTTCTCTTTTTCCTTGAAGACCACCAGGTGGCATGGGAAACACATCATAATACTAACAACATACTTGAAAGAATACAGCAGAAGAGTGGCATCCAGTTCTACCAGATGACCATTACCTGAATATTCAAACAGTGTTAAGAACCAGTCTAAACCTTCTGTTGGAGTTTGCCTTCTTCACTCCAAGTTCTTTGCATTGGAAAGGGAACAAGATCTGCAAGCCTTTTATTAACAAGGAGGGATTATTCTTTCTAATATAAAAGTATATTAAGGCATCCTAAGAGTGGGCCTTGTTACCCACAGAGTGATCAGAGTAATCTCCAGCAAATTTCTTCCAGGATTTTCCTGGAAGGATTTTAGCCATAAAATGGCCATCACACATGCAGCTGTGGTGTTTTAAATCTTCATTTTAGTGAAAAATTAATTAGGAGGTTTTATTAAACATGAAACTGTATCTTAAAATGGAAAAATATAGAATCTAGTTCAGTTTTGTTACACCATGGAAGTTCTGAGCCTGTTCACACTGACTTCTGAGTACAATAAAAAGTTTTTCCACTTATTGCACATACTTCTAAATTCAGCAGGTTCAGGAGATGTAATTGGGATGCCTAAAGGACACCAAAGATGTAATTGTGTTAACTGTTAGGAGTGGTTCTCATCTTCTCATGTGCCTTATCCAAGATGATAATATTACATTTTTGCCATTGTGAACAAAAACTGAATCATGTTGATGTGTCTAGTTTTCTGAATTGCACCCCAGACAAACAGCTTCACTCTTCAGATCACTTCAAATGCATTCCAAACCTGATCCTTCTGCCCCATCCCAAATAGAATCTCTGCAGTTCTGTGTTATTTTACCCTGTACGATGGTGAGCTGTGGTAACTCCAGGCCACTTAAATCTTTACAGGCATCTCCTGTATTGACCAAGTGTCAATGAGTTCATGGAAGACACCCACTGAAACGGTCCATCTGCTCCACTTTAAACATTGGGGAAAGAGTCATATTAATGGCCTGCTAATACCTATAGGCATTCAGACAAATTGAACCTGTAGGAGTGTTGTATCTGTGCAAACAGAGTCCTCACTTAATACAGGTTTTGCATGTATATTGTTCATTAAAATATTCCATCTTCATTTCTGTTTCGGTTTTTTGGTTTGGTTTGGGGTTTCTGGCCTCATCTTTTTAGGATATTTTCTAGAATTTACCCCACCAGAAACTGTTACATTTGTGACAAAAATATGTCTTACGTTATTCCCAGATGACACATGCTGATCACTTAAACAAACAGGAAGAAGTGTTTATGCTTGAAAAAATGATTAACAGGTTGATTCATTTTGGCTTACTATAAATTCCTTGAAACATAAGCACTGTTGCTAAATGTCATGGACTTCCAGCAGAATACTCATTAGGAATTACCTGCTCCTAAATGAACAAGAAGTAATTGCAACTATTAAAATAATTACTGGAATTGGGCTATCAGCATCACAGAATCTAGGCAAAATTTGACCTCGGAAGGCTTTCAAACGTGGAACTAGAAACTGGGGCTATTTTTCCTATTATGAATTCAGTCCTGTATGCTAAGTATGCTAAATTCCTACCAGTCTTAACTCCTCATTTCATTTACAGATAGGCTGCATCTTAATCTGATCAAAGCATATGGGTGTTGTCAAATAAACATGCCAATTTTTCCCTTATTTAAGTGCCAACAAAAACCACAAAAAAAGCAAATGTAAACATTTCCAACTCCTACTCTCCCACCTGGTTCTGTGCATCCCCTAGATTACCTAGACCTTGCCTTGATGTCTTGTAGTTAAGTAATGAATGTTGTTTTCCTTGATGACTCTGTCATGACTGACAGCTTGACAGCCATTTGGAAAGAATTGTAGCTATTCAAGCTAGAGGACAGAGCTCCACCACATTATGTATTTCTGGCAACTGAAATTACAGACCTAGCAGATCTGTTACACTCTGGGAGGTGCCTTGAATCATAGAATCATAGGATGGTTTGGGTTGGAAAGGACCTTAAAGATCATCCAGTTCTGTCCCATAGGCAGGGATACCTTCACTAGACCAGGTTGCTCAGAGCCCCATCCAACCTGGCCTTGAACACTTTCAGGAATGCGGCATCCAGAACTTCTCTGGGCAACCTGTCCCAGTTTCTCACCACACTAACAGTAAATAATTTTTTCTGATATCTAATCTAGAAAGAGAGCCTGCTCTCTTTCCATTTGATTCCATTTCCCCTGTAACTACATGCTCTTGCAAAAAGTCCCTGTCCATCTTTCTTGTACACCCCCTTCAGGTACTGAAATGCTGTAAATACCCCAAAGCCTTCTCTTTTCCAGGCTAGACAAACCACAAGCCTTTCCTTGTGGGAGAGGTGCTCCATCCCTCTGATCATCTTGGTGGCCTCCTCTGGACTTGCCCCAACAGATTCATGTCTTTACTGTGCTAGGGACCACAGAGCTGGATGCAGCACTCCAGATGTGTCTCAGCAGAGCACAGCTGAGGGGCAGAATCACCTCTCTTGACCTGCTGGCTTTGCATCAAATCTGCTCCACCTGTATAATAGTTTAAATTTTAAAAGAGAAAATAAAAGGAAAAAAATGCTCTAATTCACTGCTGAAATAAACATTTTCAGCTTTCTCTCAGCTGAACTAATTTTATGGGAAACACCAAGAACATCAGCATTTTAGACTGAAAACCAAAATAAAGGTTAAAACCTGGAAGTAGGGGGAAGGGGGAAGCTGAAGTATTTGAGGAAATACCCAACCTAAAAAAATGCACATAGACTAATCCTGAACAGAGCAGACCACTGAATACCTAATACTACCTGTGCTTGTAAAGTTGGAGGTGTCAGGGAATGCTCCTAGGCCTGGAACTCATCTTCCAACAAAATACAATTGTTAGAGTTCCATTAGAATAACCCCTTTTGGCTCATGAGAAACACTGCTGTCCTAAATAATCTGCATGGTTTAGGAATTAGCTAGGAACTACTCCTAACAGGCATTTCTGATGCAGATTCTCTGTTTTGGATGGATGACAGTCATCCCATTGTCCTAGGTTACAATAGATGTATTTAAGTATTCTATTACCACCAGCTGTGGGCCATTAGCTGTTATTACCTGCTAATGACCCACCCCTGATAACAGACAATGGGCCATCCAGAAACCACCACATGACTCATGGACTTATCTCATCCTATTGTGAGATGCTCCACCCAGGAGGGAGGAGCCGGGCATTCCCACCTGGATAGAAGCTGCCCTTAGAACTGCCTGGCCTCAGCCCTGTCTGCTGGGTGACCAGAGGACAAGAGCCACCACGGACTTTCAGCTGGAGACTGGACCTTCCAATCGGATCATTGCCTCAACTGGACCACTTCGTTTGGACTGCTGTCATCACCCTAATGGGGTATCTGGTTGTATCTGACTTTGTCTGTGCTTTTTCCTTATATTATTTCGCTTGTTTCTAATTTTTTTCTATTAATTTCAATCCTGACTGGTGATCTCCCACTGGTTTGTTTTCAAACCAATACACCCATGCTAGCTGTCCTTGTTGCTAAGAAATGGCCAAACACACATTTACTGGATTCAGCACCTAGGATGGACCTGGGCTGTATCTGGCCCCAGAGAATCCCAGTCAGTGCATGTTAAGGAAGGTACAGAAGAGTACCACTGTGTCTAAGGAGAACCTTTCAAAATTACCCTCTCTTTTCCTTCCTCCTCTGCCAAGCTTCTGTCTCTGCATTACTTCCACACAGAAAGCTTCACTGGGTTCATGCAAAGTAGGGAGCTAAGGAAGAGGACCACCTTCATAAAGTTGCTCAGGTCCCACAGGCAAGAGGAGAAAAGAAGAAGCTCAATGACAATAGCAAAGAAACATTCAAATGGTTCAAGTGTGGGGTGGCTTTGTTAAACTCCTAGTGCTGAAAGGAAATGTCACTTACCTTCAAAAGAACATTAGAGTTTATCCTGATATTACACTCATGATGTGTCATCACTGCATGGGCATCAACATGGAAATAAAAATCCAGGTGACTCAGAAGCATGGATTTTTATTTCCACAAGCACTCCTTCCCTCCAAACTGCTAGAAGAGCTCTCAGCAGCTCTGCTCCTTGATTCAGTCAGATGAGTAGTGTCAACATGTTGTAATAGCTGGATACAAGAACTTTCATGCAGATCTCTTAATACAAAATTGTGTCAACAGACATCTAAAACCATAGGTAACAACTTCCAAGAGTTCAGATGTTTAGGAATGGCCCACCTAGAGGGTGGCACATGCTAACAAGGAAGGGTTGGTTGAGGCTGGTAGGAGAATACACAGAGGATTTCAAAGGGTATTGGTTTCCATGGTTGTAGCACTCATTACTAATAGATCTGAGCAAGCGTATCATTATACTGCCAGTATGACAGCAGGCAAAACAGCATCTCAGCCAGAATCTAAACACCTGATGTATTATTTCAGAAAAAAATACTTGTTTCAGTGAGAACAAACACAATTGAAGAGCTTACTACCAAAGTTCTTCACTCCTGCAATGTAGATAGTACAAAATACTCAGGAAAAAAAATTCTTTTAAAAAGGCTATTATAAACCAAATATCTCTTATCTTTTTATTTTAAAAGTTTGAAAACTCCACAACAGAATGAAAAATCATTTTCTAAAACAGGGTCTTTTATGCAGCTCCAAAGATACAACTAAAATTCAGAGACTACCAAGTGTCAAAAAAAAAAAAAAATCCTTTTCTCCAAATTTTTCAGAATATTTAATAGGTAACAGGGTCTGTCATGTTTAAATCCAAGAGCAAAAATATAGTATAGTTGTTTGATAAAACAACTTGATGATTGATAAAATCATCATCATGCAACCATACCTTCTTTCAATCTGAGTATTTTGGCTTGACAACAGATTCCTGCTATTGTGGAAACACAGTCAATCTGGTGAATTGCAAAAAAATACAACTAGATTTGGTGCTTAATATCCATAAAAACAAAGGCACTAAAATATTTTGGTGGAGGGACGAGACTGAAACAAACTGAAAATAAAAGTCTTTATTCTAGTAAAGACATGCTGGTAGTGTGAATTTTTAAAAACATATACATGAATATAAAAAGGTGAATGTATCTCTATGTATCAGAGGCCTGGTTTTCAGGTGGAGATGCACAGGAAAAAAATAAATCACCCACCCTCTTCCTGTACTTCGTACCCTCTTCTCAACATCAATGCAATGTTTGCAGTAGAAATCTAAAAGCTCCTTCCTCCCTATGCTGCCCACAGGGAATAATGTCAAAAAGCAAATACCACCTCAGACTGGAAAGTGTGTTTAATTTTAGTTGTTATTTTACCTGATCTTTTACAGAGATACAAGGAATGCAAAGCATTTTACAAGTCTGTATCATGATGTACTCATCACACAGCAGCTGCCTTCCTAGATTTTACAAGCTGAAGGAAGACTAAGCCCATTGCCATAACTTTCACACTTCCAGAACCATTTTTTCCATTTTAAATTCAAGCAAATTATAGTCATTACAACTCTACTGAAACCATTATGAATGGTTCACACACAAAAAGTATCCTATTTGCTGTGGAATTTGCTTACCTCATTATCAGTGGGGATCTTCAGAAAATTTTTATGTGAAAGGAAGAGTCAGACCCAACAGTTAAGAATCAAAAGGACTATGTGGGAAATCCCACAAGTTAAAATTTCAAAAAAGTAAACCACAGGCAGCTGTTTATGTGCCACATGCTAGAAATAGTATTTCCATCATTTAGAAACAGAATTTAACAAAAACTTTAGTTTTATCAAAATTTTAAGCTACCTTAGGGCCTCACTTCCAAGTTGCCATTAGGGTTAGGTTAGGGTTTGGGGTGTCACAAGGACTACAGCTCCAGGAACACTGTACCTGGAATAGGCATGACAAGGGAAGCATGGCACTGCTCCAGCAGTGCTGCCTCCACATCCACTTTTAGAATCACAGCAATGTTCCTGGGGTTTAAGTCAGGATACTTAACACTGTAAATATACATTAAACCAACACATCACACAGTAACAAGATGCACAAAGAATTTTTCAGTGTAATGACATTTTAATAGGAAAGAGCATAAGTATGTATTTATACAGTGGTTTTGTAATGCATCCTGGTAATTGTCCATTGCATATTATTTTCTTTAGGAAACAAAATCTTCTTTATATATCAAATTCCGGACTGCATGACTAATGGTACTACCAACATGGTAAAAACAGAGAGGGGCACGCATAAACAGATACCCAAAACTTGCATATTGCAAACGTTGCCTCAGGATTAGAGTTTTGGGAAACCACCTAATGTGTCTAAGGGACACAGACTAACTGAAAACTGAAAGTAGAGTAAGTCACCACTTGCTTTATCTGGTTGCTCATATGTTCATAATGCTGCAGCATTTGGAGGATATAAATCACCCAAGATACAAAAAATTTGGAAAAGCCACAAAGCTACTTAAGTGCTGGACCTAGAAAGAACTGAAAAGTTGTTGCCATGTCTTAAAATGAATGCTGCGAAATGTTGAATGTATCGTAGATCGAAAACTATCCCCTCATTCTCTGGACCATATCCATTACTGGGAGAAAAGAGGGGAGGTGAAAGGCCACAGGCACCTAGCCCCTGATCCACACAAATGGAAAGGCGAGTAATTTGCCCTATTCACCTTTATTTCATCCTGTGGAACTGTCACTCCTTGTGGAAAGCTACAAACCTCTACCTTTAAATTAAATTACTTTGTTGTTCAGTGAGAACTGGGCTTGGTGAACGGGCCTTACAAAACCTTCCTGCGCAACGCTCACATGAAGCTCTCATAAATACATCAGCGTATCAGGCAGCTCGCTAGGAGGAGGGGCAAGGGTGAACTTGCACTTACTGGAAATTTCGAAATACCCTTTTGAAACGCCGCTATCCTGAAAAATCTTCCTAAAACAAACACGGAGGAGATAAGCGAGTGCATGAGACAAAGCTTTTCTCACTTCGCTTGAGCAATGAGCATACACCGGACAGGGGCTCTGAGCAACCTGGTCTAGCGGAAGGTGTGTCCTGTCATGGCAGAGGAGTTGGGGCTAGACGGCCTTTAAGGTCCCTTCCAACCCGAATCCTTCTATGATTCCATGCAGCGAACAGTTCACTGCGGCGATCCGCGCTCGGCTCTGGCACCCCGCATCACCTTTCGAGAGCAGAACTCAGGCTCCCCGCCCGCTCCCCGGACGGAGGGAGCTGCCTCCTCCTCTCCGGCGCAGGGGATGCTCCCCGCCAGGACCCCCTTCGGACGGCGGATGCTCCATGTCACGGCCCGAGGGACGCGACCCTCCACAGCGCTCCTGCGGCTGCCGAATGGCGAGGCTCTGTCCCGGCACAGCTCTGCAGGGCTCCGCCAGCACCGCGCTCCCTGAGCTCGCTCCTCCCATCGCGCCCGCTCCGCCTTCTCCGACCCGCGAGGCGTGGGACGCTTCTTTCCGTGAGGAAGTGGCTCGTCAGTTGGGTGGAAGGAAGAGAGAGCTGCTGGCCAGCTGGAGAGCAGGCGGGGCGGGGAGGCGCGGGGGGAGGCTGGGAAGCGCGGCGAGAGGAGCGGCGCCTCGGGCCCCGCTGCGCCCGGCGGAGTGCGAGCATGAGCGGCGGGGACGGCGCTGGGGGCCGGGCGGGCGCCCTCAGCTACGCCCTCCCCTCCATCCCCTCCAGCAAACTCCCGGACTTGCGATTTATCAGCCGGGGCGCTTACGGGACCGTGTCCGCCGCCCGCCACGCCGACTGGAGGGTCCCGGTGGCCCTCAAATGCCTGCAGGGGCCGCTGCTAGACAGGTAACGGGGCGGGCAGGGGGCCCGGCCCGGGACATCGCCGGGGGAAGGGCCAAGCTGAACCCGCCTTTCCCTAAACCAGCCCCCGGCAAGGGGTCCGAGTGCCGGTCGAAGGTGCCGGTGTGGGTTTCTGAGGTGTGTGGATCAGATCCTGGTGTTTCGGTAGCAGGCTTGCCTTAATTCCCCGGGGAAAGGGGATCCCACGAGGATGATTCAGCTTGGGCCAGGAGAAAGCACGGACCAGCCCCGGAGCTTCCTCTCTTTCGATTATTGAGAAGGGGTGGTTTCGGTCTCGGTCTGTGAGACACTACGTTGTTTCTTTTGGAGGTTTTTTCTTCTGTACTGTGCACCTTGAGCCCTCCTCAAGGTGGGATTGACAGCTGGGCTTCTTGCTGGGTCTGTTAGTTGCTAACCATTTTGCTGAGGTATCAGCAGGATGTTAAAGTACAGTGATTACTATAGATTTGGTGTTTACATAGAGAGGAATATAGGGAGTATACTGTTCTATCCACTAGAGATTGCTTCTACCTTCCAGAAGAGCTTCTCTGAGATAATGCAAAATTACTATTTTTTTTCCCCAGATCTCAGAAAATTGAGATAAGCTGATTTTGAAATAATAGGCTTGTAGGCCCACGGTACAACTGGTATTTTCCGTGTAACAATCGGGTTCCTCACTTTACAGGTGCCCAAGTGGTAGCATGTTTATTACAGGAGCTGTCACTCCATATAAGGGGGCAGCAAGTTGTACTTTTTCATTCATCTCTGTCTTATTCAATCCCCATAGTTCCAAATTGTTAACATACCAATGTAAATTTGCCTCTTCTCAGGCTGTCTGAAGCCTACCTGACTGTAAACCTGACTCTGAGTCTTACTTTGGTGTCTTCAAGCTTTATTGCCCTAAGTTTCTTTGATCTAATATTAGATCCCTAGGTAGGATAGCTTCACTCAGAAAGGCTTCTAGTTTTGTGACCCTAGATACTAGAATATAAGACAAGTTGTTTTAAGCTGTTTCACCACTTACTACGCAGGCGTCTGTAAATACAGGCTGTATCTCTGAAATCTTGGCAGAAATGGAATCTCAGTTATGTTGTGTTTTCTGATAAGTTGGGCAGGGGAGGAGGTGGAACGAAATGGGTGTCGTGGGGTTTTTCTTGTTTTGGAATTTTTTTTTTTAATTTAAATGTCTGCTGAAATCCCTGCTAAATGGAAAAACAGCATTTATCCTCAGAACTCAGGAGAAAACACCAAATACTATTTTTAGCCTTGCAAGAATTTGGGTTACTGGGACATCTAACCTGTGAAATTATGATTGCAAGGGCAAGTGAGGTAATCAAAATAATTCAGTCACCTACCATATATCATGCAAAGCCCAGAAATGCTATCAGTGCAAGCTGTAAAAAAATCCATTATACCCAAGTCTCTGCTTTCTTGGTTGTATAGTAGGCAATAAAAAATGCCAATCTGTAAGTGTTGTCAAGAAAAGGGATGAGTTCATGATGCCATTAATTGCCCAAGTGGGAAGTGTGTGCTGTGCATCCCAGAATATGGTATGTGACCAGCCAAAGAGCAAAGCCCCTTGGGAAGCTGTTGTGGGAATGTTCTCATTTAGGCATTACTCAGTGCCCTTCTGGTACGGAGCAGGCAAAGGTGAAGTGACTGACAGACCCAGGAATAGACTTCAGTGTGTCGCAATTTGTTTCCTGGCCACAGCTGAATCCCATCCAAATGTGCCTTACTGTCTGGGAAAATCCCTAGCTTGCTCAAACCTAGTCATTTCTGGAGAGAGGGAGAAAGGCATAGAGTTGTGTCTTCCGTCCCATGCTTTTCTCTAAGGCCTGCCTTTTTACTTCTGTCATTTCCTAGTGTTTTGTATAAGTCTTTTTCCATCACATAGATCAAAGGACCTTGATTTTATATCCATCTAAATTCAAAGTTTCCTGCTGTTAAGAGCCGCAGGCTTTAGTTCACAAGGCTTCCTGTTTTCCCCATGTATCCTGATGGCCTTTTCTCTGTGAGTGTTAAATCCACCTTGATGGATCCAGACTGCTATGAGTGCTTCAGGGTGTGCCCTGGCAGAAGCCAGCTCTCACCCCAGAGCTGTGCTGTGCACGTAGCACAGTGCTGTGCTGAACAAATCGTGATGAGCATAGCCCTGGCCCCAGCACAGACCTATTGTTTCTGAGTCAGACTGGCTCATATCCCAAGGATCAATCTTAAATGTGCTGTAAATGTCCTGTATTTGAATAACCTATTCATATACTGTACCAGTCTCCACTGATATAAGATCTAAATCCTTTTTTTGCTGAATTATGCTTCATGGTCTAACTATCCTCATTGACAACAAAGCCATTTTTTTAAGACTATTTGAGATATAAGGCACCAGATAGTTTCTAATTTTAGGGATAGAATCATACTAAATCTTAAGTAAAACTTGACCTTCACAAATCCATGTGCTGCAAGGTCTGAATTTGTAAAGATGCATCAAACCCACATTTATGAGGAGTTTTGAGGTAACGGAGGGGATCCACATGGTCAAATTCAGGCATTCAAACAGGATGAGGCTGGTCTGTTTCTGCTTCCTGTGCATTTAGGGAATATTTTTTCCAGAGAGTGATTCAAAGCAGGGGCTCAGTTTGAAGGAATAATTTATGAAAAAAAAAAAAAAAGCATAGGTAATTGCTCCTTTTCCTTCAGAGGTTCAAAAGTGCTTTCCTTTAGCCCCTATTATTTTAGCATACATCAGAGTCCACTAAACTTAAATGGTTGGAGAATCATGAGTGTTCAAATTTCTACTCTGTAGAAGGTAAATATTGGGCCTGAGGGAACACTCAGGGTTTGAAGATGTTTAGTAAAGTAGGACAAGTGCAGCTGGTTGTTACTGTTATGGTTACAAAGAACAGTGGAAGTGGGAAGTTCTGACTATCCTTATTTACTGGAAGCGTGGATGAAACATGTGATGGAAATAGAGAGATTTGTATGGTACAACAAAACCAGGGAATCTGCATTTGCAGATTCTAATTTGTCTTATACTGTCTTGTTCTCAAAACAGCATGATAGAAATGAAGTGGTACTGCATGCAGGGATATAATTGATAGAGAATATAGCAAAGCCATAATTTGCTTTGAGTTTCCTAGTACTAGTATGGTAATGTATTTTATTTGTTTGTTTTCTTTAAGTGATAGAAACCACCTCCTAAAAGAAGCAGAGATATTACACAAAGCCAGGTTTAGTTATATTCTGCCAATTCTGGGAATTTGCAATGAGCCTGAATTTCTGGGGATAGTAACAGAATACATGACAAATGGGTCGTTAAACCAGCTGTTGCATGGGGTAAGTGTACTTACAGTCTTTGAATACGATACCTGGCAATCTACCTTCAAGTAGATTGCAATTTCCATACTTAATTATTAAGTAAAGTATTTTATTTATAATATTTCACATTAAAAGACAGTCATTATCCATAATAGTTTTTGTGCTCAGATAGATCTTTTGTATCTCAAAAAGACAACTAAACTCAGCCGACTTAGGTTTTGTTAAACTTTGTCCTTTAATGTTGTGACCTATAACTAGCTCTATATTTCATTACTACATACAGTCACTTTAAAAATCTCAGGTGTTCTCTAGTTAAAGTCTGAAATACTTATGCTTGCTTCAGTCTGGCCTTCTGAAGTACTGCCAATACAAATACTGATTTTTTTTTCATGAATTTAAATATTTTTTAAAAATAAGATTTTTATGTTATTTTATAAAAGCCAAATATTGCTAATATAAACAGGTATGAATATTTCTAACGTATCTTATTCTCTGAATTAGTTCTCCTGTGCTGAACTCTGAGTTGCTCCTGTAAGCTTGGCCTGAACATAGAGTGTTGCTACTGCGAAGCTGCTGCAGTTGAGTCTCAATAGCACTGAAGTCTCTTCTCCACCTTTACACATCTTGTGCCTTAGAGAGCTCAACTGTGTGTTTTCCATAAAGGCATTAGTGCCAATATAACTTTAATTTCACTTGAGTTTTACTGCATTTTTCTTGCTGTATTATTATTTATAAAGACAGTATTTTGTGCATGGTTTCAATACAGCTTTTTTGTTCCCCAATGTCAGTTGAAGGTATGATTGCCATTTTTTGTGTAGGACTCATAAATTATGGGTTGCAAGTTTCATGTAGAAGTTCATCTGTAATTCATATTTTCTTCTGAATGAGTAATGTAGCAAATGTTCAACATCATGTATAGCAGTCCTGAGCTAATATGTGAATGCTAGCAAATGGAAACAATAGCACTGCATAATTATTATTTTTTAGTAATGTTTGTTTTAACAGCTAACGAGTCTTAGTGCTTTGTTACATATTTTAAGGAGTCTGTGTAATGTATGTTTTGAAAGGTTACTGCATGTCCAAGTCACATTCTTCTTCTTCTTATAAAATAAGTCTTTGTGTGTGCTGTTAGATCAGAACAGAGGATAGTCTCATTTTGTGGTTTTATTTTGGCAGAAAGATGCATATCCTGACATTCCCTGGTGCCTGAGATTCCGCATTCTTTATGAAATTGCTTTGGGAGTAAACTATTTGCACAACATGAATCCTCCATTGCTGCACCATGACTTAAAAACCCAGAACATTTTGCTGGATGATGAGTTTCATGTGAAGGTAGGGTTATTTAATTCTTGTGTTCTTCAGCATCCAGAATGAGTGAAAGTGTTTTCATTGTTGTAGAGGAGGAAGGGTGAGGTTGTGGCCATACGGAGAGGATGTAACTGTGTGGTGGGCTTTTTCGTCTATTCTTGCAGACAGAACTTTGGAGTCTATGTTAATCAGTTGTGGATTTAATCTATCTGAAAAGACCAGAAAGAAAGAATTTGGGCTGTTTCTCAGTATTGGTGACACTCTTGTTTGTCAGCCTTCCAAGGATAGCTACATCTGACCCTTTCTGAGAAGAAAATAGAAAGTGTTCCTGCCCGAGATGCTCTGACAAGTTGCTTCTTATAGGCAGAAGGTCAAATTTAAATGTTAAGGCTCCATTTGGTACTTATCATGCAATATGGACATATCTATTCTGTTGGTGTAGTATAAGAACATATAAAACATGATTGCAAAATCTTAACATGTTGGAATGTGGCTTTTGTGAAGCTACTTAGGACGAGCAAACATAACATGCACTAGTCTCAATAGTTTAAAACTTCAATTCTGCCTTTTCAAATACCACTGCCACGATGCGAAAAAGACTAAAAGTACTTCTGACAAAATGTTTAGGGGCTTCCATAATTGCAAGAGTTAGTTTTGTTGTTTCGTGTTTTTTTAAAAGATCTTCTGTTCTTATAATTGATAGAGTATGTTACTCAAGTAAATGGAAATAAGAGAGATTTTGCCCTGAATTTATACTTGCAAAGTGAATGCTTGTGTTGTTGCCGTAAGATGAATCTCTTTGTGAGTCCTTTGAGCAAAGATCCGTTTTCTGATCTGCTGATTTCTTCTTTCTCTGTTGCACATAAATTTTTCTTGGCAGCAAAGTGCCTCACGCGGCTTTGTCTCCGCTCACACCCTCAGCAGGTCGTACTTCCTCCCACTCCATTGTGCTGGTATTGCCATCTCTCGAGCTTCCTGAAAAACTTGATCAGGGAACTAGTCCAAGTCATTTTTTTATTCACTCTTTCTAATCCTTAACAGCTTTGGTGTGGCCTGGTGCTCTGCCTGATCACAGTTTCTTTGCTGAGGCAGTTGAAGGGAACAGGTTAACTCTTGCATTCCTGGCCTGCCTTCTGTAAGGAGTGTCCTTAGGGCTATAAGTGAAGCAAGATTCTCTAAATTAGTACAGTTGACAGGAAATGCAAACAAGGTTATCATGCATTCCAAATAGAAGAAATATTGCATATGTATGAAAGTAATACCATTCACAGAGTGCTTCTGGCTGTCCCTAATCTACTGAATGAGCAAGATTTAAGACCAATTACAATGAGGAAGGCTTGATGAGAGTGAGTTGTAGAGAAGAAAGGTCATTGTGGATTTTGATGTATGCGCTTCAGAAAGCTTGTTTCTGTTATCTTTGTTGCCTTGCACAGACTTGCACAGGCATCTTTGTTGAAAATCTTCTTGCTATTATGCAAATGCTGGACAAGTGCAGAGCTAGTAGCTGGCTGCTTATCTCTCTCCCATGTATGCCAGAGACTGCAGCTCAGCCAGCAGGTGTATTCTGCTAAATGATTGTCTCTCTAGCCATAACCTAATCTGACATCTGGCACCCTGGCTCATGGATATCTGAGGATATAGACTGAAGTCAGTTACTTCTTCATGTAGATGCACAGTATCCTGTAGAAAGGAGCAAGGCCCCTTGAGGCCCCTACTGTGCACTTGTAAGAGTGCACAGTAAAGAAAATATTCAGCAACTTTGTGCAGCACAGAATTTCAGAATATCAAATATATTAATTCAAGATTAATAAATCATGGCTTTGGAAGAGAGGTGAAATGCCCTAAAATTGGCAAGCTGAGTTATGTACAGCTATTATGATTTATTCTAAACTTGTTCTTCTTTACAGCCAGGGAGCTGTGAGTGATCAATGATTTTTTGTTTGCTTTATTTAACACAAGGAAGTGATTTTCTTCATGTGGCACAGCTATCTGCAGCAGATTCCTCAGCCATAGTGTATATGAGTCCTTCCTTAAAAGAATAGGATAGGGCAGTGCTATAGGGACAGCATGAGTCATGACCCAGGAATTCTTTATGGACTCAGTTGATGTTTCCTGTTGCTAGGAGAACCACATACCTTTTGTGCCTCAGGTTAAGAGCTTTGGGTGACCCCATCTTCTGGGTGTATTTCAAGATCTTCTAACCAATGTCAGCAGATAAATCCAGTTTTTCTTCTCACTACAACTGATTTGACCTTTCCAGATTGCAGATTTTGGCATGTCCAAGTGGCGTGTCATATCCATGTCGCAATCACGAAGTGAATCCTCTCTGCCAGAAGGAGGGACGATTATCTACATGCCACCTGAGGATTACAACCCCAGTCAGAAAACCCGGGCAAGTGTGAAACATGATATCTACAGGTAACTCCTGTTGTTCTCTAGTGGGATTTGAAATCTGGACTCAGATTTGATTTACTAAACTTAGATTTTAACATATTCTCAGCAATTTTGTTATTTTCAGTGGTAATATAGTTGTATAGAATAAATGAATTGGGAAATAAAGAATTGAGCGACAGCTGGATTTAATGACTCACTTCTTTTGTGCAGTGACAAGTGTAATGCTCCAAAATTAAGCTGAGACTACAAAAATAGGTAGGGGAGACTGGTTTCTGTAAATGAGCATTCATATACAGACAGTGTAGGTAAAGAAGAAAGCCATTCACACCATTAAGTCAATGTACATACTCTTGTAATATGTGTAATCAAGTGTCATAATTTTCAGAATGTATTTGGGGGAAACAAGAAAAGTATTTTTGGAAAGGGGGTAGAAAAAAACAGGGTAGTGGGGTTGGAGAAAGTAGTTACAGGAATCTCCTTAAGGAATAATTTACTGTATGGAAGTTATGGTAGTTTTGTGTGGGCAGTCCTGAGTACAAGTAATAGAATAGTAAATAAAGTGGTGGTGACCTATATAACAAAAGGAAATTGCTCTGAGGATACTGGAGTTACAACTGGATGATCTGAAATGGTTTAGAGAACTCAGAGATTACTTGAAGGATTTTGGGAGGAATTGTCATGTGTAAAGGAAGATTGAGGAGGCATGAACTGGCCAGTCACTGTGACAAAGTCCATCACTCTGGTGCAGTCTACCACCTTTACCTTTGCTAGTCTTTGACATGGTTCTGTGTCTTGGTGAGAGATGACTGAGTCTCAGAGGGTCCTACTGACTTCCAGGGAGACCACTGTTTCCCTCAATTATCCCTTACCCTTAAGAAGCACATGAAGTTCCTTGACATTCCTGTCCAGAGAATACAGATGACAACACACCTGCTCTCCTTACCCTTTGATGAGAAGATGTGGATAAGGAAAACATTGAAATGAAAAAATAGTGTATTAAAGAAGGAAGAAAGGGTGACTGGTGGCTTAATGAATGAGTGGAAATGAAGAAGAGAAATGTTTGTTAGAAAGAAAATAATATTTTCAGAGGAATAACAACCAAATGGGAGAAAATAAGAGAACACATCAGTAGAAGGGTGTAGGAAACAGATAAATCAGGAAGAAAAGAGATTATATGAGAAGAAAGAAGAGAAACTGAGACAGCATTGGAAAGAGAGATGTTCAAGGCAAGAAGACATGAAGGTGCAGAGACAGTGAAGGACCACCAGAAAGATCACACAGAAGTATCTGTGCTCACAATCAGAAGAGGATGCTACAAAGCAGAAATAAGAGGGGAAAACAGGATTAGTGTAAAGGGGAATGCTGCAGTGTTATAGAACTGAGAAAATAATCTTTAACTATAGAGAGATTCCAAACTGAATGAAAGATATTATTAAATATTTGGATATTTTCTGACTGTCTAATTAATTGATCACAGCTGAGTGTTGTTGAGATATTGAAGCTAATTTGTGAGGAAGGATCTTTTGTAAAGAAACAAATTGTTTAAACAACCGTCAAACAGCATTAACTGCTACAAAAAAGATGATTTGCTTTACCAAAAAAATCAGCCTGCATGGATTTATCAGGAGAACATCAAAAGCAGACTTTATAACAGGGAGGACTGCTTTTATTAAAAGCTACATGAATAAATTTTGTCATTGAAGAATATTAAAATGTAAACAGAATAAATAGTTAGGAAAACTCAATTTATATGATTTGATTTTAAGCATCAGTTACTTGTCTTTACTTCATTTGTTTTAATTCTTATGTGGTAGCTGTCAGTTGGTACAGTTCTCTAAGGCAGTTAAAGGTAACCTGTATGCAAAACTTGGTACCTCTTAGTGATGCAGGAAGGAAGCTCAGTGCATTCATACCATGGGTGGGGAGCAAGCCTTAACAGCAACTGATCGTGGTGATTATTTCCTGGAATGACACTGTCACAATGCTTATAAGGACTTGGACTGAAAGCATGGAAGTACACACTTGTCAGCACCTTGCATGTATTCTGAAGTTATGGAAGCACTGAAGCTTTAGCCTGGACTGTCTTTTCTAAATCCAAGTAGTGGAGCTGGATATTTGAATATAATGCTAGGACCTTTTGGGATAAATCATGGAATAGAGCTTCATTCAGATATGGTAGAGCAAGTGAGGAAAAATTGAGAGAATTTGGTGCTTTTAAATGAAATCATCTAATCTTATTTAAATTACAAAGTTGTTTAAGGTTACCTCTTTTTAGTATATCCTGATGGCTGAAGAGAGTTAACTAGTTTACTGAAGGTGGGGCAAGTTTGTACTCACTCAACCTCTAGTTTACTAAAGATGGGTTAATTTTGTGCTCATCCACCACCTGCCATTCATGTTAGTGTGAGCAGAGGAAGGTCACTGGTTTGAGTAAGCACATGTGTGTTCAGTCTCCTGGCCTTAGTTCAGAGCAGTCTTCCCAAGAGTCTCTTTTGGAAAGTGAATGATGTGTGTAGGTGACATTTCTCCCTATGGAGAAGATTGCATATCTTGAAAGCATATATGGGGGGGTGGGGAGGAAGCTGAAGTGGGCATCCCAAGTGCAAGTTTGTATCTTACCCCTCTCTGTGACATTGTGGGTCGTAGAGCTGTGGGTCAAAGCCATCCTCCCTGCTAATACCAGCTTCCCTTGGGAATGTCGGGGAGTGCCAGTCCGTACGGGAAGGTGCCCGGGTGCTGCAGTTAGGACAGAGCAGTTGGATGTCTGGAGCTCACTTTAATTTGCATGCTGAGGTTGAAACTCCATGTACATAATTCACAATGTATTAGCAGAGCCAGGTTGATATGCCATGGATCTTTTCTGTACTTAATGATATTAACTAGTTTTAGGTGAAGACACCCTCTAGTTTTCGTATATTCATGTCATCATTTTAGTTAGCTATAGTCAGTCCCATGTGTGCTTGCAGGACCATTTTACCAGAATGTTTTAAATAAAATAAAAAGCTGAGCATATTGTGTTATTAAGTGTTGGCAGTCTAAAATAACACCTTCTGTACTTTTTATACTGTAAACAGTTATGCAGTTATCATGTGGGAAGTGATGTCAAGGAAACAGCCATTTGAAGGTAAGGCCATGTCTTCTGTTAACTTATTTTTCCTGCCTTACCTAGAGGTTAAACCTGAATTATGGGGACTTCATTTTAGGGGTTACTTTCTAATAATTCAACTTGTAAGCTCGTTGAAGAACACTTTGAAATACTTTTCAAATTGTACTCTTTTTTTTCTTTTTTTAATCTTCTTGGTTTTTAATTTGTGTTTTATATATTAAGAATACTTTTTCCTTAATTAAAAAATTAACATAACCTTATTTTGATTAGCTATAAGTTCTATGTCTACAAACCAAATTACTCCTCCTATATAGTAAGCTCTTTATATTGCATATATTTCTAATGACTCCACAATGTCTGTTTTGACAGAAGTTATAAACCCCTTGCAGATAATGTACAGCGTGTCACAAGGACAGCGACTAGACTTGAGTGAAGGAAGTCTGCCAATGGACATTCCTCATCGAGGGCTTATCATAAGACTGATGGAGAGTGGATGGGCACAAAACCCAGATGAAAGACCATCATTCTTAAGTGAGTTTACCTTGCATAATGAGATTTTCAAACTGCCAGATTTCTGTTGAATGTGGTACTTACAGAGCAAGGTTATAGTCACGAAAAGGAAGTGCTAAAGATGTCAGGAGATATGTGTGCTCAGTCTTGTTGGTTATGACAAGGTGCTTGGCTGCTTTCTTCATGTCTGAAAACAAACTTTTATGGATGGAATTACGTGTGCGCCATAAAATCAGGTTGGTTATTGGAGTCTTTTGCATTTGCCATCTCTTAATTTGCCTGTAAAAAAGCAGCATGCTTTGTTTAACGACTTTGTGTTTGGATTTTTTTTGTTTATTGTTGAAGATAATTTGGGGTTTTTAAGGGGTGGGGGTGGAAGAAGTGAAGTACAAAATGAGTATTATGGGATTTGTGAGCACACAACCAATGAACCACTGCATATCAGATGAGTTGTAGTGACTTCAACTTGTATTTGCATCTCAGTGTAAATCTTTCACTGATACTTTATCTTTTATTCTTCTATCTCCTTTATCAAGCAAGAAACTGGATTTTTTTCCAAGCAAGGAATTGTATCTAAATACAATATTTTCTAAAATCAAAAAGAATAGACACATCTTGTTATTTCCATATGCATTCTTGTTTTCCTATGCCAATTAACGAAACAAAAAAGGCAATTTAAGAGTATGGTCACACTGAAGGGAAAATTATCTGGGATATGTACTACAGTGTGAGCTAACTTGGATTTTCTTCTTAGTGCCATGTCTATAGTAAGATGGTCTTCGAAAATAAATGCATTGCTTTTGCCTCTACTTTACTATTGTAAAAAGAGAGAAGAAATTGCAAAACTGTTGCAAAAGGAAGGGAAGTAAAGCTCACTGATGGGGAACTTAAGCAATTAATATAGCACAGGGATACTGACACAGACACACAAACACAAAAGCACCCGAACGCCCTTTTTTGTTAAATAAATTTTAAATACAAAAGCTCATCTAACCTGTCAGTTCCTCTTACAGAGAAAGGATAAAGACTGCTTATCATCATCTTTCTGAATGTACTTGGAGTGTGTACCTACGATTTAAATACAGTCAAGGAAAATTGACAGTGCTAGTATTTCAGTGTGGAAAATGGCCTGCCAAACCTGTAAAACTTCCAGAGTTGAATGTATGTCTTGAAGATGCTAGTGTAAAAAAAATTCATGTGGAAGAATAGTGGTAAAATTATAATAAAAATATAAAAATATATTAATAAGGATGCCATGTGATGAGTTGCTAGTATGGTAAATTAGTTTTCCTGAATCAATGGAGTTCACAGAAAAGCAGTACAGTTGTGATATGCTGTCATCCTTTCCTGTTGTATTTGAGCACAGTTTCAGACATATTTTTAAAATATAATCATCTCAAAATGTGAAATATTTAGTATTATAAACTTCTAAGCACTGGAAAACAAGGGAGTGTAGTGCAGGTGGTTGTTGGCTTATTGGACTGTTGTGTACCTCCCTGTGTGAGCAATGATTTTAACTTCTCTGGCCTGCTGCATTTGGTGAGAGTGAGGCCAGAGTCATTTGGTTTCACTGGCTGTGACAGGTCAGTGCCTTGACTATCCTATCCTCTCTGGCCCTTCCTCACAACTTAAGCATGTATTCTGGATGTTGCTGTGTGTCTGTTTATTTTTCTGATATAAATCTTTAACACCTCCTCTGGAGTGGGAAGACAGCAACCCCCTCTGAGATCTTACGGTGTTTGGTCCTATTCAGCTCATCAGGCTTGATGCGTCTGCCTTGAAACACAGCAAACTCACCAATCCCTCCATTCCATGTATGCAAGACTAGCAGTTCAGCCCAGCCCTGGATCTCTTTTGACACACAGTAATCAGGTGGCCAGATCAGATCAGGGTTTCTTTTGGTGGCGTGAACTGTTCTAAGAGAAGCAAGCAGATTCTCTTTCAGCAGCATAAGTGGTTTGATACGTGTCAATAGACAAATTGCTTTTGTAAATGTAAGAAAGACACTTTAGTAAAATGGCACCTTGATTTCTACTACAAACCATTCACCAAGTACTCTTCCCTTGTTTAGAATGTTTAATAGACCTGGAGCCAGTTCTGCGAACATTTGATGAAATAGCTATGCTGGAAGCAGTAATTCTGTTAAGGAGATCAAAGGTAAGTATGTTTTGTTACAGTCACGAATTGGTCAAATAAGTTGGTAACTTTCACTTGCTAAAAGTGTAATCTCCTCTGTCATTTCTTCTCAGTCTCCTTTGTCTAATCTTGTATCTGGTTGAAACGTGTTTGTACAGGGCTGTCGTCTTGTCTTGTAGCAGAAATTTAATGCAGGTAAATATTTCTCTTCCAGTCATTGTATGAATCACAATGTATTTACAAGAGTGGAAAGAAAGCAAATGTGGAGCAGATGTCTCTAAATATACCTCTGAATCCTGAGAAGGTAAATACTTCACATGTTGCATTTGCTATTCAGCATTCTGAGACCGTAAAGGAAGGTTAACTTGGTAAAGGAAGTTGTTCTGCACTTTACTTTCCTGTGCAGTCAGGAAAGGCATAAAATGCATTACTTGAGCCAGAGTGTAACAAATGCAAAGCCATATATGTGAAGATAGTAAGCAGGGTGGATATGCAGAAATTAGAAGGGCATATAAATACGGGAAAGCTCTACATATGGCATAAAGCTGTGCTGGGGGAGGTTTAGATTGGATATTAGGAAAAGATTCTTCACCCAGAGGGAGATCAGGCACTGAAACAGGCTCCCCAAGGAAGTGGTCACAGCACCAAGCCCAGCAGAGTTTAAGAAGTGTTTGAACAATGCTCTCAGGCCAATGGTGTGACTCTTGGGGATGGTGCTGTGCAGGGTCAGGAGCTGGACTTGATGATCCCTGTGGGTCTCTTCTCACTCCGCATATTCTGCGAGTCTGTGATCCCCTCAAGGAGGAATGCAGCACACAATGCCAGCCAATAGTAAAGAGATTGTCCACTGCTCCCTTATACCTCCACGGAGCTGGCTTATATAGATTTGTGTTTCTGTTTTTATTCTTAATGCTGCTGCTTTTGGTTTTTGTATACAAAATTGCTGTCATCTTTAGAAACACATAAGTGTTGTGATTGTATAATTTCGTGTAATTTACTGTATTTTAATTGTGCTGTCTATTGAGCATTTAGAAAGCAGGTAAAACATGGTGATGGGAGGGTTCTTTGTAAAAAAATTGCAACTTCGTATTTTTTACGAATGTGCCTGTTCAATATACAACTGGATTTCTTTCAGCCAGCATATTCTAGCTGCATACCATGTGATGCACTTCCCCTTCGGAGCATCTCTCCAGATACATCAAAACTCAAGTCTATTCCCCAGTGTAATATCCTCTCATCAGGTGAGATACTCTTGATTTTGTGTAAATTTAACTTGCCATTGCAGCTTTACATTCCCACTGTGACATTGCATTTGTGTAGTAGAAAGTTGGGTCTCTCTGTGTCAGAAAAAAACTGTAACTTTGTGCTCTGGGTTAAAAACTAGTGGTTTTAAGCTCTGGTTTTCTGTTCCTGTCACGTGAGAAATCTCTACAGCTCACAGGTTCAGTTTTCCTTCTCAGAGTTGTGAGTGCAGACGTAACACTTACTTGTCTCTTCAGACTCAGGACAGTTTAGTTAACTGCTTTTTTTTTTAATTTGTGAACTTCTTCTGAATATAAAAAGGCTACACATTTTAAGGCATTCTAGAAGCTGAGTAAACTCAAGGTTTCCAGTATAGCCTGACCTCTAGATCATTTTGAATTCAATAAATAAAAATGGCTTTAATAGATTGCTTTGCAAAAGTATCTGCACAGACCTTCTGTGGCTGTCCCCTTTTATGAATAAAAGTTGGCAAAATTCCCTGGGAAAACTCAATTTTGAGGTTTTGCTGGCATCAGAAGCCACAAAAATACAATGGAACCCAGGTGGAATAGAAATACATTGTGAAACTAAAACTGCATTTAAGTTTCTTCCCTTGACAAAATGCAAGCATATTTTATAAAATGGAGTGTCCTCTGGCATTGCAGGGACCAGGAGTATGAAAGTAGACAAGACTTCACTGCTATAAAATAAGGACATCAAAAAGTATTCTGAGGTACTGCAAAACCAGACATACTCTGGTAGAGGTAGGAAAGCACAGGCAGTTTCTTTTTCAGCTTCTGTTTGAACACATACACAGTTTTGAACTTCTACTCTGTGTACTAGAAAGATATAAATAGAGGAAAAATTTGGGAAAATAAGTTGTGGGAGGCTTAAGGACTTTCAGTTACTGGAGAATATGACAGAAAGCAAGTGCAGGGTACTTTGGATGTACTTCAACTAGAGTGTTTATCTATACAGCATAAAAACCTCAGAGGTGAAGAATAACTCATATTTACCTAGCTTAATAAGTATATTGTGATGAATTTAGGACATGGAGTATTAGTTTGAACATGAGCATGGACTGTAAATTTAGTCACATAAGATAATGATAAATATCAGCCCTGCTTGCTGCTGTTTCCTGTTATAAATTGCTGTGTCAGGCTGTGGTGGGCATCAATGAAAATTTGTTGGTACAATTAATGTGACTGATCAGGTGGTGGTCATTTTATAGAGTTGTTGCTTAGACTTATTGTGTTTATGTGTCAACACTGTAAAGCTTGTGAAAATAGTGCCTACAAAACCCTACTGCAGAAGCATTTGTTATTACTTTGCCAATAGCTGCTCAGGTAGTGTTGTAGTGGGAAGCAAGACTGATATTCCTTTTGCTTTTCAAACTCAGATGCATTTGTTTCAGGTAAAAATTCTATTCCAGGTAGCTGTTAACAAGAGGGGAGTTTGGCATGGCACCAAGGCAGAAGTTAATGACTATAGATTCTAGCTGAGTTGTTTTTTCTCTCAGTACATTTAGAATACTTTTTGAGAAAATTGCTTCTTCAGAGTTAAGACTTTTCTTCTAGCCTTAAGTCTTTCTTTCCATCTTTCCTTTTTTTCCCCTTCCCTAGCGAGCTTTTCTTGAAACAGCTCTTTTCTCTCTCCCCATTTTATTTCTGATACAGAGAGTAATCCTTTCATATACTTTGTTTTTCTAGATGAACAGGATGCATTTTTTTGAAATCCCTTTGTAAAATAAATTTCTTTATTCTCCTGGTATCCTAACTAGTCCTCCTGGTGCATGTTCTAACTGAAGTTATTGAACTAAAGCTACTTAGTGTTATGAAAGACACGAAAATTGGTTTTTTGTCTACAAAATCCCCTTTACATATTATACCTTAGAATTTTATTTTTCCTTTCTTGCAAGGTCCTTCATTACAGAATAATCTACTTAGGGGTTGTTTTTATTCCTTATCTCATTTCCAGTCATTAGTCCCAGCTTGAAACAGAAAGTCTAGCACTCATATTTTTCCTTCTGAATTTCTGCTTCTGTTACTCAGGTGTTCTAGGTCACCGAGGTTCTTTTGGAGTACCTTGAGTCAACCTGTTTTTTTTCTGAATAACATCTGAAGAACTCTCATGAGCTTTTTTTTTTTTTTGCGGGAACTAGGGTTGTTTAGCCTGGAGAAAAGGAGGCTCAGAAGAGACCTTGTTGCTCTCTGCAACTACCTGAGAGGAGATTGTGGCCAGGTGGGGGGCCTCTTACCTGACAAACAATAGCAGCAAGCAATAGGATGACAGCAAATGGCCTTGAGTTGTGCCATGGGAGGTTCAGATTGGATATTAGGAAAAATTTCTTCATGTAGAGAGTTGTCAAGCATTGGAACAGGCTGCCCAGGGGAGTGGTTGAGTCACCAGCCCTGGAGGTATTTAAAAGATGTGTAGATGTGGCACTTCAGGACATAGTGTAGAGGTGGACTTGGCAGTGCTGGACTCAATGATCTCAAGGTCTTCCAACCAAAACGATTGTGTGATTTTATGATGATATTTTTTACGCTTTGGTCACTGGTCAAGGTCATTTTGTTATACCAGTACAACCCCAGTAGTTTTGTCTTTATGTTATTAAGTTAAATATGTGTGCATAAAAATGGATTACAATCTATCCTAGCACAGCTGCATGAAATACTTTCCTGAAATGATCTTTCACTTACAGTGATTGTCTCCTAATCCCTTTTTTTCATGCAGTAGGTAATACCTGCTGCTTCACACTACATAGCTCTGCCCAACTCTCTCTCTTGTTCATGAAATTAAATACTAGTTACTACAATTTCTAGTCCATTATTTTTAAAATACTGAGACTGGAGTTTCTTCCTCATTTTCCTATTCCTGCTCTGATAACTTACATATTCTCCTACAGGTCAATGATGAGCTGGGAATTCACCTTCAGATTTCCCCATTGGACAGGTAATCTTAAGTTGTCCATGGGGCTACGTCATTGTGTCTTTAGGTGTTCATCTGAATTCTTGCATCTGTGATTCTTAGTTAACATCCTAGTTACAGTGTCTTTACCAAGTGACACTGTAAAAGTCTAATCAAAACTATTTACAGAGTTAGGCACGTGTCCTATAGTTCGTTTCTCATCAGCTGTTTGTTACCTCTTCCTTGAGTCATTCCTAGTGCTGCTTTTAGAACTGTCATCCTTGCATACTATAAAAAATCCTAAACCTGGAAACTGTTAAACTTCCCACCTGATAGAAATCCTTTTTAGTTAGCAAAAGTGTAGATGAAGCTTTCCTGAAGTCATACCCTGTTTTGATGGACTACAAAAAGCTTCCATTGGCGTCCTTCTGAATGTTAAATTCTCCCAATGCTCTTCATGTCCTTTTCTCCCACCTGAATCTTTATATTAATATTTTCACCTTTGTTACACTGCAGACTTCATCAAAATAAGTCTGCTTTCCTGCTGACTTCTAATTACCTCTCCAAACACTCAAAGGATTTATTTTGTTTTTCTAGTCTCTAGAAAAATTTTCTGTCCAACGGAACTTTTTCATTAAAGTTCACATCTACCAGATTTATACCCCCAATATTTCTTTAAAATAAAGCAGGACCCCAAGCCCAGGCCCTGGTAAAATATAAGGAACATAAATGTACTCAGAATTTGAGTATAAGGACTAATTTGTTGTATATCATGTGAAAGCAGTTGATTTATGACTTCTTTGGTGGAATTGCTCTAAATAGTCTCTAATAGCTGTATTTCATTTGAACACAGAAGTCATACAGCTTGTTCTTTTTCTTTTCTTCCTTTCTTTTTCCTAAGAGGGAAGTTCTGGGTGTCTACACTCTCTCAGCAGCCAGAGCACGGATGGAAACCTCTCTGTAACTCAGAGTGCCAAAGTCCTTATGCATCCATACAGTACTGTTCTCTCATCTGACAAGAGTACTTCAGATCCCTCAAGTTCTTCATCCTGTGTGCTGCGGTCATCACCAATTCCTTCAGGTACAGCAAACACTATTTGATTCCAAGACCCACAATAAGTGTTCTAACACTGAATATTTGTCTGTGTGAAAGGGAAACTGGAACTGTTATTCTCTTGCAAAAAGAGAACGCAACATCTGTAAATTGAGAATGCAAAATTAATTGTCCTTGTAGACTTACATTACAAAGTAAGCAAAACCAATGCAAAATGTCACCAAGTACAGGTACCTGTAGCTACCAGCTTTTTTTTTCTGCTCTTAATCAAATTCCTGCTGCCATGTGTCTTCTTTGTCCCATTCCCTTTGCTCATATTTCTCCTATATCCTACTGCAGTAGCAGTGCTACAGTGCCACAGAACAGGAGAAAAACTTAGCTCAAACATAGTCACCTTGTTACTTGTCACTTCTCACTTTTTTGGCTTTCCAGTCTTCCTTTTACTAATAGCGGGGCAGGGAGAAGCAGCAACTGTGTCAGCATCTCACCTGTGATGATCCTTTGTGTTAGTTAAGAGCCCACTACATTATATTCTGTGCATCAAATAACTGTTAAAAGTTAACACAAAAGTTAACAAAAAGAAACTTTAATGCTGAATTATTCAGAATTTTTTTTTTGAGGGGCCACACAGTAACACGCAACTTTATAAAGATCTACTGCCTCATCCCTCTTCTGGAAATATGAGAATCAACACTTTTTCACTGTGTGAAACCTCATCTTGAGAAAAATACCAGGAAACTACAGGGATGTTTTCAGTAATCTTCAATAAAAATCCCCCTGGAAAGTGAATTCACCACCTGTCTCTTTTTAGTACCAGGTCGGGTTGAACACTGGAACAGGTTGCCCATGGAGGCTGCAGAAGTACCATCACTTGGAGATGCTCAAAATTCAGCTGGACAAGGCCCTGAGCAACCTTGAAGTTGGCCCAGCTTTGAGCAGGCCATTACACCAGATGACTTCCTTGAGGGTCCCTTCCAACCTAAATTATTCTGTGATTCAGATAGAACAAATACTCTAACCACTAAATTTGTCAAATTGGAACATTTTAACAGCTTTTTCTCAGCTTGTACTTTGTTCTGTGGCACTATTTATTGACAGACAGTTACAATCCCTTCCTTTTTTTTAATCCTTTCCAATCTCAGATTTTGTATTGGAAACCATACAACAGAATGTAGCTCATCAGTGGATCCAAAGTAAAAGAGAAGAAATCATTGATCAGATGACTGAAGCCTGTTTGAATCAATCACTGGATGCTCTTCTATCAAGATTTTTACTCATGAAAGAAGATTATGAACTTATAAGCACCAAACCTACACGGACATCAAAAGTACGACAACTGCTTGATACTTCAGACAGCCAAGGAGAAGAATTTGCCAGAATTATAGTACAAAAGTTGAAAGATAACAAACAGCTAGGACTTCAACCTTATCCAGACATTGTATCTAATTCTCAAAGACTGCATCTTTAAATTTATTCTTTGTGAAACCAAGTGAATATTTCGTACATGGTTCTTTTTTCTATATAGTATTTTATATATGTGCAGCTTTGTCTTTATTGTGCCTTTGTAGAGTCTCAGAAATGACCCTGAGTTCATCCAGCCTGCATTTGGTGAGTGGCCAATTAATAAGGTGGAGTGCAATCATAAAGCCAAACCATTTGATGGTTGTTGACTAAATTTGTAAAAGTGTTTTGTTTATACATGACAAAAACATTAAAGGTTCACCATTTTACATATTTGCTGTTTATACACATCCTTTCCTTTCACCTCACAGGATTGAGACAACTCAACATGGCATGTTTGTTTATCTCCTTCCATCTGCTCTTTCCCACAGAGGAGGGAAAAAAATCTACATGCTATATTCCAGGGCTATTTTGATGTGTGTATAATAAACATTCTTCCTTAAGGCATGCTGGTGTACATGCAGGAGAAGAGTGGTAGGTGGGAGGAAATTTCCATTGAGTTTTTACAGGATTTCAGGATTTTTTGTTTTTATGCGTTTTCTTTCCCCCATTTGGTTGCCAGAGCAAGTGCCTCAGACCACTGTCTTAGAAGAATGTTAGTCCAAAAAGGAGCCCAAGGGCAAAGAGGACATTGTGCTTGTCATCTTTGTTCTACTCAGAAGTGATAAAGTAGAAGGGCTGCAGCTATAGCATTTTACATTGTGTGGTTATAACCACTTCAGCTATTTTTGAAATCATAGTAGGATGAGATCCAGAAAGATCTTAAATAAGGGCATCTTCAGTTACTACCTCTTTAACATTTCCTTGGTCATCTGCCATGCCTTTGTCATCTGCCATCTTATTACCCCTTACCTTTGTCATCTGCCATAAATACTTCTCATGTCATGTTGCTGGATCAAACTTGTAACTCAGCTTTATTTTTGGTATTTACATAATGAACAGTAGTTGGGTATGTACAAAGATCAATCATGCCCTGCCTTGCCATGCTGGAAGTAATGTGCCAGGGTCTCTTCTGCTATGACCTGCCTTGACCTTATCCAGATAACCTCTCTGCTGTCCTTTTTTGTCTGAAGGATGGTGCTGACATGTTGAGGCACAAATGGGGCCACCTGAGAGGAAAAGGTATGTGGTATTTTTTTCAGTTCATTTCATAAGACCTTAGTGACTTTATCTAGGTGACTTCAAAACAACTTTAAAAATTACTGGTCTTAATTTGTCAGAACACAACACAGGCAGATTATTTTTGCAGGCACTAAGAAATAATTACAATTTCTGCTCAGACCATGTAAAATTTGGGAAAATCCAACTGCACATACAGGAATGAAATCTACCTAAATTACCATATAAAAAGGAGCAGATAAATGAAAAACCCTAAGTGATCACTGCTTCAAAACCTATGGAGATGTGAGATCTGCCCCATTTCAATGATTCAGGTTTCAGTGTGGTCATTACTAGTTGCAACAGCTTATTTTTAAAATACCTTTGTGAACTAAATCACAAGAATACAATGTATAGTTTATTGGATAGGAGGGGTTTAAAATTATTTTTAATAAAGTAAGTTTTTGACATAAACTGGGTACTTGCCTTTTATTCTGCTTCTCTCTGGAGGCTGTAAAATTCAAGTTAGATGGCTGAAACCAGGACCATGGTGCAGTGAATAGCTGTGCTGTTTTTAGGGCAGACCTAATGATGCTGAGCAGGGAGGAGTCTGAGGAAAGGTGCCAGCCTTGCCAGTGGGAGTTCAGTGCCAGAACTGTGTGTTTCACTGCACATTTTAAGCCACATCTGTTGATTATTACTGGTGCTTCAAAAAAGATTTGTATCACACAAGGTAGCAAAGTAACATTTCTTCAGTGTGTGTCCAAAATTCATCATGTGTTAGGAACTTTCCTGAGGACCCACTGTAAGATACCTGTGTGAGGGAAAGGAGCATCCTGCTGCTTTCAGAGTCTTCTGCTGAGTCTTGCCTGTCAGTACAGAACAAGCTTGGAGTCCCTGAATTACAATGATCAATGGCCTATGGACTCAATTCAGGAATGGTGCTGTCACAGTGCTGCAATCACTGTGGGCTGCTCCTCTTCATGTGCCCTCACCCAGAGGTGGCACAGCTGCAGGAAAAGCAATTTTCTACTCCCAGCCCTGAATACACCCGCCACCTATAAGGCCATGAGCATTCTAGCCAAAGCCCAGCCCTCCAAGGAAGCCCTCAGGCCACTCAGTAGAAAAACTCTGGCCTATCTCCCTCCTCTTTCCTTGGACCCTGGGCCTCCCTCCACGGTGGAGTACAATCATGGAATAGCTCAGGTGAGAAGGGACCTCTGAGGGTCAGCTAGTCCAGCCCATCTGCCATGGTCAGGAACATCTTCAACTAGATCAGGTTCCTCAGAGCCCTGTCCAGTATGACCTTAAATGTTTCCAGGGCATCAGACACTACCACTGAGCAGCATCAATCCACCCTCTCCAACGTGTTAGGCACACACAGATTTCCTTGAGTGAAAGGGGTCGGGGGCACCCACAGTTGGGGCTTGAGGGACACAGACAAGGGCATAAGGAGAATGATTTAGGGTAGGCATGAGGAAAGAGGTGGAGGTGGCCATGCAGAGTGAAGGGTGTGTGCAGGCAACAGACATGAGAGTCAATGTGAGCCAAAGTCTGACACTTCTCTTGTTTTACGGTTGTTTTAACAGTATTTTGTACATTCCTCACGTCTTCATCGCAATTCCTAACAGATTTTTCTGCTTTTTCACTCCAAGGGGAAATGCTGCTGATTTTTCAGACTGACAGCAAAATCTTTTCTCTGAGTCGTAACAGCTCACTGAAAGCTTCTCAAAATGTGCATGCAGAAATGTCTTTTTACATGTACACAGGAGAAAATAGAAACATAGGACTACCCATATTATTTTGTGCTGGTTGGTGTTAGATTTTGTACGGTATTTTAGCACCCAGTCCCTTAGTAGTGGCTGCTCCTCATGTGCTGTTCCCATACCTGAAGTTTGTTGGAAGAAGTTTGTTGGTCTGTGAGCTGTGTTCTGTCCTGCATCAACTTGATAGCAAAGTAGGTAAAGATGTGATTTTACCAAGATGACACAAATGGTGGCCTTTGTCTGTCATTCAGAGTCTTGCAGCTAATTGCAGAGGGTGTTTGGCAGTGTGTTTTCAGTCAGGGTTCAGTGTAAGTGCATCTGTTGTAGGTGAGGACAGTGGGGGCCTGTGCTGGCTGAGGCACAGAGGGCAGAGTTTAGGAACAGGAGTAAGCAGAGGACTTGGCAAAGGTACCACTGACCTGTTTGCTGCAGCTGAGCAATGGTGTGAAGGAAGAGGGCTCTGGAAATAATTGAAGTCATCTTGTTTCCAGTGCAGAGTATGAATAGCCTTCCTGAGCAGTAATGGAAGTGTGGGCAGGAAACCAGAAAATGCCACAGGCTTATTCAGGCAAGCATGCCTTGTTTTGCTGTTCCATAAGGTAATGTGTGTTTACATGTAACTAAGACACACAGAAGAATTACTGTGAACAGTAAGTTGGTACAGGAGAAGCCTCACTGCAAACATTTTTATCAAATCCTGAAATACTGTAGAAATGAATAAGAATAACTTGTTACAAAGGCAGTCACATTCACTTTTTTATAAAATCCACCTTGCTTACTTAAAGTTCAAGTGTAATCTTCCTTGGCAAAGGAACTAGATTTTGTTTACAGAAAAAATGCTCAAGAAAAATTCTTTTCATGCACAGTGCCTGCTTTATAATTGCTTTATAATTGTTGATTTATGTGCTGTTCCTGTAAATCTATGGCAAATGTCCAGTAGTGTGTAACCATGAGGGTCAGACAAATAGAAATATGGGAGGCATTAATGGAGAAGAGGCTGTTTCATGTTCCAACATGCAGCTTCTACAGACTTGAAACAAAAGGCTGAAGCTGTCTCAGGAGCAGGATATATGGACAATATAGAGGTGATCTGATAGCAGAGTCCCTCACTATAACACCCAATCAGAAAACCAGTTTGGTGCCCCAAATCAGAAACAGGACAAGTTCAAACTTCAGAGTGAAAGTAATTACGCATTCTTGAAAATATGCATTCTGGGCTTCAGGCTGTAGTTTGTTAACATTGCCCTGGCAGAAGAAAAAGACTTTTAAGATGACAGAGGCCATGATTAAGGAACATGGTGCTCAGCCTCTCCGTCCAACAAGGAACAACATCCCTGCAAAACAATCCTGTTGCCAAAATGCTTCTTGCTACATTATAATGTACGTAACCACACACTTGCAGGCAGCTGGAATTGTGCAATCTTTTCAGGCAGACTTAGAGAGCTCTCATCCCTCATAGATAAAACAGCTTGAGAGCTGTTTATTCAAAGAATTTTTCCTACACCTGCTTTAAATAGAGTTTTAAAAAAGCAAAACCATTTCTGTGTAAACATTAACTCTATAGCTGTCTCGGTCTATCACAAAAAACAGGCTTATAGAAGATGTTACTTTAAAATGAAGAACTAGGAGGAGCAGTGGCTTATAAAAGAAAGATTTGTGTTGTTTTTATAATTCCTTTTGGTCACCGTGGGTTACAGAATGGAACGTGCAACATGATTCTATGCTCCTGCTTCTTCTCTAGTCGGACTGCTGAGGCGTATTGGAGGGATATCTGTGCTTGGATTCAAATATTTTACTTTCCTGTGTGGATTAGTGCTGTCTGATGAAGTGCTGTTATCTGGTGCCTTGGCTCTAGTGACAAGACTCTTGACCTGCTGGATCAGCTCCTTCCAGATGCCCTTTGGCATGTGAGTACATGATTCTTCACGGAAAACAAAAATCCCAAGTTAGTGCTCTTGCATTCATTAACTTCTCCCTCTGCCCAGAAGATTTTATTTTCTGGATGTTTACTTGTTTCAGTGGATATTATGCTGTATACCATACTGGCTTTGCTAAAGGACATCATAGGACAACCTATTATTTCAGAAGACTAAGTGAATACACTGGGTAAATAATTTCTTTCTTTGCATATTTTTATCTTTGATTTTTTTTAAGCTTACTTATTAAAATAAGATCTTTACACCAGATCAGCCTGTTTTGTGTCTCATGCATCATGTCATAAATAATTATAAAAGCCACAGATCTATAATTCTGAAGATAAGAAAATTAAGCGAGTTGATAAATATTTAACAATGCATAGGTTAAACTTAAAAGAAACTATATTAAAAAAAAAAAACAAAACAAAAAAACATTTGGTTTTTTGAAATTAAATAATACCTATGATTTTCAGTTATCGACCACTCTTTGCTAGTCTACCCCCTCTGAAAGTCTTTCTGATTTGGCAAGTTATGCCACCAGAAAAAATATCTTTGTGTAGTGTTAGTAAAAATCTCATTGTGGCTTTCTAAATCAGCAAGAAGGAATTAGACTGCATTATTGCATGTTATTCATGGTTTCAGGGACACATGGATGAAGGATTTTTTTTTCCCAGCTTTCCTTTTGTTTTATTTCTGTCACAACTTTCTAAGGAATGGAGAGCAGCAGTTGCCTGCTTCTGCCTGCTAATGACCTGGGTTGAGGCTGTTTGGAGAAACCACATTCCAGGAGAGTCTGAGATCTTTCTTGAAAGCTCTCATTGATTTTAGTATTCATATACTGCAATAAAAATAGCAGGTAAGGGAAGGCTAAAAAGAGAGTGAGAGAAGAGGCTATTCACATGAGTGTTAGCTTCCCCATCCCCTTGAAACAGAGGTGTTTATTTAGAGCAGCAGCCTGAGAGGCACTGTTCTATTACAGCAGCCTTTCTGCTAAAGGAAGCAAGCATATTACCTACCCTCTGGTAAGCTCCTATCTTCTCATTTTAATACCTTCCTTGGATTTGGGCTACAGGAGCTTTTCTCTCAAAAGTCCTCTGTGATTTGCCTTGGGGTGGGAATGGAGTGCTGGGGGTGGAGCAAGTCCCTCCTGGGGGGAAGCCAGTCTATGCCCATAGTAATGCATTTGGAGCATGTGAATGTGTGATCCATTAAATATTTTATAAACATAGAATTTGAGAACGAGAAGGAAATATGCTTATTTCCTACTGAGTGAGAAATGTTTGCTTCAGATAGATCAAAGTGGGTTTTTTGTTTGAGTTTTTAGTATTATAATTTCTGAGAGTATTTTATTTTATGCTATTTCCTCATACTGTATGATCTTGTTTTGTTTGCTTTCTTTGTTGGGAAATGTCCAACAGTACAATCTGCCATGAATACTCCCTTTGAGACCTGTTGATGCTCATACTCAGTAGTAGTGTTTTGTAGTTTGAACTACACATTTTTGGTCATGTTGAAAACTGCTTGCTCATCTGATTTCATGTTCCAATAGCTATTAATATAAATGTATATGTTTGGGATTTTTTAACTTTTGGTCAGTGTTTTACAGGCAGAAGAAAATTGCCCAGAACATACTTGGACAAAATAAGAGATTGCTCATGACTTTTACAATTGTTTTTTACATGCACCTTGATTTCTAGTACACACATAATTAAAATGTGCTATATTTTAATTTTAAATGTTATTCTTAATCTCTCTAATTTTCTGACTGAAACTAGAAAATATTGGGGGCTTATCAGTTTTCTTAGCTGGTTTGACTTTGCCTGGTTCATTACTGGCATAGAACATTCATTATTGAGAAATTATGTGGAGGTAGACAAAATTCACCAGAAGACCGTGAAATGAGGAGTAAATTTGGTGTCCAGCATGTTCCAACATCTTTTATAGGAGTTAACTTTCTAAATGCACTCAGCTTCCAAGGGAATCTACTGAAGGCAACAATAATTGATCTCTGAGACCTCTTTGGTTTACTAATATTTCTTGAATTAAAAGATTTAAATTTCAAAATGCTCTAACAAATAGAGGTGCCTCAGTCCCTCTGGAAGACTATGCAGCATCAGTTCGTAAGACTTCACAAGTCTGTGAGTTCCTGTGGAAGCACATAAGCACTTCCCTGACCAATCCAATCATTAATTCCCTCCTTAAGAAGGAAGCAATTATTCATGAGGTGTAGACCCCTGAAGAATGGGAAGTGTCTGAGAAAATCCTGCCCTGCCAAACCAGCCCTACAGTAATTTATGGAAGAACTGTCTTTGATTTCAGCTCTAGTTTTCAGCTACTCTCAACCTGTCCCTTCTTCACTTTTTTGTATGACTTTTGGCAGTGGCTTAAGTAAGAAATGAGCTGTTGAGAATCACCTGTATGTGGTGTTACTGTTTCCTTTAACTTCTCAGGTGTCGGTCTCCAAGGTCCTTTCTGTTGTTCTTTGCACACACAGCTGGGAGGTAAACATGAAGCTGCAAAGAATTCAGGGTCATTATGGCTGTCTGGCCTCTCAAGGCATTGTGCTTTCTCTGAGAGGAAGATTTCCCTCCATTTATTGAGAGAACCCCTAAGAAGAAGGAAGGCCTGCATGAAAATAGGGTTCTGAAGTTCTGTGACAGAGCTCACTTGCTGATGCAAAAGCAGAGGCAAGAGTTGGCAGCTGTGCCATTCAGCCTGCTGCAGCCTCTGAGGCACATTGATCCCAGAAACCAAAAGCTCTTTCTGCTTGGCACAGTCCAAGGGACCAAGAGAGCAAGGACCTTCTTCAGCATCAGGAAGCTTTTATCCTTTGCTCTTCAGGCTTCATGCTCAAGAGTTACTAAAATACCTGTACTGGCAGTTTTGCTGCCATAAAGTTTTATCCAAACAATAGTCAACCATGCTAAAGCAGAATGCAAAGAACTTCAGTTATTTTAATTACTGCACAAATTAAAACTTTCTGGTCTTGTGAACCCACTCTGAATGCTAGAAGGTTCACTGTAAGTATTTGTCATGTATTATAATACACGATTTTACAACTGAAAATGGCCACCCCTGTAAGAAATCACCTTATTAGAGCTCTGATGGTTATTTCCAATAAGATCTCTCAGCTAGCAGCTTCTGCTGGCTCCCACTTGGATTATGTGCACCCTCAAAATGTGACCTAAATGTCCAAATGATGCAGAAGAGCTGTTGAAGAATTCTTGAACACTTAAGCTTCTCAGATTAAGCTTCTTGGCACACCAGTTTGAGGCCAAAGCAACAGTGATGGTCCCAGATAGGGAAGATGGTAACATGAGGATGAAGTGACAGTGACAACAGCAGGACAGGACTATTGGCCAGGTTCAGTAGGAACAAAATAGCAGAAGTTATAAATGAGATAAGAAACTGGGTATATCCTCGAATGGTTTTCATCACTGCCTGGAATGTAACAGCAGTAAATTCTTTATATACTTGACAAAAAAATTATTATTTTGCTATCATACAGGACATCTGTACAGGAGACTATTTCTTGTATTCCACTAATTTTCTTAATAGCATGAAGACTTTGCTGAGAACTAGCACGAGTCACTACTCAGTGCAGCTTGTTTATTTAAAAAAAACGTAGTCCTGAATAAAAAATCAGTAACTGCTTCAACACTGTGATGGCACTGAGTGAAACCAGTGCACTGTCAAAACTGCTGGAAATAATGCTGTTATTTTGGAGAAGAAGGACAGGCAGAAGCTGCTTAAAGTATTTTGTTCAAAAATTTCTCCTTTCAGGTTATCAGTTAATTACATTGAATTTTCACATCTTGGTTATGGAAACTGTATCTCTTACCCTTTGATTCTCAGGGCATACCTATTTGTGGACTTATTTGAGGGTTTGGGTAAAAGTTTTGCTAATGTGACATCTCTCAAAATACTGAATTTTGAACTGTTTCTTCTAATTATTTTTTTTCATAATGGTTTCATCCACAGTGACTTATTTATGGAAGAAATACTTCTCTACAAAGGTCCAGTTACACATTTTTAGAAATCGGAAATAATCTTTTGGTGGCACAAGAGAAAAATATGCAAAACATTGTGTTTGTTAAGAAAATAATTTAATCTTTACCTTTGTGCTCTCCTGAAAGCTGCAGAATGTAAAAGTGCTACTAGACTTGCCAGGTTAAATGATCAAATTCCCTTTAGCTACCAGGCCATCTGTACTAGACATCAAAGTTCAGGTTTGATACCACATGTGCAGGTTACCTGTACCTACTTGATGTATTCTTTTTTACAGGAAAATAACTGTATCTCAGTCATCAGTGAGACTTCATTTCAGGATAGCCACTGGGTTTGATCATTACTTGCATAGCTCCACATTCACATCACCTGGGTAACAACTGCATTTTAAATTCTCACACCCTTTGAGCTGCACCCATGGAAATATTTGTGCATTTCAGCTCACAGCCAGACCTTGCATTTAAAAATATGAAAAAAAGTATTTAAAAAAGTCTTGGATCAAGCATAAGAAGCACAAGATGATTTTAAGCTAGCTATGCTGAAAAAATAGTATAAATACAGAATTATGCCCAGATTTTTAGCATGCTGTTATCATGATGAGCTCTCCAGACAGCTGCTGCCATGGGGGGGTGGTTTCTGCCAACATTTCACGTAGCCATCAAGAACAGAAATGGAGACAGGAGGTTCTGGAAGCATTGGCCTGTATTTTGGGGTGGGGAGGGTGACTTTTTCCTCTCTTCTGTCACACAGAAGGAAACAGGTAAGGCTTATCAGGAGTATAAAGAAAGATATATCAGCTGGATGCATAAAGTTTCTCCCTGCAAACCAGGATGATGTTTTTTATTCAGAGAGGGATGATGTGAGAAGTAAGAGGACCTGTGTGCGAAGAGGAGATCAGCAAAAAAAATGGGAGACTGCAGTCATGCTTGGACACTTATGACAAGAGTTAATATTTAACTTTATTCCAGTGTTCCTGCGGTTAGAGGAAGTGCCATTGGGATGAGAAAAGCATTTAATCTTTAAAGAGAGCTTGGCATCTTTTAATTTTTAATACTCATCAGGCCTCGTTTGCTATTTGATCAATTTGGAAAGCAAGTTACATCAAAAAAGCTGGGAAGGAGCACACAAATTTTTATTCAGGGTTGCTAAAACAGTCATACTTTACAAAGGAAAGGAAACCTTGCAGGAAGTTTGGGTAGGCCAGATCGTTTTAAACTGGCCATTGACCCACATTTCAACAGCATTAATTTGTGAATGAAATGTAATGTGTAAACATTTGTAATCAAATGGCTTTTGCCAGTGTTACATGGATGAGCTTTGTTCTGCTCAGTGAACTTGGATCTAGGTCATGGGATTTGGAGGAGGTTATCTTTAGGAGTGCTTTAGAGTGTGTGTGGAGGGGGGAAGGGAACGAGAAACAAATGTTTTCTGAGACAGGCACCAAAAATTAGCCATTGGTGTAAGCACCCTTATAGGTCAGCAGGACCCAAGAACTGAGACAGTGACTGCAGTCCTGGGTTCCTCAGCCCCAGGGACCCCAGCCCCGGAGCTGGGCACGTGTGCACAAGGCCATGCAGCTATGCAGTTAGGGCATTCCTCCCAGCTGCCAGCATTCTTGGATCTTGTCCTGCAAGCACCAGAGGGAGAAGCTTTTACAGGCATGTTTTGTTGAACTCTCTTACACAGAAGCATGCCAGGGACAGAGTGTTCCAGGCTCAATCCCTGTGAATGTTACTGGCTCCTCCTGACAAGTCAAGTGAGGTTAATAGCTAACCAAGCTGCATTGTTCACTGCAGCAGCAATCTCATCTCTAGGAGCAGCTAAAACTCTTTTTTTGCCCTCATATTTACATTTCCCTTGTGAGGTTAGAGGTTTGGAGGATCTTTTTCTGTCTTTTCTCTGGTATTCCCCAGCAGAACAGTTTTCAAGTGAATGTCATTTGATGAAACAAATAATAATGAAATAAAATTCTTTCTGGGATAAGAACAAAATTTAGGAAAAGGTATTCTTGTAGTGGACACTCCAGCTGTATTAGAACATGGTTCGAGGGATACAGTGTCTCCTTCTTCCTTAAAATATTTTCAATAACATTAAGTAGAATTACAATTCAAGACAAATAATAATAATAATGAACTGAGAGCTAACGAAAACTTCAGAATCTATAACCAAGGACAGTGGCCTCATATTTATCCATAGAAAAGGTATGCAACTGTGAAAGTTAAGAAAATTCACTGGTGTGCAGTTCCTGGACTACAGGATAAAAGCAGATGAAGTAGTTGTTCTTTGTATCCTTTATGACCTGTATGTTAATTATCTTGTCCATGTCTCTGATGCCATATGCATTACAAAAGATGTTCTCTCCTCTTGTTTTCAGGTGATGTGATTTGAAGATGCCAACCCCTTGGCAAATATGCTGCGACAAAAAATCCAGAACTAAGAATGCAAAAGCTGAAACGGACACTATGGCAGAGACAAGTGAAAAAATGCAGATGAAAAAAGAAATCACATTACTAAATGGAGTTTCTTTAATTGTAGGGAACATGATTGGCTCTGGGATATTTGTATCACCCAGAGGTGTTTTAATGTACAGTGCTTCCTATGGACTCTCTCTAGTCCTCTGGGCGCTTGGTGGGATTTTTTCCCTGTTTGGGGCTTTGTGTTACGTTGAACTGGGAACATCCATCGTGAAATCTGGAGGCAGCTATGCTTATATCCTGGAGGCATTTGGGGCCTTTGTGGCCTTCATCAGACTCTGGTCTTCCTTGCTAATTATTGAGCCAACAACTCAGGCAGTGATAGCAATCACATTTGCTAACTATATTGTTCAGCCAGTTTTTCCCCACTGTGAGCCGCCATATGATGCAGTCAGGTTGATTGCAGCTGCATGTATATGTGAGTAGTGATTGCTAGAAGTTAAGAACTGTAATTATATGTGGCCAAATTTCTATTTCTTTGCATTCTGTGAAAATAATTATTGTCTGTCTAAAACATGTTCTTAGAAACTAATAATCTTTTATTCAGATGTATTGTGTTTGGGGCTGGGATTGCTAGAGGGGAGAGGAGAATTGCAACACTTTGGCAGGGAGAAATTGTGACTGCTGATTAAAGATACACATGGTTCACTGGCCTAACTGGCTGATAGGACACTATCACATACACAGACTCAGTTATGAAAATGAAGGCAAGAAGTTCTTTGAGCATGTGTGGTTGCATGCTAGTGTCCTTACTATATAGAATGATTTCTAAATTATTTTCATTTTGAGCATTACAAAACCCTTTTTCTTCCATTCAAAACCCAAGTATACATTATAGGCAGTTGAAGGAAACAGAAATAAAGACCAACAAGACTTCTAGATAAGAAATAGCCCACTTTGATCCATGCTTGAGAGCACACCCTAGGTCACCATGCCACATTTGTTCTGCTCTCTACTTCGGGAGCTGGGCTTCATACCTGGTACCAATGCATACCCGGTACCAATGCATACCCTCACCTTTCCTCACCTGTCTCAGTTTTGACTCATGGGATTGCAAGAGGGAGAAGTTGCCTGTGATGCCGTGTGTGTGTGCTAGAGTGAAAGCAGATGGGCATATGGCTCAGCCCGTGGCTGGACCTGCTGCCAGCCAAGGGACAAAACTGACTGCAGAGAATATGGCAAAAGGAGGAAAGGAAAATAGGTTGATCCCATCCGCTCTCTGCAGCCAACTACTTTGTTATTTTTGTGAGATTCTGTCAAAACTGGTACTTGAGAGGACTCTGTAAGTGCTATGCAATCTTCAGGCTCAGGGCCAAAGTGTGAATGACACAACTTCTAAGCCATTGGCACAGAGTAATAGCGTGATGGCCTGGCTCAATGCAGTATCTTGTCCACAGCCTCCAAACTATTTCTGTGCAGAAGTTGTCCTTATTCTGTACCTAAACTAGAGCTTAACTCAGCATGAAGGAATTTGGGATACCCAGGATATAAAGGAATACTATCATTTGCCTGTAACCTTTTATTAAACCCAACTCTGTTGGGTTTCATAAAATTTAATTATTACTTAAAATAAGGAGGAGCTAGCCCTAAAATTCAAAAACTAATGTGTTTTATCTTACCTACTGTCATACAAAAATTTTTCTTCATAAAACCATTGTGTAAATTTTAAACCAGTTATTTCATCTTAATAAATCTGGGTGGTCCTGAAGTGGTGAAATTTGATTCAGTTTTACTCCTTGAAAGAGGAATGGTATCTGGAAAGATGGATTTGAAATATGACTTAAGTAATGTTAAGCATCCGGTGTTTCTTTCATGCATATTCTTTTTCTCTGCAGGCTCCTTAACGTTTATTAATTGTGTTAATGTGAAGTGGGGTACCCGTGTGCAAGATATTTTCACATATGCTAAAGTTATGGCCCTTATCTTGGTGATATCTGTTGGACTTTACAAAATTGGTAAAGGTAAGAATCATTTTCATTTTCCTAAATTCTATGAAATGAACCATATATGAGTTTCAAAATCCGTAGGGAGTTCCTTAAGACTTACATATGAAATGTTGTTTATTCTGGGAAAAAAAAAAAAAAAGTCTGCCATAGGAAGATCAGATGTATTTTATGGCTTGTTAGGCAATCAGGGGTTAATTAGTCAGGCCACGTCCTGTGCTGCTTGGTCTGAATAGCAAATATCAGCTGAATTAATTTCACTTTGCTGCTGAGGTGTCTGACTCATGCATTACTACATGTCCTGTAACAGGACAGTGAAACAGAAATTGCATTGCTTCTCACAGTTCCCACCACCACCATTCTTCCCCCACCTCATCCCACCAGCACCACCCCCAGCCACAGCACCCTGCCCAGGGAGAGGACCAGAGAGGGTAAATCATAGGTGGGATTTGGGGGAGGGCTTGTTTGTGCCTAGAAACCAAGGAGAAGACTGTAACAGTGCAGTTCTGTGAATCACTATGGTGTGGTGTTGCTGTAAGGCATCACAGGGCAGATGAGCCACCTCCTGTCAGCAATAACGGGGCTGAACTGAACACACTGAAAAGCTGGAGAGCAGTTTGTTCTGATTCTCTGATCTTTGCATATGGCAATAGATTTGCTTTTATTAATTTGGGCCTCTGGCACAGTGAAGTCTCTTCCAGTTCCAGTTCTGCTGCTTAGATTGCTAAGGTTTTTACATTTTTATTTTCTTTGAAATTCTTAAATTGCATAGCCAGTTTATCTTTACCTGGTTGAAATAAAAATGGTTTCCCCTCTTCAGTTTAGGAATTATCTTTTCCTCCTGCTAAATTAGCTTATAAAACTTAATGAGCATGCTTGCTTTTCCATGTTTGCTGGCCTCCTCCTTTCCTTGGCTGCAGATGCATCAGCTGTTGCACTGCACAGCTACACCAGACTTTAAGAAGGCTTTTTTGTTTAGCCATTATCTGTGCATGTCAGGTGTCACCAGTTGGTTGAAGTCTAAAGAAACCTGGACAACCAAACCCAGTCTTAAGGGCAGGGACATGAAGATTCAGAGAAGAAGCATTGCTTAAGGGCCACAGTTGCATGAAGGAGTAGTTCCCCTGGTAAAACTGCTGCAGTTTTGCAAAGGTGTGACTCTGTGGTGTCAGCTCTGCAGCAGCATTGCCCCTGCTTTCAAATTGCCTCCTTCAAAACTCCCTCCCTGCTCACTTCTGTGCCCTCTGGTCCCACATACAGCCCACTTTTCCTCTGCATTGCTCCGTGGGGTCAGGGGGGGTTAAAGCACAGAGGAAACATTATGGTGAGGAACACAAAATGCTGAGAACTTTTACTGGTAGTAAAGGTCTCATCTCTGCTTTGTTTAAGCAGAACCGAGCACTTAAATACAGGAAGGACTGGGAGGAGGAATGATGTGAACTTCTGGAGGAAGCTGTGACCAGGTCAATGACTCTTTTAAGCTCAGCAGCTGTTTTAATGAAAAGAGTTATGATGTTTTAGCCCTGCCATATTCTTTCTGATGTATTTGATTATACTTCTTGTGTTAAAAGACTGTGAATACATCTGATTTTGAATATGAGCTCTCTTTAGCAAAAAAAAAAAAAAAACAACAAACAAACCAAAAAGCTTTTCTTGATAATTTTGGATTTTTCTTTATTTTGCTTTCCAACCATTTTCTTCTTCAAAGTACATGTCATAACTTCTCTTCTTTGCTTCAGTCTCCTGCTCTTCAATGACTGAATTGCCTTTGCAGTGTCCATAAAGTCCTTGGTAAAATCAGTGCTTTCATTCTACAACAAAGACATTACTTTCTTTCCTAACTGAGGTTTCAAAATGCTTCTGTCTTCCCATAATACATAACCCACTTCCATTTGCATTAGATAGACTTTCCTTCTGCAAACTCAGGCCTTTCTTCCCCTTTCCAGGATGGCAGTGGAGGCTTATGCAGTTTCATTACCATTTCAGCAATTTTGCAGCATTCTGCAGGTTGTCATCTCAACCAGTGCTGCTAAACTACAGCAGAATTTTGAAAGGAAAGGTTTTTAATTCTTGTCTCTTAATTTTGGGGAACACCCCTGTGGGTCAGAGCATACCACTGAACACCTTGCCTATAGGAGGTCCCCCTCTAGTGGCCACTGATTCATCAGGAAAATAAAAGCACAGATGTTAGGAAGAAATATGAGACAGATTCAGGAACTGAAACTGGGTTTGCCAGGTACCCCATCCTGGCAGGCAGAGCACTGCATGCCCTTGGTATGGTTCCCTCCTTTGGTAGGCTCGGCAGTAATGCCAGAAGAGGACTCCAGGAATTCTGGTAGAATTACAGAAGTCACATCCAAATAACAAACATGGGAAAATGTGTTCTGTTTTCTCCCCGTGCAAGTGTAGCTGCCTGAACATCTGACTGAAACTCTCCCGTTTGTTAAGTAAAAATGCAAGCTGTGCACTGTTAGATACAGTAATGAAACTGGATGCAGTGGGGGGTTATTTCCTTTTGGTTAGCTGACACTTCAGGTGTAGTGGTGTAGCCCTTCTGACACTTCAGGTGAAGCCTTTCTAAGTTGTAATCCTTGAAATGTAACAGGCAATTGGCACCTGCCATTTGTACAGGGGAAACAGAAAACCTGAGAGCTCCATTCGAGGGCTCGGCAACAAACCCAGGGATGATCGCCCTGGCTCTCTACTCTGCCCTCTTCTCCTACTCAGGATGGGACACACTCAACTATGTCACCGAGGAGATGCAGAATCCTGAGAGGTAAACACGTGAATCCCTTTCCTTTGAATCACTGACAGCTGATGACAGGACAAGCCACTCTGTATTTGTTTCTGACTGGAAATTAGGCAAATTATTTTCTCTGCAAGACCTTATTATTTTCAAACGAGGGAGTGAGTAGGAGAACTCCTTCTGATTATTGTGCCCATTCATCAGTTTTATCACACTAATGATTCATTTACCTATATATGTATTTAACATTTTACACTTCAGACTACTGTTTTTAAAGGAGAACAAATCCCTGCTGAAAGCAAGGAAAAGCAAAGGCCATCCAGCCCCCTAAAACTCCCTACTTCTTTTCAGTTAGACAGAATTATTTTTCCAAGACATCTTTTACTGCCAGCAGAGTAAGACTGTGTCAGATTTATGGCTTTTGTGATGTGATCTTCAGCAGTAGTCTTCCCTTCTGTAGGGATATAGAAATATCATCTCCTCCCTTCTGGAGTTGTGTGCATCAGCCACTCAAGCTGATGTAGTCCACCTTGTCTTGGGACATGCAGAGCTTATGAGTCAGAAAAAGAAAAGACCTAAGTGTGCATTTAAATCTCATTGTTTGCGTGCTCTCTTAAATTTCTTCACTTATATAATTCAGTAAATTAAATTTACATGCAAGAATGCATTAAGTTTGTGGGTTTTTTAAACTTATGACAGACACACAAGCAACAAATTAAGCTTTTTATGGAGTTGTTTCTTTTATGGCTGCATGTTCTTTTGTAACCCTGTGCTTCAAAATGATGGATTACAAGACATGATGGAGGTATCCTTTCACAAATGTTTGAACTGGGGACCAATCTTTTATTTAAGTATTTCTCATTTAAGTAACGTGAAATAATTTTTCCGTTTTCCTTTTGCAGGAATCTGCCTCTTTCTATTGCAATTTCGATGCCTATTGTAGCTATTATTTACTTGTTGACTAATATAGCATACTATGTAGTGCTGGACATGTCAGCTCTCCTCACAAGCGATGCAGTGGCCGTGGTAAGTTGTGGAACATAACCCAAACAAAAGACACTACAGGAAAATTTCAGGTAGCATACTTGGCATCAGCTGAAATACTGTCATGCTGAAGGCTGCTTAAAACCTTTTTTTCATGTAACAGTACCAGTATATTAGAAGGTGCATATCAAGAATGTATCCAATAAATCTGCTCTTGAAAATTCCTCTTACATACTCTGTAAGTCCTGCTCTTAACATTACATTGTAGGAAAGACACTTTTGCCAGGATCAAAGATCTGTTGAAAGTCTGGGTGGTTGGAGAACCAGGTTTTTTGGCATCATTCTAATGTACAGTGTGTAACATTTAACACTGAAGGACCACAGCAATATTTTCAACATAGAAATATGCACTGAAATGTTTTTTAAAACCTGATCAATATTTTATATAGAAGTCAAATGATAATTCATGGATTAGTACAGTTGGTATTTGTCAGAATACTTTAAATACATCATCAATACATCATCTTCTTTTCCATCATTGACTTAATCTAGGCTTAGAATTTTTTTAATCTTTTTCAAGATACCTGCCATTTTTATTATGATACTGATCAGCTTTTCCAAATTCTAATTTCCCAAGTCTTTACTGAGTGTCATAAAAAAGCATGGGCTATGACACTACATTTGGGCTGATGTGTTTTCATGAGAATTTCTCAGGATTATCCATATACTTAACACAGTGAGCCTCACCATTATTTTTTTTTCTGTTACAGACATTTGGAGGTGAAACCCTTAGTCATGCCAAGTGGATAATTCCTATAGCAGTAGCCATGTCTTGCTATAGTGGCTTAAACTCATCAATTATTGCAGCATCTCGGTATGAAATGTAACATTTATTTAAAATAATTGAAAAGGAATCATGTATTGTTAATCTGCATTCTTTACTGCTGTTTGGTAAAAGTGACACAGTTCATTTTTGCCATGTCAAGTCATTTGTTTATGATGGAGAGACTGTTACAATCAGACTCTTCTCATGATCAGCACTGTTTGATAAGCTAAAGCCACTTGAGAAGAGAGCAGCACTTACAACAGAGTAATAAAAGAATTGTTTCTTTGCTTTGTAAGGAAGCAAAAAGCTATTCCTTGGCTGTATGGTTGGATTTCTTTTGTCTTTTTTTAGGCTTTTCTATGTTGGAGCCAGGGAAGGACACCTCCCTGTCAGTCTGAGCTTGATTCACATAAAGTGCTTCACACCAGTCCCTGCTCTCCTCTTCAATGTAAGTGACACCCCAGCCTCGTGCCTGGTTGGGGCAGTTGGGGTCTGGACATCTCTGCTTTGCCCTGACTTCTCATGTGCTTCTCCTGCCCTGGGGACATCTTCTGCCAGTGCCCACAACTTCTAAAACTCATTGAGGGGGTGGGAATGGTGTTATTTTGTCCAATGGGAGGGAGTTTCAGTGGAAAGAGAATGGTTTGACTCATGTTCATATACTCTCCAAACAATATTAGTGAGAATTACAATAGCATTGCTGAGAAAAAAAGAGAATGGCTAAATATGAATGGTATAAACAGGAGCTGTTTAAGTTTTTAATGTCAGCTTTAAGAATGTCACTGGAGGGGAGTAAGTCAGGAACATCTCTCTGACCCTGCCATAGGCTGATGTTCTACAACTCTACTTATTACAGAAGTGACAAAGCTCTTAAAATTAAATTTCTACCATTGGATGCCCATAGCCCTGTTGACTTTTTTCTGCTGTCACTATACAAATGAGATCTTGTGACACAAAGTTGTGGAACCATAAGTTATAGAATTTGTGGAAATAATTTTCATAAATAATCCATGTATTTGAGCATGCATTTTATTTGGTGTCTGCCATTGCCCTGTGTTGCATATCAATTATGAATAGATTATCATAGTGATCCTGTTTAATAATTTACTAAAATTATTTACTAAAAATTGTAATCTCATTATGAAGACTCTTCTCACAGGGATTCAGTTTGCAGTAGTAAGATGATCTATATTCTCTTAATATACCACCATCCATATTTTTCATGTGAAAAGTGGAAGTTTTTTCTGCTTGTCTGTTAAAATAGACATTGAACTCCTGGTGGTTTAAGTCTTTCTGTGCAGGCAGTACAGCACACCTACAGGGCACAAAATTTACTCTAATGATCTCAATATCTGAGTGGACCAGGTCCTTCTTTCAAGGACCTGATATCCTAAGCCCATACAAGTAGGTTGGAAGCAGGCCAGTTTATAATTATACTCTGTCTTTATTTTCACATTAAAAGGTCTTTATTTTTATTACCTCTAGGGCTTAATGACTTTGCTTTATCTCCTCGTGGAAGATGTTTTCCTCCTTATTAATTACTACTGCTTCAACTACTGGCTCTTTGTGGGTCTATCTATTGCAGGACTAATATATTTGAGATATACTCAGCCACACAGACCACGGCCTGTTAAAGTAAGTAAAAAAGACAGGAAGAAAGCTCTAAAAGCCAGCTAATGCATGTGTTTATATTGTCTTTAATATCACAACCATAACAGTACCAATTATGTTATAGATTATTTATTAGCCATAGAAACTCTCTCAAAATACAAGATGGAGAAGCAAACCCCATTAGAGTCCACAAGAACATCTGCTCTGCTAGTCTTCTGTGAGGTTGAAATGATATACCCCATTTATTCTTCTTTCATGTCCCATTTATTCTTCTTTCATATCCCATTTATTCTTCTTTCATTCAGACTTACAATCATTTTTGTTTCCAAACAAATAAGGAATAAATAAATTTCTGGGGTTCTTAGCCCATCCTGGAACAATAGCAGACCTCAGCAGAGCTGGTGATGGAGGCTCCAGGGAGGTTAAAACTCTGATCAAACCTACGTGATTTAACAAACACAGCAAAATCCCTCCAAAGCCCATAAATGTTCACAATTCTGCTCACACAGAAGTTAGCTTAAATAATCAAATATATTTTGAATGTTCCCTCCCACTGCATAGTGGTCATAGACAGTAAAATGCAAGTTTAATGATTGACTTAGAAGAGCATTTGACTATCAGTTAGGCAAGGGAGACTGCACAGAAACAAAGTGTGCCTAAAACCTGTTTCTAGTTTTAATCCAGTGATTGTCCAGGAAGCAAGGATGGAAACACACAGCAGGCACACAAAACCATGCACTGGCTCCTATTTGTTGGCTCCATGACCTGCATTTTGGCTCTGCAGTGATGCAGTAAGAATTAAGAGAATTACAAATTAACACCCCCCCAAACATATCTTCTTTGTCAATCTCTCTTCCTAAACTCCTGCATCATTTTTACAAACACATTTTCTTTCCATTTAAGTGTAACATTCTGATTAATTGAAAAAAAAAAAGGTTCAAACAAAGGCATAAAATATCCTAAGCACTTGTTGCTAGAAAACTTCCCAGTTTTCCACAGCAGACCAAACTTTCCTGAAGTTCACACACAATTTCCAAACTTTCCCACAAAATATGTGGAACATAAAGATTAAATCTTGCCTTTTTGGCAGTTTTGCCTCTGACTCTACTAAGGATTACAGTCAGATTACACACAATGACTGCTTAATTCCTGTCAGCATTTGCCAGCTTATTCAACACCACAGCTCCACATACATTTCCTTTTCTGAAATGTAGCAGTTGGTTTTCATTAATTTACATTTTTAACATTTATAGGGGCAAAAAATGTATTTATACCAGTNATTCATTTCGGTTTTGTGTTCTGGCCTTTTCTAACAAGTGTCATATTGCAAGGGATTTTGAGGATATGTGATATTTTTTTCAATCTAAGAATGGGCTAGATGCTGGAAAGTATAATTAAAAAAAAAAAAAAGATGAAAAATAAATTCATAATGAGGTTATTGAAACTTCCATAGCATCATAGAATTATAAAATGTTAAGATTTGGAAGGGACCTTAAAGATCATATAGTCCCAGCCATCCCTGCCACAGGCACAGACAATTCCCACTAGACCAGGTTGTTTAAGGATTTATCCTTGAATCACAGCAAGGGCTGGGGCTTCCACAACCTCCCTGGCAACCTGTTCCAATGTCTCCCACTTTCACAGTAGAGAATTTCTTCCTAATACCTGGTTTAAATATCTCCTCTTTCAGTTTGTACCCATTATTCCATGTCCTACCACTGCAGTTCCTGACAAAGAATCCCTCCAGCTTCCTGGTAGACCCCCTTAGGACACTGGAAGGTTGCTACGATGTCTCCATGCAAAGTTTTCTTCTTCTGGCTGAACAGCCCCCACTTTCTGAACCTGTTGTCGTAGGGAGGGTGCTCCAGTCTTCTTATCAGCTTTGTGGCCCAGCTGTCCTTGTTTGTGGTATGATATTTGTTAAGTGACCACACAAAATGGTTGTAAATCAGTCCATTTGTTCTACAGCATCAAGTTGGTAATTGAAGGTCTAGTGAGCTAGTTCCCAATCAAAATTACACTTAAAAATTCAGAACTGAAGTTGAAGAGAAAGCTGCCCATTACTGCTTAGTTTTAAAGTACTTTTTTCACAGGTTGATCTTTTACTAATTGTGAAGAAACTGGGTTTATGCAGGCCTGAAAAAAATGAAATAGTCAAATGCTCATATGTGTACCAAATAAAAGGCTCTCAGCAGTGTACACAGAAGCTAACAAATTGTGCTGACTGTAAACAGTCAAAAGATTCAGTACATACTTTTATTATTGACATGTCTAACTTTAATCTGCAAAGCCTGAATTTTTACAATAGAGCATTAGTTGCATCTTCTAACAAATTCTGGTTTTTTTGGTTTTGTTTTTTGGTTTTTTTTTGTCTCCACAGCTTAGCCTCTTCTTCCCCATAGTATATTGTTTGTGTTCCCTTTTCCTGGTCATAGTGCCTCTCTACAGTGACACAATCAATTCCCTTATTGGCGTTGGTATTGCCCTCTCAGGCATTCCTGCGTATTATTTGGGAGTCTATCTGCCCGTTGAAAAACGACCTAAATGTCTACTTTGGCTCTCTGGTAAGCAACATCATGTCCTGGTCACCATACCAAAACCTTAGTCAGAAGAAAGAGAGAATAATTTTTCCTAAAATCCTTTTCTTTATGAAGTTTTGCTATGCTTTGGTATGTGGCATGTCTGAGATCATCTGCTTCATCACATGGTCCTGAAAACAAAACCATGCTTACCTGTACAAAACAGTCCCATAAGTGGATGTCATAGGGTCATCCTATATTTGTGGTTTCAATATGTTGGCTCAATAAGAGCCACATAGGATTGTCAATACTAAAGCTGTACTTTTTAACACCCTGGAAGGCAGAAAGACCAGAACATCTTTGCTTCTTCTATTTCCATCCAAGGAATGGAACATCAAAATCAGAGGAGACCACAGATTTTCAGAAACAATGAAATAATTAATTATTGTATTGAAGGGTAGTTGCCAGTCCTCAAATTCAGGCAGTCTTGGAAAGCATATCTTTAATATTTTTATTCATTTAGGGTTCAGCTATAAATTCAATGAAAATGTTGATGAAATCTGATAAACAAGAATTTCAGTTTAATTACTGACCTTTTTTGCCTTTAGCTATTTATAACATGTGCTTGATTTGATTGATTTGGGTGTTTTAAGACTTTCCTAAAATCTGTGTAGTGTTTTCAAATCCCCAAAATCCAGATGATGTCCAAGATATATTATAACTCCGTCTCACATTTTTGCCAGTACAGCTACAACAACGAAGTTTGTTCAGATGCTCTTCTACTGTGCTCTGTCAGACCTGGACATAGACGTGGAACCCACAGCAGCTAAGAGTAAATAGAGTTGCCTCAGCATTGAGAACTGTGCCTTGACATCTCCTCTCTGCAACAGTTTTTGTCATCTGAAGTTCTCCCCATATGTTCAGTCATAGTAGAGCACCAACCACTGTACTGTGCATCAGTTTGATGTCAGTTAAGTTGTGATGGTTTTATAAAACACTCTGTTTTCCAGGATTTCTTTTTAAAATTCTGTTCGTTAATAGTGGGTTATCATGTAACATTTTGCAGCTATAAAGCACTTAATGAACAAACATTTATTAATAGATAAGTGCTTAATGTTAAAGGCAAAAGAAAAGTAAAAAATATTAGATCAGATCTTTACAAGATTCAAAGTCTGTGTTTGAAAGTAGAAACCATAGTATTTGTCTAAAAATGAAACAAAATTCTTAGCCAAAGTGAAAAAATATATAATTCTTGCTGGTAGACTTGCTTTGAGTCAGTGTAATATTAGTGTTAAATTATTCTAATGCATAATTCCTGGCATACATCGTTTGCCAAAAACAGAAAACCAAAGGGTTTGGTCATTTAATTTCTGTGAGAAATTCTCATTTGATGGTAGTCCACACATGTTATTCTTTTGTAGAAAATGTATTTCCAACAAACAAATGATACCATGAAGTACTTTTGCTTTCCAGCAGAACAGTCTGCCATGGAGCACTTCAAGGCACTGAGTCACATTCCAGCTAGTTTATATTCAAGGAAAACACTTCACCTTCTCAGACTGTGCTTTGCTTCCCTAGAAGTATGGAAAGTGTGATCCCATGAATCATGCTGATTTTTTCCACAGTGGAACTTATCTATGAAATTCACAAGGACAAATCAAAAATTGATGTTTTTCAAAATTCCTTGAGCCCCTGCCTAAACCTTGAGACCTCCCCAGTTTCTGCTGGCAAGGTAATGTGCAGGTCTCCTACTGAGCACACAGAGAGCCTCCAGAGAGGTCTTCACACCATGTAGGTGCCTGTTGCACAATACTCAGCACGGACATTTGCACTGGACAGGTGCACCCACCAGTGGGTGCCATGAAAGAAAAGGGCAGTTAAGAACTAGGGATGTTCTCTTGAATGTTAAATTTTTCAGTGTGGCACACAGGAATGTACAACTAGTCCTAATTCTTAGTCTTCTGACATGGAAAAGTCAAAAAATGTTAGGGAAAAAAAAGCCACCAGCCTTGCAACTTAGACCATAAAAACGAGTGTTCCAGCTCTAATATGGTTTGTTGATATGCAATACCAGTTGTAATCCTTGTTGGCAAGTCATACTTCGTTCTGGTTTTATATTTAAATGTAACATACATTGTTTCTAATTTGAATTCACCATTCCTCTTCAATTAACCTTGACTAAGGTAATTTAATCTTATACAAGTCCCTGTAGCTTCCAGAATCATTGTGTGTTATTGATTTCTGCTCAGAGAAAGAGCAATGAAATAGGCAATTATTATTATTTAAGCCTCTCTTCATTGCCTCCCCACACTGCAGTCATTTGGAGGATTGCAATTTCATGAATCTAGGTGCAGTTTGGTTTGCCCAGCTCAGAACATCCCCATGTGCTCTTCACACACAGCACATGCCTCTGTTACAGAATAGCACCACTGTGATCCTGTCCTATCATTGTACAGCAAATCTGCACTTTCATCTCTTACAAAGCACTGGTGAGTGACAGGGCTGTGGTCCCACACTGTATCGGGGCACAGAGAGAGTACAAACCCTGCAAACTGCACCAAACTTGTGACAGTCTTTGCCTCCACAAAGTCACGCTTGGTTCTGAGCCACTTGTCACACCAAGACAGCTCTGTATCGTCCTCTGAAGGTTTTCAATGCAAGACCAAAGTTTCTAAATGATTTGAGACACCTGAGGAGACATCTCAGGTGGTAACAGGCATTACAGGGAGTGTAAAAGGAGCTACAAAATAAGACCATGTCCAAACAACATTCTGAGCTGAGAAACTTCTTTTGTTGTCTATTCTTTGCCAAAATCTTTTTTTGCATGAATCTGTGTATTGGGTCTGGCTGGAGTGGAGTCAATTTTCCCCACAGCAGCCCTCACAGTGCTGTGCTGTGCTCTTCACTGGCAGCTGGAAAGGTGTTGATCCCACACCAGTGTTTTGGCTGCTGCTGAGCAGGGCTGGCACAGCATCAGCGCTGTGTCCCCACCATTCCACTCCCAAGCAGTAGGCTGGCAAGATCCTGGGAGGGGACACAGCTGGGACAGCTGACCCAAATTAACCAAAGGGATTTTCCATACCAGACGACATCAGTTTAGATATAAAACTTAAGAAAAGTAGGAGGAAGGTGGGGCATTTTTTAGCTGCAAAGTTTGCCTTCTGGAGCAATCACTACCCGTTCTGAAGCCCTGCTTCCCAGGATGTGGCTGGATGTTGTGGCTGATGGAAAGTAGAGAATAAAATTATTTTTTCCCCTCTTTGTGCACACACAAACTTTTGGTTTTGCTTTAGTAAACTGCCTTATCCCAACCTCCAATTTTTTTTCCATCTTATTTTCTCTCCCCTGTCCCACTGAGAAGGGGGAGTGGTAGAGCAGCTTGGTGGGAACTGGGCATCGAGCAAAGGTCAACCCACCATGGCCTCTTGGCTTTCTGGGCATGATACACAAGCCTTTGTTTTCTTTCTGAACAGAAGAAAAGTAATAGTCAGATATAAGTTTATAAATGTAAATAAAATTACTGAAATTCTTTGGGCATTGGAATGTCAGACATGTTAATGTGATTGTTGATTTTTCACTCCTTACAAATAATACATGAAAGTTACTGCCAAATACCTAAAGCAAGTCATAGATGCTGCAAGTGTTTAAACAAATAAACATCTAATTCTTGGCAAATTCTATAGCTGTGTGGCTTTAAAGCATAAAAATAGTACTGTGAGAGAAATTTGCCCTGCTTCACATCTCACCAGTTGGGTTGCCAGGAGAGAAGTGAGACTAACTCTTTGTGTTCTCTGTAAATCAATAAAAAAATCGTTTATGGAAGGAAAAAATTCTGGTTGCTCTCAGATGGGACATATAAACAATTCAAGCACTTTCTTGCTCTGAGTGGTTTTTTTTCTACATTATTCACAGGTGCTCAATTATTCAGTAAGACAATAAACCGTTTTACTTTTCAGAGACTGTCTTGGCACCTAGGCTAAGTATCTCACCATCAAATATCAAAATATTAGGAGGAGACTGTTTTAAATCTAGTTAGCAGCTGGTATCTCTCTGGTGGGAGGGACTGGGATGTGGACAACACTGGAAGCCTCTGGAGGATGCAGCTCCTGGAGGAGAAGGCTGCACTGCAAGGCTCTAAGGAGCCTGGCCAGCTGCAGGGACAGGAGAGCCTGGGGAACAGCCCACCTGCAGAGCTGGGGAAGGGCCTTTCAGGAGCAAAAGCTGGGGCAATACAGTGCTAGGGGATTATACCAGCTCTGATTTAGGAATTAAGAAAATACGGGATTCTTGCTTTTTACAAAAAGTCACAGTTCTGTAAATAAAAACAGGAGAAGAGGATTGGTATCAGGTGCTGTTTCTGTGTCAGCAAAGGAAAACAGAAGCTGCTGTTGACAGAGGAAACACTGTCAGCCATAGCAAGTCTGAAGAAGTCTGGGCTTTGCATGAGCCTGAAGAGGCATAAGGGCTGCTGTGTGTTCCCTGGATAGAGAGGTGAGGAAATGCCTTCATATATCAAGCAGGATTAGGATAGAGAAGTGGGAAACTGCCTGGGAGTTGCACAAGCAGACACTGGGACAGGTCACAGCTCTGTTATACTGTGAGATGAAAGACCTTTGCTACATGTGAGACTTGAAACTGAAGATACTTCCTAATGTATTTCTTGAAATGTACCTTCATTGTGTAACAGAAACTTAAGAAGTATTATTGCACAATATTTCAATTTCTAGCACAAGCTTTGTCAAGCCCCTGTTCTGATAAGCTAACAGGTTTTGTAAAATCTTCCCATGTTTTTTCTTCAGGATTGACTTTTTGAACTATGAGGAGTGGCAGCCAAGCAACTCTCTGTGAAGTTCTATAATTTTCCAAGTGGCTCAAAAGCTCTAAAATTAAAAGAAAAAAAAAAGTGAATGAGAAAAATAAAATGCAAAACTAAATAAGATGCCACAGAGTAAGGGGGAAATTAGCCACTTTGTCTTGTACATCAAGAGGCTAGATTATTACCACAAGAAAAAATCATAAATACTTTTTTAGGAGCACACATTTAATGTAATGGATGCTACTGAAAAAATATAAAAGGTAAGTTGGCTAATGAAATGTCTGGTTACTAGCTACCTTGAAAAGTCAATATTAGAGTCAAAAGAATAGAGTGGAATTTCAGTCACATGACTGTGGGTTTGAAATATGAGATGTCAACATTAAAGCAAATGATCAAGAGTTGATCTTTTTGGGAAGAATAAATGAATTGGATCATGCTACAATTCAGTAAAAATAAAAATAAATTATAAAAATGTAGAAATTACTAGGTGTTTAAACAGCTATTCATCTGAAATGTTCTGTCTGTAAAGTGATAGAAATTAATACAGTTCAGCATACACAGAAAACAAAAATCAGTTCAGCAATATATTTACATAATGCTCAGAAATGTTCATTTCCAAGAGCCAAAAACAACTGTGAGCCACACCTGCTGGAGGGAGGGAGAGCAAAAAGAGTTTGCACTGGAAGAAAACCTTCTTGGTGAGGTTCAAGAGCATTCTATCTACATGCAGAGACCAGAGGGGGAATAAAAAAAGAGAAAAGAGAAGAAAAAAGAAAAAGAGAAAGAAAAAGAGAAAGAAAAAGAGAAAGAAAAAGAGAAAGAAAAAGAAAAAGAAAAAGAAAAAGAAAAAGAAAAAGAAAAAGAAAAAGAAAAAGAAAAAGAAAAAGAAAAAGAAAAAGAAAAAGAAAAAGAAAAAGAAAAGAAAAGAAAAGAAAAGAAAAGAAAAGAAAAGAAAAGAAAAGAAAAGAAAAGAAAAGAAAAGAAAAGAAAAGAAAAGAAAAGAAAGAAAAGAGAAGAATGTGCACTGGTTTAAAACGGTAATAAATCCTTCCTCTCTATAGAAGTGTCATTTAGAGTCATTTAGAAACAGAAGAAAGCAAATTTGACAGTAATGGCCATAAGTTAAAGGAAAAGCTGCTGAACCAGATGCCTGATGTGCAAAAGAACTTCAGAATTATTGCAATGCACAGTGTGTGTTCGGGTCAAAATATGGTCTTCATAGTGATATTACCTTATTTCTGATTAGACCTTGCTCTTGCCCATATTGTGCCATCATATAAGGAAACCTGCAAATTACATTCACTTTTCTCTTGCTGTCTTAGGAGTTAGGTCTTGTCTGTCTCTGAGAGTGGGTGAGCATGGAAGCAGAATTTAAATTTCCAGTGGAGTTACATTTGTACTCCACAAGAGGGAGAACGCTGCCTGATGCTCTCAGGAAAACGAGCCTGCTGTTTTTCGAGCTTCTGCTCGGAGCAGGAGAACCACAGCGATGTGTGTATTCCTGCCCACAGCGAAAGTCCTGGGACATACAGGCTTAACTCCAGGGAACAGTGTCAGCTACATATTCTGAATAATATATATGTGCAACAACCTGCTGCAAATTCCAGTGAAGATAAGGTTAAAGTCCAAACATTCCTCTTTCCCTATAAGATTGCCTTGGTGTCAGTAGCAGCAGACAGATGATTTTCATTCTGACTGTTTTCAATATGTAACAGCATGAATGAAAAGGATAGAGGACATCCTTTTCAGAATTTCCACATTAAACACAAATAATAAGCAAGCTAATAGATTATAAATCAGCTCTTTTACAGAAATGAAAAAAATTGTTCTGCTTGAATGCCTGAGTAGTTCTCCATCCTTATACGCCCCTTTTTTCTTCTCTATCTTTTTCTCAGATTAAAACTGTGAAATATACAAGTCTCTCTGCTATTTGCTAGTGAAGAACTATTTATAAAGTCACTTTGTAAAATACAATGCTTGTATCAGTTGCCTGTTGACCTGCTGCCAGTATGATGTCAGTCCATGGGCAGCTATGGCCTTTGTTCTATAGCTGTTATTTTTCCATATCACTCTGTTGAATTCACTTCCAGTTTAACTGCCTTCCAGAGCAATCCCCCAGCTCTACCCACTTGGTGCAATACCAAGCCACCCTTGCCCTTCATCTCAGCTTATGATATCCATCTGCTGCCAGTAATTCTCTCGATACATGAAGGAACTCTGAATCAGCTCCTGCTAGTAATAGCTGCAAGTAAGCAATATGCACAGAGTGGGCAAGATATCTGAAAGCAGTTGCCAGAAAAAGTGGTACCAAGTGGAGAAGGGTATGCAGATTTCATATTTTCCTCTCTTTGCTTTTTTTCCCCTCAGACAGCACATGCATTAGTCGAGTGCTTGCTACAAATCCAGACGGTGAAGAGATGGGAAGAGCATGGGGATGCTGCCCAGTGTTGTAGGGGAGAGGTCACAAGGGCCAAGATGCAGCTGAAGCTGAACTTGGCAAGGGATGCAAAGAGAAATAGAAGGGTTGCTGCAAGTGTGTCTGCCAGAAAAGGAAGCTCAAAGAAAGCCCAATCCTGGAAACATTACAGAGCAGCTTGCATGGGGCTCTGAGCAACCTGATCCAGTTGAAGATATCCCTGACCATGGCAGGGTGGTAGGACTCTTTAAAGGTCCTTTCCAACCCAAATTATTCTATGATTCTGTAAGTCTGAGTCTATGATTCTTCGTTACAGCTAAATTGCAGAGTGGAGCAGAGGGCACCCTGAGCTCCTGCACTGTAAGTTTTTCCTCCTGCTGATATCCATGGCACTGTATAATTGCATTCCAGGTTAGAGACAGGATGGGCCTGACAGCAGCTCAGCCTCCTGGGTGACTGGGAAGATGGATCAGCACAGGCCAGGGTGGGGCAGTGCAGTCTCCTGAACACAGTGCAGGCAATCCATTTCTGATAATGGTTCAGAGGAGGGTGCTTTTGCAAAAGCAGTTCCCTGGAAACAGGACATCGGGCAAAAGTTTGTGACAGTGAGTCACCTTCATGGCTTCAACACCCTGGGCTCAAGCCATGCTGGTTGTCAGCTGCTCTGTGGCTCTATTTCATTGCTTTGACAGAATGAAATAAGCTGTAACACAAACAAGGGCACTAGGAAATAAACAGCTGGGAATAATTTTTTTGTGTCAATTAAGGACACTATATATTCCTCACCCCTAAGTGCACTACCTGGCACTGTCAGAGAAATGCTGTGCTCTGGCTGAGCACAGGCATCAGAGCAGTCCTGCAATGCCAGGGAGAGCTGAGGATAAATGGCAGTGGCTTGAGCACAGCTGAAGATGACAGCCAGGTAGACAGAGCAGTAGCAGTGGATATGAAGAGGGACACAAGTAGCTTTCTGCACAAATGGGGCAGACACTCAGCACCCTTCAGCCAGAACTGGAATATTCACACTCTGACGTCTACCAGGATATAAATAATCCTAATGAAGTGGCTGCTGCATTGATGGACTGGGGGCTGTCAGCCTTTAAGTGGTGTGAGCTGTGTGCTTGTGCTGTTCTCTCTGCAAGAGCCAGCGGGGCTGGGCAGTGCCTGTGGGGAAAAAGGAAGGACAGCAGCAGGTATTCAGGCTCTCAAATTAATAAACCTAAAAAAAACCCCAGAGATCTAATAGAGCAGTCTTGAATTCTTTTCTGCCTGGCCTTTTAGTTTCTCTGTTTATTCTTTAGTTGCAGGCATGGAAAGGGCATTTGTTCAGGTAGAATCGTTCTTATTTTAGTTACTTCTTGGTTTTAAAAGGAGAAAGTCCTATAGAATCCAAAGACCCAAGATAGGGTTTAACCAAAAGTATGGAACAGTTTAAAATAGAAATGCAATTAACAATTGCAGAAGGCAGAGAGCTGAAATGGAACAAGGAAAGAAATCAGCAATTGCTGTGGAAGGATATCAACCTTTCTGCAACAGCCACGCCAGCAGAACACACCCAGTGATTTTAGAATGCCACATGCCTGTTTTTTTCCTTTCTCCTTTCATATACCAACAGTTTACTTCTTTTCTCTTTCCTTTGCTTTTTCCCCAACTCTTCTTTTCTTTACTGTTTCACGGCCATAACTAGAATCCACTTGAGAGTGATTTTACTTTGTACAAAAGTTTTAAGGACAGCGATTTCTTCTCATTGCCTCCTTTTTCCACTCCTCCCCCTCAAGATTTGCTTTAATGACTTGTCCTAATTAAGTTTGAACAAATTCTTTATTATGTTCCCAGATTTTCTGAGGTGTGATCACTTAACCTGTAAATTAGAATTGCAGATTTGGTACCCATGCAGACTGATCATTATAATTGGTACCTGCTACATCCTTTTTAGCTTTCATTATAACTTTGCACTCAAGGAAGCTAAGACAGTTTCATTTTAGGAATAAACACTAAAAAATAATATGTTTGGCTTTCAAATGTTTATTGTTTTCATATAATATTATTAACTTTTAAAAAGAGAAGCTGCTGAGAACTATCTGGGTATGGGAAGAATTAGACCACAGTTTTAAATTAAAAAATACTTCTGAGCACATTAGAAATGGCCCAAAAATCAAACCAATGTTTGTGGTGTCAAAACGAGCTATATTACCCTAAAATTTGAACAAATATATTTTCAATAGCAACCCTGCCTTGCTGTTGCATTGCTAAATCTACTGCTTTTCACTGAAAAGATGAGTGATGGATGGTACAGACCTTCTTTCAGTAACTTAACTTCCTTGTAGTCTTCCATATGATGAAGGGAACTGTATGAGACCTGAGCCAATGATTTTGTAGGAATTCCCTGCAAAGCAGAAAAAAAAAAAAAACCAAATCAATCTGAGTTTGGTCTAGGAAGGAAAGGATGAGCAGAAAAGTGAAAGACTCTGAAACAGTCAAAATAGGCTGGTTAACAAACACCATTAAAATTGCCACTTCTTTTTCATAAAAATTATACTTCTGGAAAAAAATGTCAGACATGAAAAATTAATAAAGTAATCTTCACAGACCTTGGCTAAACTTTTAATTGGTGAGCATTTAAGATCTTTTTCCTTTCATTCACTCTGAACTTGGGTAAAAGGGTGGAAGAAAAGGTACTGAATTAGAAAATCATTTTAAGCTGTGATATTTTTTAATTACCAGCACATCACTGATGCTGGGTAAAAATAGGATCCCATTTTCATCTGCTCTAAATGGCAGAAATTAATACAAATTGACATTACTCTCTTGTCACTTCATAGTCTGTATAACCAAGACACAAGGATTTAATTTATAACATTTTTTGGTTTTGCTTTTGATTGCATGTTTTATCTCTTGTGCATTCCCATTTCATTCACTATAGCACTTAGAACCAGCTTAAAGACTTTTAAATGTTGTTGACTTTGTGTCTGTATCTTTATTGACCTAAGTCAATAGTCCGTAGACTTTTTGCTCTGATTTAATTCCAAACTTTTTTCTTTATCAGACCTAGCCTGACAATTCTGCTCTGCATTCTCATTCCTGAGAGTGTTTTTTATTTCTGTTTGTATTCAGTCTTAGGAGGTGCAGATTTGCCTATGGAGATGGAATGGAGAGCTGCAAAGTCCTCCTATGGCCCTTGCCAACACATCTTTTCCAGCATCAGGTTTCTCTTATTTAGTTCTGTGCAGATTTGATTCATGTGGGGCTTTTCTTCCTTAGAATGAGAGAATCATGGAATCATTTATGTTGGAAATCACCTTTAAGATCATCAAGTCCAACTGTCAATCCAGCACTACAGAATCCACCACTAAACCCCGTCCCTAAGAACCACACCTACCATCTTTTAAATACCTCCAGGGATGGTGGCTCTAACACCTCCCTGGGCAGCCTGCTCCATTTTCACCCAAATTAAAATGCAATGCAAAATACATAAAATGATAAAAGAAGATAAGTGAGAGCTACATAGCTACAGGTATGTAGTACAAATATGTACTGTTTCTATAAAAGAGAAATATAAATAAGATATAGAAATAAATTTCCACTACTGCCATTGAGCAAGCCAGTTAATCCTCTATAAGCACTAGCTCTGCCCTATGGCTGTGTTACGTGGTGTATTCCCAGGCTAGCAGAGCTTTCTCAGTGCAACCATAACAGGGACACTCTGCAACTCATCCAGCAGAGCCCAGAAAAGAAGCACTGTTTTCTCCCTTCCACAGGGAACTTGAAAAGGAAACTTTTCTATCCAGCCCTTCTCCCTTCCTAGGAAGCTTGTAAGGAAACTTTTCCTGTTTCTCCTTGCATTCCCTTCTTGGTTTCCTAATTCATCCTTGCCCTGATGCCTGTCAGCTATCACACCATTCTCTACCCAGCTGTATTTCAGCCCTCCTCTTCCCTTTCACCTAGTCTTGTTTATAAGCTCTGTGCAAGTTCAGCATTTGCACAAAGTATTGCACTTGTGATGGTTGCAAGTCTATTGTTTATAATGCAGGCAGTCATCTTAAGCAATTTGCAAGTTCAAAATTCACTATATTGTTGCATATTCACAAACTTTCAGCAAGGAAGAATTCCTGATTGTTACTGTAATCATCAGTTCACACCATGGAATTAAGAAATCACCTCGATGAAGCAAATTGTTTCCACTGGTGATGATGCTACTTTAAAAGGATAGAGACCCTGTTCTATCACAGAATATAGACATATTGTGGACTCACTCTCTAGATTAATTTCAAGCTGTGGTAGTATAGACTGTGTCAAGCTTTTCACAATGGGCACTGTGTTAAAATAATAAAAATCAGAGTGAGGAGTGGAATCTGCTGAAAATTTTATTTTAGCTGTTTTTTTTACCTAAGGGGCAGCCATGTTCCAAAAAAAAAAAAAGAAAACCTTTAGCAATGCTGTGGAGCAGGCTTTCCTAAAACCAGTGACAGAGTGGAAAGCTCCCTTTGCAACCCAGCGAGGGCCACTGCTGGGACCAGATGAAAGGAAAGTTGTGGCGGCCTGGAAAGGCTGGGGGGAAAGCCCAACTGCCTGGGGAGAAGGAGACACAGGGCTAGCAGGTCCCCACAAGGTGAGCCATTCCAGCCCTTGTTGGAAATGGGTGGCCATCCCAGTCCAGATGAGAGCATTCAGAGTGGATTTACACTCTAAGAAGAGCCATGTTATTTGCAATTAATTAAAATACTAATTAATGAAGCCAGACTTGTGCTAATAAATAGTAAAAAATGGCTGAGAAAGGCCTCATATCCACTTGTCTACAGTACAGTTTCCTTCAGAAAGAAGTAGGCTGCTAGGTCATGGAACTTGGTTTACTGATTGTATTGATGCTGGCTTACTCAACTAATTAAAATCCTCATTAGTGATCTTAACTGAAAATCTGCTATTTTCAGGTCAGGCTTCTGCCTGCATTCATTTGTCTGATCCTGGGGTTAGAGCAATAGCAGAAAATAGCTCTTCCCAGCTACCTCACTCTCTTCTGGTGCGTCCTTGACAGGAGACTTGATCTGTTTGACTTTCTTTGCCAGGTTGTAAATGTGAAGGCAAGAACTTCCCACTTGTCAGACACACAGAAGCTGATTTCTCAGCCTTTGAAAAACAAGGTGTCTGATAAAAAGGTATCAGCTGTATTTATTCAGTCACTGGCATTAGTCTGAGCAGTGTGTGAGCATAAACAGGATGACTGGCTAAGTACCCTGAAGACTTTGTGTTGCAGCAGACCTCCAGCTGCATGCACACAAGTTGCAACAGCACTGTGAAAACCCATGACTGAGATACCCAGCAGTAACAGTGTTGTGTGCAGGGAATACAGACTTGCCTGGTTAATCAGGGGGAGTGCAGGATTTGCACACAGACGTGTGCAGGTTTGTATATGAACACTGCTGTAAGTCAAGCACTGAGTCGCCAGCTTCCCCTAAAGCACACTGATGGGATAAGTTTTCCATGGCTTACTATGTCTTTAAAGGTCTGAACAGCCTCTTGTTCCTTGGGTAATCAGTTCACAGCACAGTGTGGCTTCAGTGTACTTCAGGATTTCTGCCTTTAAAGAGATTATTCTGAGCCACATATACTAAATACAACTGCCACGATCCATGCTGACTGAAATAAATGAAGCCAGTTAAAGCTGAGTGTAGCCACATAAAACAGAAATGGTACATTAGAGTTTATGCCCTCTACCTCCTCCCCATTCTCTCATGAACAAATATTAAACTGGGTCTGAGAACATTTGAAAAATCTGTTTCTGTGATTAAAACCCTACCCTGTCATCTTGTCACCAAGGATGTTTTGCAGTTTGTTTCACCAATATTTGAATGTGTAGTCCGCAGCTGCAAACACAAAAACAAAATAGGGAAGAAATCTTTCCTTATTTTTTGAATACGTTATGTCTATAACATACAACATCTCTTTAAACATAGCTGATTAATACTTCATTTTCTACATCAGAATATTAATTATTATCAACAATGGCAAAATGCTACTGTAAATTGCACTTCTATGAAATATAAAATTTTATCAATTGCTTTACTGGAGAACTGCATAGTAGTCTCAGCTAATAACAAAACACATGCTTTCTGTTGTTTTCTCAACATGGGAAAAAGCTCTTTTCCAGATGACAAGTCCTTTATATGACAAATTCTTTATAAATTACTTTATAACCTTATAAGGGGTCATCTGGAATGAAACCATTTTTCTGTATCTCATGTAGGATATAATCACCGCGACATATTCTGAATCACGATTTCATATTCTGATTTCATAGACCAAAGAGAAATATCACTCAGGGAGGGGATGGAAAAAAAAGACCACCTAAATGAATAGAATATGTAATTTTTTTTTTGCTAAGCTAAATGATGTGTTAGATAAATTATTTTCAAAAGAGCAAGGTGAAGTGTTTCCTCAGCTAAACATTTGTATTTTCTTATATAATATTTCAAAAGTTCTAACTGAAAGCATTAGATTTTTAAATCTGTGGGTAACATTAAAAATGCCTATATTCTGTTTTATTTTCCTTACAGAGTATGTTCTGCTCCTAACCCCAGGCAGAAAACATCAGTACAGCTGCATCAGTCAGGCCAGGGTTGTCCAAGGGGCCGAGTCCCTGGGCAGTGCAGCCATCCCAGTTATTTCATCACAACGGTGTGAGATGGAGGAGCTTCACCAGCACTCTGGGGCCACTGGCAACTGCAGCCCACAGCTTGCAAGGGAAGCTGTTCCTCCACTCTTGGCCAAACTCTTGGCAGAAACAGCCAAGCAGCCCCACGCTGCCCTGGGCAGAGCCACCTCCAGGCTTTTGAGCACAGTGGTGACTGGGGAGACCAGTGTGAGAGGACCCTCAAAGGTGTCACCCTGGCAGGGGGAGCCTCTGTGCTCTGTTCTTGGTGACTGCTTGTTTTCAGTGACTTTGTCTTCCAGGAAGCACTAAGAATTTATCTCACATTGTATTTGGTATTAAACATACACCATTAGCTTTACAAATGGCTTTCCACAATATATGTCTCTACTGGGAAAGAATGAAACAATTCTGGTAGAGCCAGATGGAAAGTCTGAAAACACTGTGGGAAGTTTTGTCATGAAAGAAGACATCATTTTAAAACAAAAAAACTCTGCTCAATATTTTGAAATTAGACTATAAAGTACAGGTCACAAGAGCCTTTATTCTTAAATTAGTATTCTCTAAATGCTGAGAACACCAGCACACTAAGCCATCATTGAAACCTCAGGCATTTCCATGTTTTTGTGATTTTGCAGGATGAAAAAAAAAAAAGGAAAGACATTTTGGAAACATGTTGTTCTAGGTGCAAACAAGACAGTTGCACAGTATGAATTGCTTTGGATGTGTCTGGCTTCTAGTGAGAAATTGAAAGAGAAACAACTTCAAGTTCACAAAGCACTGGAGATCAAGAACTGCTGCAACTCCCCATGCTACTTTTTTACTAGTATTATTTTATTTTCCCATGGAGAAGTTCTATCTTTCTCAAAACTCATGGTCTGCCTGAATGTCATCCCTCCTTTCCACTCTTTTTAAACAGTGAACCCTCAGAAAAAATTCTGCCCCAACTGGATGTTCCTGGGATCTTTCTCACAGATGGGACACAGTGAGACCATTTTCACTGCCCTTTGCCAACTAAGTACAACTCTTTTCTCTTGTGTTCCACTAAGGAACACAGGATGGTATGTGGAAGTTCTCCTGCAAAGCACTGCCATCTCCAAACCCTGAAGAATTACAAGTGCTCACAGCACCACTTGAGTACGTCTTCCAAGGTTTAATACTAAATCATATTGCTGATATTAATCACTGTAATACTCATGTTACAAGCATCACAAAGGCCAATTACCCACCTGTACCATGTACCTGAAACTCTAGAGATTTCCCTCTTGTGGAGAACTTGGTCATGTAGGGACAGAATATATACCTGGAGCTTTGGGGAACAAGGATTTGAGGAAAATATCCGGCTGAAAGAGAAGATATCATGAGAGAGATTTATCGGAAACCAGAGAGAAGTGGATTATCATTACCCAAGTAGAGGAGGTACAGTTGTCTGCTTGTTTAGACACAGACAGATTCCCTACAGTGAACAGGGCAGTGTAGGCTGTTCACCTAGACAGTATGGACACTATTTCAGCACTGTCACCAAGAAAGACCACTGGTAGCAGAAGTGGAAAAGGTTGATGAAGATGAGGTTAACAACTGTTAACAATGCTCATACACACTGATCATCATGTTGGGCTCCTACCTAAACAAAAAGATTTAGGGAAAAGGTTAAATGCAATACTAGTAGCAAATCCTCCCCCACAGAGTGATTCATAAGTGTTGTTTTAACTACAGTGCAATCAACATTCTTGACACATGGTGACGCAGACTGTACAAAAGCTAATCTTTACATCATTTATCCTCTTTTTTTGCTGTTAGGACCTGTTTTTTTAAAAAAGCAAGAGCATATTCTTACGGGTTTCTATGTATGAATAATGTATTTTATCAGACTGACTGCTATAAGTAGAAAAACAGGTCAGACTGTTGGACATGCACAGTGTTGAAATGGCATAGCCCTTATACATCCTTTCCACTTGCAATTTCATGTGCTGGAACACACACACAAGCATTGAAAGATTAATTAGAAAAACAATCCTGTTTTGAAATAGGGCTCTCCAGATCCTCCCTTGTAATTACGCAGGCCCCAACCTCACTAAACCCACTAGGAGAGGCAAGTTGCCTGTGGCCAAAACAGACTAAATGTATTTAGGCTCTTCACAAGTACAAAACTCAACCAACACCTCTCCACTTGCAGCACAATAAATATACCTTAACACAGAACAATCAACTCCCATGGCTGTAAATCTGGGGACCTTTTATCAGGTGCATTGGGTGCTCCCGGGGTAACTCTGCAGGTGAAACTGAGAAACTACTGGGCACCAGAGAGAATGAACACGCAGAAGTTCCCCACTTACCAGGGAGACAGTATTTCTCAGAAAATAATCACTGCATTTCAAAAATCTTAGGCCAGACCCTCAAGGATTCTTACAACATTTTCCAAAGAAAAACTTGGCTGCTTTAATAAACCCGCTGGATACCGAAACCCCTGAATTCAGAGACAGCGTTTTTGTGACAGAAAAACTTCCACCTTCCCTTTGATGCATCTCTTCCTCAAACTCCTCTTTCTCTCACTGCTCCTTCCTCTAACTTTCTCTTTGAGATGGTCTGAGCACAACTAATGTGGTAATACAATGCGCCAAACTTGTACTTAGCTTTGAAGTCTTCTGCTTCTATTTCAGACCTGAAAAAGGACTCACATGCCCAAAAACTTGTCTAATTTTGCCAGTGATACAAGCTGGCCTAATAAAAGATACTGCTTTCACCAAGAAAATCTGTCTTGATTATGTCTTTAGGCTGTCATAACAACACCACCACCACCATTATTCTTCATGTGACACAGTCAATCAGTAGATATTTTTTCTCTTTCCATAAGTGATCCATAAAGCTAAAATAAACCAGGCACTGCATTTTTTTTTTTAGACTGATGGCTCAGGGAGAGAACTACAAATAGTACTCCAACCAGCAGAGCCATAATTCAGACAGAAAGTGTGTGTGGGAAAGGAAGGGGCAGGGGTGGGGGAATCTGTGACTTCAGAAGACATATATAAACACCTGAATTAAAAAATTAAATTCAGAACCACAGAAAGGTGATAACAGACAGATGTGTTCAACCAATGACATCTAAAGGTCAAATAAACTCATGAACTAAATCATTATTATTTGTGGGGAAACTTCTAGTGTTGAAACTGATCATTATTCTTAATCAACCACTGAGGTTGAATACTTTTGCTTCCAGGTTTCTTTTTATTCCTTTTAAAGACCCACATCTATCTGGAGTGTCATTTTGAGAAGAAACAGAAGAGAAAAACAAATGTAATGAGAAGATCATTTGCCAAACAAATACAGGGTTGAATACAAGCATAGAGTGAAAAAGGACATAAGCAAAATAAGGCTGACAAGAGAGTCAGCCTGTCAGGAGTGTTTGAATAAGTACACTGGGGAAAAGGAAAATGGAGGAAATAAAAGGCATGCAAATATTTCTAACAGATGTCCAAAAAGGCAAAAAATTGGTGAGTTTTAGAAACTTGATGTAGATCAAAAGTACCTGTGAAGAGACAGAGGGAAATGACACACAGCTTGATCAACAAGAGAGGAAGATGGTTCCTGTGGCAGCATTGTAACCTCCATAAAAGACCACAGAGCAAAAAGAAACAGAACCAATAACTTTACTAATTATGCATCAGAAACAGAAATTCAAGAAAGCTGATTTTTGCCCACTGTTTTCACATAATTTCTGTTACAAAATGTTAAAATTTAATCTCAAACTACAAAACATTATAAACCTCCATTTCTTCTAAAACTGGTAACTGTTTCATATATTCAGATTAGTTTACTTTATTAAATGCTTGATCTGCTAAAGGTAAAGCAAACACAGTCACATCAAACTTCTTTCATTGACTACTGTACTGCTTTCAGGGAAAAAGATGCTTACATTGACTACTGTACTGCTTTTCCTTGAAAAAGATGCCTATTTAAAGAAATGTGTGGGGTGGTCTTCAAATTTATTTTCAGACTTCCAGCTTGGATCCCTCAGAGGATCATTGTTCAGCCTTCTCTAAGGCTTCTATATCTATAATCATTCTTCAGCCTTCTCTAAGGACAGTCATAACAACCAGATATCTGAATTTCAGCATAAGAATGTATCTTCATTGAGCATCATCTTCTACCCAGGTGCAATTGTACTCAATTTTCAGTGTTATAAAAGGTGGATAAGTCAAGAATGCCTGTTACAGTGGACATGGAACTCACAACAAAAGCTTTGAGATGTGTATTACCTATTGTATCTAATTTGTGCTCTTCCTCAGGGTGTTTGAGACGTAAGTCCTGAGCTCCCCAACACCATCTGAGCAGCAGAGAGGGTGTTTTGAAACAGACACCAAACTGAGTAGTGAGAACACAGTATGGTGACAACATTTTCTGCATTAGTTTTCCTCTGCAGGAGCTGCTCCTCAGCTTCCCTGTTGGGGTTTCCTTTCCCCATTTCAGTGACCTTTTCCTTTGATCTTGTTCCTTCTCACATATTACTCTGAACTACAAGGAGCTTATTTTCTTTTCTCATTTATATTTCCAAATACAAATCATGCTTACTAACTTTCTTGCATCCCATTTACTTTTTAAAAGTTTACATTTTTCCTGTTAAAAAAACCCCACCACATAAAAAACTTACAAAATACCTCAGTCTCAATGTCACTAGACCAATTCCCCTGGGGTCTGGATTATCATCAGGAGAGGTCCTGCTGAAATGTACAGAACTGAGCCAACCCCAGCAGTGGGTTAATACAAACCACTCAGTTTTTCTTTCAAGAGGCTCAACAATTGCTACAGATACCAGCATGTTGCAGAAAAACATCCAAGTTCCTAAAATAATGCTGTTATTTCTTGCATTCTGGTCTTTCTGTGCTAATACTCTGCTTATGTGAGTATTTTCCATTAGAATTCCTATTGGATTTTCTGGTCATGCTTTTAATTTTCTGTTCATGTAATCATATTAATGAATTACTTGGGCAGCAGCTTTCCTTCTCAAGAATGAGGGGTCAACTGAGTTCATTTGTAATCTGAAATACGTCCACCTCGCAACCAAGCTTAAAAAATGCTGTATTCAAATTCCAAGCCTTGTATTCAAAATTACTTCTGGAATTCAGCAATCACATCAGCCTACTACAGAAATGGAAAGTCTGATTCCATGATGTCAATCTAAAACTAAACTATTTTGGTAAATGTTGTATTCAAATTCAGACATTTTTTTACAAATTTTTCATTTTAAGTACTTTCAAAAAAAAAAAAAAAAAAAGAAAATATCAATCTTTTGCTTTTTAGTATCTCTGTTAATGCTGAGCATCTACATGTTGAACAGCCTTGTTATTTAGTATTTATACAAATTGAATTAAAATTTAATAGTTCTGCCAATATAGTAAACTTCTTACTGTGCAATATTTATTTTTATGATCATTTATATCTTTAAACTGTGACATATGACCTAAATAGTTCAGGTCAGGAAACATGATAAAATCCTTTATTAGCTAAAATTTGTTTATGTATGAGCTCTTTCTTGACTGACACACTTTAGAAAAATTAAAGTATATCCTTGCTCACCGAAATGCTCATTTGTAGTAACATTACTGTGCTTAGGTAACAAAGCCACAATAATGAATTCCCTGTTTTTACCAAAAACAGATGTAGGTTTTGGGGTTTTTTGCAGGTAGTGTCTGTTCAAACAGCCATAATGTGGCCTCTGTTGAAAAGACATTACACTAAGCCTGTGATTTGCAGTGGAAACCTACTGCAGGTACCAAAAAAAAAAAA
>VXAC01005447.1:237702-251666 GCA_013399225.1 Rhipidura dahli | reverse complement strand
AAAAAGAAAAGAAAAGAAAGGTAGCCTGCAGTGAAATATGTCCTCAACCTCAAAATTCATCACTTTCTGTTCTAGACTGAATTATTCGTAATACTTGCAGAAGAGACTTCTAAGTTATAGCTTTTCTACCTCCATTTTGATGAATTTATTGGCATGAACAGGAGTCTTACATAAATAAGATTTGTGGACTAGAATCTGAAAGCATTTGCACCACCAGCATATTTAGGTATTAACATTTGCACAGTTGCCATCTCATTCCTGTTTCTAAGCATGAGCAAACCTGGCAAGAATGCATTCAGCAATTAGATTATATTTCTTATTTGAAATACAACTTGTGATTGGGCTCTGTTGATGGGTGCAGACAGTTCACTGTTCCTACCTGGTTGTGTGTGACCTCTTCACTAAAACAATGCTGTGCTTCTGCTAATAAAGTCTTCTGGAGAGCAGTGCTTAGACACAGTCATTTACCCAACTGTTCTGCTTTCAGACCAGAGCAGAATTAAAATCTAGCCACACAGACTACGAGCAGAGCAAACACACACTGGTTACCACCTGCCTAGCTGGAGATATCATTTTATTTTTCTACAGTGACAGGAGATGCCTTATGCAATATTCATGTTTGGGGTTTTTTTCCCCCACATATTTGGCAAAACATTAAAACTGTGAAACAGTGAAATAATATTTTAATTATAATAGTAAAATAATAGGAAAATAGGAAAAAAAATATTTTAACTTCAATAAGGACATCTTGTGCAAGCATAATAAAAAGTAAGACTCATGAGGCTGATGAGGCTGATAAGAGGGAGAATCCTTGCAAAAATGTAGTTGCTCAGACTAGCAAATCTGATATGGACATAGTTTTTATAACACTGCTCAATTTTACACAAATAAATGAAGTTCTGGCAATATTTTTCACCTAGCCAAGGGTGACTTTCCACCTTCAGCCCACACCTGGTATTATGTACACTTATCATTTGACTGAATAAACAGTTTAAGTTATATATTAGTGGTAGTAAGTTTTGGTATGAAGCTATAATTTACCACTAAACCAAGCCTGAGTGTAATTTTTTCCCATTGATCTCTGCTCCAATTTGATAGCTCTTTTCAGCAGATGGCATTTTTAGAAAACAACCAGATTCCAAATGTTTCTACCAAAAGAAGGTTGGATCCAAGGGGAAAAAAAGGGGTTTGCTAAATGCCAGTTACTACCAACTGCATATCTGGTAATTTAAGCTGAGCTCAGTTGACTTGGATGAAACAACAAATTGATTTACAGGCAAGCAAGAATTCTCATAACTCCCTGCTCCCCAGCCGGCTGCTTCCTACTAAAGTAGGGTCAATGGTTTGGTGAATGGTTCTCCAGAGGAGGGAAAGGGAAGTAAAATGAGAAAGAATTATGTAACTTTTTAGCANAACACATGTAATTGCACTCTAGAAAAAAAAAAAAAAAAAACAAACCTGAAATTTAACATACAGAGGAATAATGGTTGCAGCAAAGTATGCTACAATAAAGTAAAGTACTTCAGATAATAATAATATGAACCTAGATTTAATAACAATGTGTACACACTGAAAACACAGGTGTGCTGATTGACACCAGGAAACTGAAGGACTTAACATTGCAATAAAAAGTACACAAAATACAGCTGAGGATGTATGTTCTGCAGTAACAACACCATTGCAAGTAAGATGCTTCAATATGTCCCAAACACCTTGTAAATTATCAAACTCTCTTCTGCATAAAAATTATCTATTCATTTTGCAGTAAGTGTTTTGTGCTTATTTTGCTAAAGAAATTAATTGAGCATTTAATCAAGTATGTGAAGTGCTAAAATGCTATATTAAGAACACTCTTTTTATTGGCAATTTGAGCAGCATGTATTACTTTGGTTTTCTCTTTCTGGGCTAAACACTACTTTACTTACAAGGTGAATGAGTGGTATTTGTGGACCCGTCAGTTGAATAGCCCTGTGGTCATAAGATCAGAGATTTTCCAGTTATTTGAGTCACATTAGTAACAGCTCAGCTAATTAGCAATTTTCAAAGGATCAACTCACTAACAAATTAAAAGAAGTATCTGTATACAAAGAGAGATTGTTCGATTTGGCTCCAGTCTTGATAGTAATAAATAAAAGCATCTATTGTGTGAAAGCAGGGAAACATCTCATCTGTAGTGATAGGGATTCATTTTGGAATGACACAGTCGCAGTTTCTATTTTCTCAGTGTTTTGTGGGGTATGTTTTGGTTTCTGCTTATTGAGAGTGAAATTTAAGGTCAGAGGCTAAATGATGTCAAAATGCCTTCCAGTCATTTGATGTGACAAGGCAGCTGAGATGTTCAGGATGTGTCCCGAACACCACAAATATGTGGCAATGTTTAATGGAACAGTGTTGGTGGACTTACTGTTTCTGCTTGCAGATAATTTTTCAAAAGTAAAGTTAATGAGGACATCTTTGAAAATATTGCCATACCCCTCTAAAAGTGGAAATGCTTTTATTCTAAAACAAAGAGACTGCAAAAGAAAAAGTGATTCTAGAGGTATTGGCTGAGTGCCCTGTTGCCCCAAGCACTGTGATGTCTTTTATGGATGCTATGAAACATTTCAGTTTGCCTTGGATTAGGACACTGGCAGTACAGAGCATGTGATCCCATCCTCAGCAAAGCATTCTTTCTCTTCGGGATACAGCTATGGAGTGATTTTTCCTAGGAGATTAGATGAATCTAGCCTGGGCATCTGCAATACTATTTTCTCTCATATAATGGAAAGCTTTTAATCAGAAACACGACACAAGCCAGTAACAGGAGCCCTCTTGGTTTTCTCAAAGCAAAAGCAAAGACATCAAACAAAATAAAAAACTCCAATGACCTTAAACTAGTAGCCTAAATATGCAGCAGAGAACTCTTATTACTTGGAGGAAAAAAAGGAATCACGTGTTCCAAAAAGAGGTTGTTACTGCAAGTTTAAAAAGTGTTCTAAAGCAAGATCCTTGCTGGCATAACATTATCCTTGAATCACAAATGAAAAAAATGTTTAAATTACTTCAGAATTGCTAGCTTGAACATACCAGGAGTATTATGAACACAGTGCTCTGACTTCCAGGGCGCTGGTATCAGGCACTGTGGAAAGAATAGATGGCCAAAGCCACAGGGCTTTAGTCTGTGACTATGAAGTCAATAGATTTTGTAAGTGAATGTCAGGACAAGTTGCATAGACTATAGCTCAGCAATTTCTGAGAGAAAGATCATGAAAATACATTGCTTTTAATGTATTAAAAGCTCTAGTGATCTTTCATTCAAAAAGCTCTGTCATGATCTGTCATCTCCTGAGATGAGACTTTTCTGTCGTTGTTTCATACTGAGCACAGTAGTCCACTGCTGCCATAAGTATCACACTAGAAAAGGTAAAATTTTGGCTGGTGGATCTCCAAGAATTGATTTTAAACTTCCCAGGAAGAGTCTTAAGGACAAATTAAAAGAGTCCGGTAGGTTTTGATTGCAGTTGAAATGATATACAGTTATATATATTCTGCTAAGATAAAGTGACGGAGTTTTGTTGTTCTCAGTTGAAGCATTTCTAAACAATATGTTAGATAAATCCCAACAAATAAAAGCAAATAAAGGAAAGGTGTTAGCACAAAGAAAAGTCCTATAAGAAAAGTCCTATGCTTAATAGGAGCAACCTGAATACTGATGTTCATATGCTGGTGGTCTGAGGGATGAAGCATCAGAGAAAGGGTTTGGAGAAATTAAAATAGTTTCAAAAGAAGAGAAGAAGGAAAGTATATCTGACATCTAAAATAAAAACTGTGTCATAAGTATCTTCAAGTATTTAAACCAAAGTAATGAACAACTGAAGCTAAGTGGAACTTTTTTTTTTTTGATAAATAACATAAGAGTGAAATTAAATTAGTCCATATCAGAAAAAGCAAAATAATATAATAATCATATAGTAGCCATGCCATCAAGAAACAAAAGGCAACCAAAAAGTTCTGGTTTTCATACCAAAAATTATCAAGAGGAATAATTTTAATTGTAACTAGTGACTCAGGAAAAAAACAATCACAAAAATTAAGTTCAAAACATATGAAGCATTGCTTTTCTCCTTCCCTGTCTCTAATTTATTTTACAGCAGCTTTTAAAAGTAGAATTTACAAGCATGAGTATATCAAGAACCCGAAAGGATAAGTGCAAATAAACAGACTACACTATTTATATCACAGTTTGCTAAAAATCCTTTGTTTATTTATCAATACCTTTGCAGCCCAGAAGAGCTGCATAAGTCAACACTGAATAGGAAAGAAGATGCTTTTCTCTAAACCACCTGATACAGCTGTGGCAAGCACACCTGGCTGGTTCCAGCTGCTGCAGGCTGCACTAACTGGGCTCTGCAGGCAGCAGCCAGAAATCATTCCTGATTCCAGCTCCAGGTGGTTTACTGGTGTCTCACACCTTCCTTATCCTGCCATATCAGAGCAAGCCTAAATTCTGTCCCACAGTCCCTGAAGTTTCAGAACATTCAAAACAATGTCTTCACTTTCATCTGAATATGTGACAGCAAAATTGAAATGTGTATAACACATGGTTTTCCAAAGGTCTCCAGCACCGATCTCTCGGCAGCACGATTGCTTCAGGACTAAGCATTCAGATCCCACATTCCCAAGTAGTTTGGCTGGATGTGTTCTGAAATGCTAAATGCTTGCAATTGTTTTCTGTAATATGCAAGGTCCAGTTGGCTGGCATGTAGAACAGTTAAGCCTTTATTGTTGCTAGGCTTAACATTTTCAGCAAGGTTGAATAAAGCTATTATCAGTGAGACTTCCATCTGTTGTTTTAGGAATACAGCATGGGGCTTTTTAAGCAAGTGCAGAGACCTATGCACATTACTGAGGCTGAGCCCAAAACAAAGGTACCAGAAATACTAAGCCACTTAAGAAAATGCAAAATTAAGGGTCTTGTCTGCTTCTGCAATTCTTGTCAATTGCAGCTTGACCTCATGGATTCTCATGCAATCCCAGCAAGGAGCTAGATGACTTTATTTCCATCAGACATTTATCAAAAAATACTCCTTGAAGATGCAAATCAGTAACATCTGCTCACCGGGAAAGTATATTTGGCTACTGAGATAAATATTTCCGGGAGATATAATAGCATCTGCTTTTACCTGGTACTGAACACTGCCTACTTATTTAAAATACAACTATAAATACGCCTTTATATTGTAGTATTCCCAATTCTTAGAATCCAGACTACAGTATAACAGCACTGCATGCTGTAGAAATGAGAAAAAAATCTTTACTTTTCCCTCCGATTCTGTAGAAATCAGTACTGGAGTGACAAAACAAAGGACAGAGTGATGAAGACCATCCTATAAACACTAGAAAAATGGAAACATTTGTCACAAGCATTTTAAAGAATTATTATTAAACATCCCTTAGATTTTATTTCCCTACTTTTCTCCTCAAAGTAATTGCTATTGTTTTCCTTCAGACATAGCTAGAGTGAAGCAAGTGCTACTGTTGAGTGAAGGTGATGCGCCACGGTTCACTTTGATGGTTTGGATTTTCTTATCTAATTTCACCATCACTGTGTTACTCATGCAGATTTAATGAAAAAAATCAAATAACCCGTTTAGGGAGGGGTTGCTTATACTTCTTTGACTTCTTTCAAAGTGATTTGCTCTTCCACAGTTGAAGACTCCCTAACTCCATAAAAAGTACACACATTTCAGCCATAAAACATGTAGGAGGTGGCCAAATGTTTAACTTTGTTTTACAGCTTGCTGAAAAAAAAAAAAGATTTGCAGTGTTGAGGCTGCTAATTTTGACAGACTGAAATATTCTTCAAGGAATTAATGTTGTTATATCATACCAACCTTAAAGTATCTAAAGAGCAGTTTCTTTAAAGCTTTCTTTTTGGAATTCATCACAGTTATTCCAGATGGTCTGTGACCCTGTGACCAGGGTCAGTCATCTATTTCAGAAACAGGTGAGCTTAGTAAATATTTCCTACTATTCTATATATCAAGGAGTTGGACTTGATCCTGGTAGGTTCCTTCCAACTCATTATATTCCATGTTTTTGTCTTTGTCATATGGGTTCTCTAGTTTAAAAGCATTTGCCACTCCTTACCTTTGATATTAAATGCCCTTTGATGTAAAAAAATATAACAATATAGGGTCAGGTAATTTGCTTGATTTTTAACAGCTGTTTGAAAACATGAAGACTTTGAAATACAATTTTAGGATAAAATTTTATAAAATTAAATTAAAATGTTTTAAAAACATATCTACATCACACCACATTAGATGTACTTATTACTTAAACACACACATACATATATATATAAATATAAATTCTCTTTTAGAAATTGTGATGGAAAATTTTACTATGTAAATCTAAGAGGGGAAACTGACAATATTTGGATCCAAATTTTGATGTTTCCCAAGGAGCAAAGCTGCGTGAAAAAAATTAGGGCTCTTAGCATTTCACACCAAGAGGTCTGTGTTTACCCTCAAAATGTGTCCTTGAAGTTGTGATACATTCTGTGTTTTTTCTAACATAAAGTAAAGAGGAACAACCACATTGGAATCCATCACATCTTATGCAAACTGCTGCTGAATTTACAGCAATGAGAGAGGAATAATCATACATTCAGGCAAATCATCCTTTAGCCCGTGTACAAAGAAATCATAGACAGAGACTTAAAAAAAAAGGATTGGGGAATAATCTATTTATTCTCAGAGAGGAAAATATATAGTAAGTACTTTTTTAATTATGTCCCCCAAATTGGTCCTTAAAAATGCCCATCTCATACAATACATACTTTCTTTAGAAAAATAAACAAGCTATGAGTACAGTTATTACTGGCAAATACTTCCAAAAGTGTTGCCAAGAGAAATGCCATTCTATCCTCAAGCACATGTAAAACCAAATGCAAGCTGTACACCATTCCTGTGGTCTGCAAAAACAAGACAGAACGCAAAACAAAAGACTGGGTTACAAAACAGTGAGAAAAGTTATGGTTAGGCAGCCTTATAAGAGGCTTGATAATATATTTGGTACAGAGCAGAAAATACTGTGGTTGTTTCTAGAGCTTTCTGCAGTACTTGTTAATGGGCTGGTTTGCTTTTTGGACTGGGTTTTGTTGTTTTTTAGGACACCTATGTGTAGTTAAAGCACACACAGAGGCAAATGGATGATGTGAACATGCTTTTGGTTTCCTTTCCTGTACCCTGCAGTCTCTGCCTTCCACCCACTTACCTCGTTACAGACTGGTCACACGTTATTTCACTCTTTAAATTCCAAGGTCCATTCATCCTTTTACAGACAGGAAGCAGTTAACAGATGTGACAATTAAAATAGAGTGACTTAAAATAATGAGGCATGTTCATATGAACTGCAAAGTGTGGTGGAAGTGTTGTTGCTACGGAGGTGCAGCTATAACCAAGCTGTCTGTGGGTATTGGGCTCCTACAACACAGAAATCTAGCATTTAAAGAGTGAAAAATTTTTGTATGGCTGTTCTTTTGTTTCCTTTTGTACCTAATAGAAGGGAAGGCAGAAAGTTTGAAATGAGCATGTAGTGGGTGGTGGATACTGTGACAAGTGACTTCCCTTAATTTTCAGCAACTGCATCTCCCATTCTGTGAGAAAATTGTAAATCACTGGCAATAGAGGAAAAAAATCCAACATATGTGATTTTTAATTATCATTGGTCAACTTTAGAAAATGAGACCATTAGAATAAAAACAGAGACTAGTAATTTGATCATCTTGCAGCAGATTCAAAAAAGTAGTGACAGTCTTAGCTACGCCAAGAGTGAGATTGACTGCTACATAAGGCTTAGTGAAATTTCAAATTAGCAGTAACTGTAATTTTCACCAAAATATATTAATAGTCTCCTATTTTGTGGGGTTTTTTTTTCATTCTCACTTACTGAATTTGGTTTACTGCCCTAAGTTGAAAGCCCTAATAAGAAACAAGGCTCCAGGACAGAAGTGTCCAGCCAAACACACATTGCTCTCTTAAGAATGCAATCAGAAATAAAACACCACAAATAGATGTGTCAGATACTGGGAAAAGCAGGAAAGAAAAAACAGCTGTTATTCTAAGACCCCACAAGTAATTACATTGTCCAGTTCAGTAATGAAAGCCTTTATTTTCGTTTTTAATTAAATATCTTTAAGAGCTATTTTTGAATGATCCATCTTTCACTACTTGATATCCTTTCTCCCATAACCTCCTTCACTCCCCTCTTGGGCAATACATCCCAAGTATGATTTAAAGAAATGTGTGAGGTGGCAAAAGCAATAATTCAGCTGAATTTTGAATAGATTAAAGAAGGGAGTAATGCAGAAGCCACAAAAAACCCCTCAGTAGGTTGGAGTGCAATGAACTTCAAGCTATAGCAACTGAATAATTTCAGGTCTCTCAACCCCTAGCATTTTGTCCTTGTTTTGAAAACTGTTGTTATCATTCTTTATATTATTCTTCAAATCCCTTGGGCCTCTGTATATGCCAGCTTTGATCAGTTTGCTTGGCACACAGTCTTCTCCTTGTGCTTTTCAAATATCCATGCAAGTACACAAAGCTTCCCCATGGATTTGGCACTATCCCTAAGAGATGCAACCTGACTTTCATAACAGGCAGCTTCAGCAGTGGCTGGGAATCATCTGTGTTTCAGAACAGAAGAACTGAGAAACATGAAATTAACATGAATCCAATTGCAATTTTGACACTTTTAGAATGATGTTAGCCTTTTTCCAACATCTCCTATGAAATCTGTCCCCTACACAGTGTGCCCCACTGGCTGAGAAGGCAGCATGACTCCTGCACTGGACACTGTCAGGAACAAGCTGCACATTCTCACATTTATATAAAAATGCTCTTAGTATCACAGAGCTACATTTAAAAAGAAAGCAAAGCAACACAATAGAGATAGGCTCACATATTTAAGCAATTAAAGGAAAGGTATTAAAATTCATTAAAAATATGGATTTGAAATTAATTTATAGTTAAGGAGTTACTTCTGATTAAGTTTTTGCAAAATCAGAAATATGATTATTTTTTATTAATGAGACACATTTTGCAGATTTTGGGGGATAGAGGGTTAGATTTAGCCTATATAATAATTTATCTCTAGGAGCTATACATTGGCAAAATAACAAGCACAAAGAAATATCTGACAGAAATTGGGAGGGGAAAGTTCTATTCTTCTAAAAAAGTTCTTTTTATAAATATAAAAACTCTGAGGTAATAGTAAGTCCTTCTTTATTAAAAACTGAAGAATTGCTTCCCTAGAAATGAATGTGCTTCTTGATAGTTACATGTGATATCAAGTAGAATTATTAATTGCTAGCATCAGTATTATCAGTGATCTTAGATGGGATTATTTACAGAATAGGACACCACAGCATCTTCTACAGAAGCCTGAAGAAAATACAAAGACTAGCCGAAAAACATGCATTTCAAGGAATTCTTGCTACAATAAGACCCCAAGATACATTTAAAAGAGGATATTCCAAGAAATCTCCCGTCTGACAGTCTCCAGCAAAATACGTATTGGATAAGACAGGATGATATGCAAAGTCAAAAATTAATCCAGCAGTGAGATTCATATCTAGTGATTCCAGGAACTGCTGTCTGACACAAACAACAAGGCAAGATAAAGTGGCACCAGTATGCTAAAGAAGTAAAACCATCAAAGCAAAAAACTGTATAAAAGAGCAGCCCTAAGGAATGCTTTTTGTGAACCAGAGAGGTTCGGATAGGATACTGTCCAATCCTTGGTTTACCCAGCTCCAATCGCCTGGCTCAAAGCTGTCTTACTTGTGGCTTTATCAAAATTTTATGCTTTAATTAGTCAATAAATCTTCTTTAATTAAAAATTGGCTGTGTCGTTTATGACATGGAGGAAAGAACAGAACAAGTATGCAAACTATATCCAAGCTCAGCATGGTGCCTGGTTCCTCTTGCATCTCCTTTTAGTGCCCGGGGAGGGGTGAGGGAGATACAGCCAATGGGGAGAGAACAGGGGAGGAACCAGGTGTGCAGAACCAACTACAGAACAGATATCTGATAACTCTTTGGACCTGATGCATAGTAAACTAACCACATGGATATGCATCAGAGCACTGGGAGAAGGGTCCAGAAGCGAGGAAGAGATACCGTGGAGGCTACACCACGTGTGAGGTGGTTTAAACTATGGCTCTGCCTTCAGCATCTGGGTGGAAATCCACCCAGTGGCTCCCACTCAGTTCACCAGTGGGCTGGCTCACCATAACATATCTCAGCCTGTGAGTTTTACCTTTTTGCTGATTCTCTCCCCCATTCCACTGGGGGCAGTGAGCAAGTGGTTATGTGGTGTTTTAGCTTCCAGACCGAGTTAAACCAATGGCAGAATTCTTTGTCTCTTCTTTAATCACAGAATACCACATAGACACCTTTTGGGATGTTGAGGCAAATTGCTCCCTGAGGTGCAAAAGGCCCATAAAACCCTCCAGTCAAAAATTCTGTACTATAAAGATAATTCTTTGATGCAGAAATTGTTGCATTTTTATTCTCAAGCAAGTATTATTTCATTAGCACTTTGTAACGTCTGAAGAAAACCACTGAAAACAATTTTATTCACAGATGAGAGAAAGATCCCAGGAACCTTACAGACCTGCTCCTTTAGTCTTGTTTCATAAGCATCTTTTCTTGGTCCCTCTTGACAAGCATCTTGACTCTGGCAGGATATGTTACAACTGCAACAGAACTTCTTGACTGAGATTTCCCCATCTTTACAATTTGGTTTTATTTAACTTTGCCAGGCAGAAAGTCGTTTTGCAGCTAGGCTTCCCAGCTGCCTTCTTGCTTAACAGTATTGAGAGCAAATAAACTCAAGCCTTTCTAATTTCTCCTGGCCCTTCTTCAGCACCTTGCGCTTTGGGCTGAGTGCCACAGTGGCAAACTTTCTATTTGCTCATCTCAGAAAATGTTTCACTACACTGTCACTTGCTGGGCCTTGCAGTTCACACATCTTTTGGAGTCATTTGATGTTACAGGGAACAAGTTAGCTCTTGATGAGACACCCGTCTTGGGTAAGCTCCAGAACTGAGATGTGTCCTGTAGTGACACTGGAAGCCTCGCAGGTCTATTTTCTACTTAGTTTGTACTTTAATCCCACATTGCAGTGGGTGGGGGCCTGGGAATCTTACCAGAATGTTGCAGTCACTTTCCTTGTTTCCCAGGCTGCATTACAACGTGCAGGTTGTGATCAGCACACAGTTGGTGTCAATCTCCAGCTACTCACTGACCAGGCCACTTCTACAGAAGAGGATGAAGCCCTTTTTTCCCATGCTGTGTATCATGGTTTGAGGCAACAGTCTTCTCTTCTGATGCTCCACTTCATGCAGGACTTTTAAGAATTCTTCAGCGTCAAGTCAGTACTAAACAAATTTAGTTACCAGTCAGTTGATTGGGAGAAAATACAAATCTTGTTTAAAATACCCTTGTGCTTAATAAAAAGCTGTTTATTGCATTTTCCAACATCATTGGTTGAGATAATAACTTTCTGAACATGTGGGGAAGAAATATTTTCAAATTAAATTGATTTTGAAAAAAAGGTAATTCTTGAGCAAATGCACAATTTTATTACCTAAATTAATGTAGTGAGTGTTAGGGAAAGAAAGGAGATTTAAATCATCTAATTGGCTAGCATGATTTAAAAGGCAAAGATATGGAATAAAGCTAGCAGCCAATAACTGCCTGAATCTCTTTACAAAAATGAACTCAACAGGAAAAATAGATCCCTTTAAAATGTGAGGAAATGTTTGCTGTGGCTTGGTGTGTTTTAGTCTCTTGCCGTGTGTCCCAAACTTAGTGACAAATAACTATTACAAAGGTACATCTAAAGAAAATACATTTTATTCTGAGACATGGATTTGAAATAAATCCCAACCAAAAAATGAAGACATTTGAAAAATCCAGGTTAACATGTAGAATTTAAAGGGAACCGAAAATTTTATTTCTGGGAGAAACATGTAATTAATTGTAAATCAGGACATCTATGCAGAACATCATTTCCAGATAAGTACTTTAGTACTTCTCAAGTACTTTTTCCAAACTACCTTTTGATATCACAAACATAAGGTCCAATATAATCTTTTAATTTTAAATGTGAAAGTATGCTAGGGAAAGACATGTCCTGATCTTAGATGTGGACACAGGTATGTTTGCTTTTCTTCTCAAATGTATATACATAAAGAACACAAACCAGGAATAGTACCAGTATAGCTGAGGTTCTGTGTTATATTCTAGCCAGCCAGATTTATTTATGGGAGGGTGGTACTCAAAGAAATAAGGGCGGTACTCAAAGACAAATATGTTCTTAATATATTGTTTTTGAAGTCAATACCATCTGATGTTGCCATCAAGTAGCTGGTGAAACCCCAAAAACTTTTGTTTGGTTATAGCTAGTTTCCTTGAAATATGAGGTCCTGCAGACATGGAGTGTTGTATCTGGGAGGAGATTATCCTGATTGTGAGCAAACTATTATGTGAAAAAAAATTTAACATTTTCTGTTGTCGTTTTCTGCAACTCATTGAAAAGCAGAACACAACTTTAATAAAGCAGTATGAATATTCAAATAGTATGAGTTATCTGGTCAATGTAAAAATCATTCACATAGTTTCCTGGACTAAAGGCAGTATTTTCGAGGACAGAGCTAGCCAAATGCAGCTTCATGTGGTTAATTCTGGTCTAAAGACATATTAGACCTAGAGCTGCACTTGAAGAACAATGTTTTCAAAGAAATGTGTTTCATCCTTTCAAAATATAGATTTTATATCAATATTCTGCATTTCCTCAGTGCTACAACTCAGCTCCTGTGTTCTTTTGCCTTATGTTTTTACAGAGCACATATTTAACAAAGAACCAGACCAGATCTATTAAACAGTAATTGTTCTCTGACTACAGACATGACAGTCTGTTGAATGAACAACCTTGAGGTGAACTGGACTGGCAGCTACCAACAGCCACTTCAGACACAGTAACTCCTCAGCTTTGTAAGATCTTGGTATTGTGGATTTATAGAACAGATTCACAGAAAAGACATTTCTAATTGTCAAATCTAACTCTGTGGGGAAGGCTATAACTGTTTAATAAATACTCATAAATTTATTGGTATTCACTCTTAGTGTTTGGTAGACTTGGAGAGAGAAAAGCAGTGTAAGACATGGGTGTCTCAGCAGACTGACTATGAGCAGACGCTGAGAAAACTGGGACTGTTCAGTTTGTGGAACAGAAGGGTTGGAGGGATCCCCAGTCCATAAATACCTGAAGGCAGGGGATGAAGAGGACTTTGTCAGAAGACGGCAGGGAATTCAGTGGTTCCCTGGGAAAGGATGAGAGTCTATGGACACAAACTGAAAGACAAGAAAATCCACGCGAGCATAAGGAAATGTGTTTTCATTGTGATAATTGTAAAAACACCTGAGCAGGTTGCTCAGGGAGGTCATGAATTCTCCATCCTTGAAGATACTCAAAACTCACCTGGCCTTGCTTTGGGCAGCTGGCCCAGGCTGGCCCTGCCTGGGCAGGGGGCTGGACTGAATGACCTCCTGAGGTCCTGCCAGCCACCATCACTGACACGCGTGTGACTAGGGAAGGAATGCTTTCTCCCCAAATAAGCAGCCCTGCAAAATATTTATGGTAAGACACAGTTCAAAGCAACTAACTTTCATATATGAAGGGTTGTTCCGGAATAGGTGGCTGTTAGTCAAAAGGTGCGTCAAAAAAACCCCTTAATCGTTTGATTTCTGTCTCTTTCTCCACGTGCATCTCAGGAGAAGCCCGATGGGGCACAGCAGGGCGCTGCGGGCCGGGAGCCTCCCCCCACGGCCCGGTAGCCGGGTGCGCGTCTCCCCGGGAGCGGCAGCCGCCCAGGGGCCGCGGAGGCGCCTCGTGCGGCCGCACCGCCCTCC
>VXAC01005447.1:219828-237614 GCA_013399225.1 Rhipidura dahli | reverse complement strand
GGCGGGGCCCGGGCGGGCGCGCCGTGACCTTGGGCAGCGCCGAGGCGCAGCCGAGCCGGGGGCAGCCCGCGCCCGCTGATGCTCGGTGTTGCTCCGGGGCTCGCAGCGCTGCACCGCCCGGGATGCCGGCCCCGAGCGGCACCGCTCTGCCCGCTTACATGGAGAAAATCCAGCAGTCTGGCTGTGTTAAATTCTCTTCTCCAAGTGTCAGCTTGAGACCAAATTCAGATTCCTTTTATATAACGAGTTTTCTGTTAACCGCCCACCAGAGTCCGTTTCTTTTTTTTTTTTTTCCTTAAACTACGTGGTGTATTCTAGGATTATTCAAAACTGCTATCTGGAAAAGGCACCGTTTGTTTTAATAACCTGCAGCAAAATAGTAGTTATTATCAAATTATTACTATTATTAGCTTTTTCAAATGGGAGGAAAACTGTTATGTGTATGTTGTGTTTTTTCTCTTAGTGGGTTTTTTACAGTAAAAAAAAAAAGCAAAATCATGGATGCACACGTTTGTACATGTTTAGAATCTGGGCAATTGACAGACTGTAATTCTCCAGGTTGTTTGGAGTGACCAGTATAAGATAAATTAAGCACTAGCTTTGGAACTGACTCATCTTGTGCCCACTTGCATGGCTGCAGGACTAGAGCCATAGGTAATTGAGCCAAATCCCTGCCACTGTGAAGCTGTCTACTGTGAGTTTTATCAAGATAAAAACTTCTGGTACTTGGTGGCTTTCAGTGTTGATCAGGGGTTCTGAAGCTGGTGGCCCCTAACTTCAGATCTTGCTGGGTCCTGATATGATGTTCTTGCAAAGGAAGAACATACTCCTGACAGCAGTCCTTCATATGCTCTGCACTTTGTGTGCAGATGTTCCTGTGCAAAGAACGAGAAACTGCACATTATGTACAGATGTTCCTGTGAAAAATCACCAGTTTGGTAGTCTGTGATACACTATGCTACACAGATGCAACGTTTTTATTGTTAAAAGATTCTTTTGTAACCTACAGCATTGTGCATATATCCCTTAAAAGAAGTTTTGAAATGTTTCTTTCAGTTTTATGTTCCACCAAGCACAGCAAGTATAATAAAACCACGCTGAAGCACACATTCTCCCTTTAAGCCTGTCTTCTGCAAAACATAAGGTAGCATTATCTTAGTCAACTTTGAGCAAAGGCTGGAAAATAAGACAGTCTACCTGTCCCTTTTTAAAATCAGAGGTGAAAAAATTAGGATGATAATTAGATATCCCCTCTCTGACTCTTCATCTTCATCTAACTCATGCTGTTTGTATGTTAGGTGTCTACAAGAGCTAACGAGCAGCTGTAATCAAACAGTAAGCACATAATTTGCTTTTTTTTTCTGTTGTTGTTGTTGTACTGCAGGCAGTAGTGGTATCAAGTACTTTCCAAAATAAATGCAGCCTCAGAATAGCTCCCCACCTTTTTTGACAATGCCATTACAGAGATATGTTACAGAGTTTGCTAATGCTGTTGTTGCACAGCTCTGTCTCCGGTTTACTTCAGACTTCCCCATTGAGGAAAGGCTTTTGAAATAGAATCTTGGGTGCTGTGGGAGTTGAGGCAGTATGTAGTGTACGTGGCTTCTTGAAGGTCCTGGGAATTGGATCAGTGCCTTGTGGTTTCGGTCCTGTGTAGAAAATAATTGCTGAAACACTAGAATAGCTTTAAGATATGCAGATTCTTAGGAAATAGGTAAGAGTACTTTTATTTATTGTTAATAATTAACCATATTTGTAAAGAGAAAATTTTTTTGAACTGTTGGTAGGGGTATTTTTAATTAAAAATTGGTTGTCCTTACTTTACAAAAGACTTGACAAAATAACTGCAGTAACAGACTATTTTTAATTTGACTGTCTTTCTAGCTAGACTGATAGTGTGTGCTTCTTCAATGAACTGGAAAGGTTTCAGAAAGGGCTCCTAAATAATTAAACAGAAAACATGATAAAACAAGTCTTTGTATTCTAGAAGCACATCTAGATGGTGAAGAGCTACAAGAGAAGCTTAAGTAGACTTTGCAGACAAAGAACTGAGAAATCTAGGAAAATGGCTCATCGTGAAAGCAGTCTGCTGTGCAGGAGCTGACCTGACTGCATGGCATTTCCTTCTGTAAAAAACTTCTAGTGGTAGGATGGGTTATGTGTAGGGCTTAAAGGGATCATTTCACAAGGATCCATCCTCACACCACTGACAGCTTCAAATGACCTCACTTCTCTCTGAATGGGAATTTGTTGAGGTGAAGTCCTGTGTGCAGCTGAGCTAGCAGGAAAGGATATAAACACTGCTGTTGTACCTTAGCTGCTCCTCCAGGCTTTGTCTGGCCTTAATGTTGCTAATTGGCTAGACATTGTATATCTCCTCATTTGATAAGGATAATGAGGAATGAGTTCTACTGTGTGTGGGATCAAAATAATTCTTGTGGTTATACTTTGGCTTTGTATAAACTGAGATTAAAAATCTGCATTTCTGCAGAGCCATCTGTGCCTTTTTGTTATCCTTCTGTAGACTTCTAGGAGAAAGTGGACTTTTAAAAATCTTCTGTTAGAAAAGCTGTGCTGAAGAGTGAAATTGTGTAGATTAGATAAAGCATATCTGTTTTGGTCTCGATTTTTCCAGTTTCGTAGCTCTTAAAGTAAAACATCAAAAGCGACTATTTTGGAAGAGACTGTTCTGACAACAGTTCACTGTTTCATTTTAGTTTTCTCCCATCTGTCCTTAATTAGAACTTACAGCGGCACTGAAACCGAAGGACAGCTTTTGAATTCCTTTGTTCAGTACTTTGGTGACAGCCTTGGGAGGAAGATTAAAAGAATGCCTTTAATTGAAGAAACTGTTCTGCCTGGGGACTCCCTTCTTACTCTGCCTGTAGTAATAATAGGTGAGTTTTTTCACCTTTTTAAAGATTCACTGTTATTGCCTTTATAGACCTGCTGCATGAAATAATTTATCATTAAATAACTAATGCTTAGGACCCTTAAAGTGAAGATATTTATTAGAGTAATACAGTTGTTACAATTAACAATAGTAGCATAAAATTATAGTAAGGGACTTGTTGGAGTGTATTTGAATTCAAATTATGCTTTGGGAAAATGAGCTGCATATTTGGCAGCAGATATGGGAGTATTAATGGAAGAACTGTATCGATTCTAGTGTTGATAACATGGGGTTTGATTGTTGTGATATGTCTATTTCAGGATGCATGGAGATTGTTGATGGTACACCAATAGAAATCTGTGGGGTCATGTGGGAGACTGAAAAACATAATGTTGAGTGTGTGTGCTGTTAGATTGGTTAGGTGCTAACCTCTCATTAATTGCATTTTTCTCTTTTGCATCCATCACTAATGTCTAAATATTCTCCCATCTTTTCCAAATGAATCCAAGTCAATTCAGCTAGTTTAAAACAATAAATTGTAGTCTTGATTCAACACTTAAAGGCTTGTATTTATAAAATGTTGCTGAATGACAGGATAATAGAGGGAGAAGGCTCCATAGGTACACAACTTAATTGAGAGTACCAGCATGATACATATTGGGCCAAGGATTTTCATCAACAGCTGGTCACCAGCTCATTATCGCCATGACTTCATGAGGGGATAAAGAAAAGATCTGAAGTAAAGAAGGTTTTCAATAATCTAGTCCAAAGCTGTTGGGACTAGAGCAAGTACCTGCAAACAAGCAGAGATTTTGGAGATTAATGTTGCAGTAAGTCTCCACAACTTTGAAAGACTGATGTTTGTACAGTGCCTGCTCTCAAAGCTCTCTTTATGATAGTTTAAAATAGTGCTCACGTAAGAGACTTACGTGTACGTGACAGACGTGAATCATTTGATGAGTTCTGCATCACAGTTGAAGAGAACGGTTTCCTAGCATTTTGTCAGCCTTAGTACAGGTTTGCCATATGGTTAATGACTCAGTTTCTACTGTGTAGTGTTGCAAATAGGCGTTATGCAAATACCTGTGTTCAATACTTAATTTATCTAGAGCGCCTTTCTAGGTGCTGACACCAAACACGGCTACCTTGGCCACTTCTTCATTGTCAAAATGCTTTTTCACAGATATATTTGAGACCCTTTGTGAGCTGATCTTCTCCACTGGCAGCCTATTGTCACTGAAGAGCCTTTGAAGGGCTCTAAAATGATTTGATAACATAGTAGAAGAGTATGAAAATAGTTGTCATCCTCCCCCATATATAAACACACTGTCATCTACTTGTTTAGTAACTTCTGTGTAGTACCTGTGTTGGGAAGAAACAGATTCATTCCATTGGGGTTGAACAATTTCATGCTGAAACTCTTTAAGTTTACAGCATGTTCTGTAATAAGTCTTCTGCATGAGTTTTGATCATTACTGTGTAAACAGTGTTGTCACTTCTCATCCAAATAAAAAGGCTATTATGATACTTGAAGTTGAATATTTGCTTTAAATTAGACACATAATGTAAAGGTGGTTGTACTGTAGTTTGCTGTTGATCAGGAGATTTTGCTGATATTCAAACAATCTTCTAACTGCTTCTTAAATGAACAGGGCCATGGGGTTTTCAATTATACTGATTGTACAACTAAAGTTTGTTTAATAGTAATATCTCTTAATTACAGTCAGAGCTGTTATTGGAGGCACTGTGTGTAAATAAAGAACAAACCCCTTGGGTATTAATTTCTCATTTCAAAAAGATTTTTTTCTCTTTCCCCCAAGAAGTTTCTGAGAAAATCATAGCAAGACTAATTGCAGACCTTGCAGCTGAATCTTCATCTTGTGTGTTCTCGACAGCATATCCTCAAGGGAATTTCTTTCACTTGGACTTAGTCTGCTTAAAGAATAGGAACTGGGTTTGGATCAGCTCTCTGGATGGTCCCAGAAAAGTTCAGGGAGCTCAGTGACAGTAATTCACCTTAACATAATCCCATCCTCAGTAATCTTCTTGGCCCTTGCCAGCCTTTGTTTGGGCAACATTTGTTACCCATTTAGTTCTTTTAGCCTTATCCAATAGGAATGAACTTTAGCATAGCATCCTTGGCTGTGGCACACATTTTCCCCTTCCTATTGTGAACTAGCTTTGTTCATACTCCAGCAGGAAAAAGAAGCTAGCTGTGCACTTTTAAAAAGATAGAAAATTCTCTACTGTGTTCAAGTTATAATTCTAACAACAGTTAAGAATTTACTCAGCCATGGGAATGCCTGTGAGCTTTTGGTATAATTAAAGTGTTTTCATAATTTCATTTGATTTTGTCATGGATAGTTTCTCTGTATTGCTACAGGTCTCTCACATCCATTTCATGTCAAATGGGTGACAGGAGGGGCTTGCATCTTTTTTAAGCTTTAAATACCTGGACTGAAGCATATCCAGCTATCTTGTGTTGATCGGTTTGTGGGAGAGAAGAACACTGTGAGAGTAAGGAAAAACTTGTTCACTGTCTTTAGATTCTTTAGATGATTTTCTTGTAGCCTATGGCTGTGACCAGTCTATGTGCACAGCATTGTAATAAGGTGTGGGATGTTCTGCCACTGGGGACTAGGTGAGCATAGCCTGCTGAAAGAGGAAAAAGAGATCCAATGTATGGAGAGACTGGGAATGAACAGGTTCTCAGCGAAGTGATGGGGATTTAGGGACTGAGAAATCACAAAAGGGAGAAGAGAGGCACTGGAGAAGTGGGATTGTTAACACATGATGAAAATAGTGTGTGCAAAGGTGATGGGGAAAAGTAAATGATCTGTAAACTCTTGACATCAAGAGCTGAAATGGTTAGAAGTAAGAGCAAACATCCAACAATGCCTGCTATATAAAAGTATGAATAACTTAGTAATTTAAGCCCAGAATTTGCATAGTGTGTGCTAAATACCAAGTGTGCAAACAAAGACAAAGTATTCACAAGTACCTCATTAGGAGAACACTGTGCTTTTCATTCAGTTAATGAGGAAGAGGAGCTATAGAAATAACAATACATAGCCACATATTTAAATTCTATATCATAGCACTTACTTTTCTGATTTAGCTTTTGATATCTGACTTTGCAACATGAATGTTACTTCTGTATTTGCATGTGATAAATATGGCTCCCTGCTTTGTTTAATGCTGGTCAAATAAATAGAAATGTTTACCTTATGGTAATGGTTTGGTCCCATCTATCTCATATCTTTAATAACATTTTAAAAATAAGTTTTTATTAAAATTGTAGCAATGCACATATACAAATTGAAAATGCCACAAAACTGATAAAAGTGTTTGACTTGATACTCTTGCTGAGCAATGAATGTGGTCTTACATGAGTTTCTTGTACTTTACCACTTACCTAAAGGATGTCTGTGTTCACTTAGCTTTTATGTTGCTGTTTTGCTGTGCCTGTAACTTTTCATCCAACTTTCAGTCTTAAGCTTTCTGCTTGTCTCTTTCTTCCTTTTATTTTATGGACAGACCTGATGATCATGTACTCTAGATTGTCTTTCTGCTCTGTGTTGCACAGTGCCTATTGGAATGCAAGTTATAGGATATCAGTAATATTCGTATATCGCCATGACTGACAAACAGACCATTATCTGTCAGGCCGTTTTTACACAAGAATAGTGCATTTGACATACTAAATTAGGAAACTTCTTTATATGCATTTAGTTTCCTGGTGTAAAAGTCATACATTTGTTTCTTTGTACCTGAAAAAAATTTTGCTTTTTTTATTTGGAAGATGGTCCTATAAAAAGCTCTATTTTGCTGCAAAGTTTATAGGCTGCTTTGAATCAAAACAGTCTGGCATTATACTACTTCAGTATTATTTTGTTGCTGTATATTTAATGATTACAAACTGTAGATTATAAACATTTTTACGAAAGCAGTAATTTTTTTCTTTAATAGGAAATGGACCTTCAGGAATTTGCCTTTCTTACCTGCTCTCTGGATACAGGCCGTATTTGTCTCCTGAAGCTATACACCCAAACCCTGTTCTACATACAAAATTAGAAGAAGCTCGACATCTTTCCATTGTTGATCAAGTAATCTTTGGTTGCTATCTTGTCTAGCTCTTTTCCTACTGCAAGCATTAATGAGTTATTTTGTTATTCTCTTAATTTAAATAGAATCAACTCATGACTATTAGATCCAAACCTGAGGTATGCAGTGTTCTTTGTGGTTCTTGAAGGGTTTTAGTTTGTGGTAGTTTTTGGTTTTGCAGTCTGCTCTTTGTTGTGTTCTTACTACTTGCCAGGAGTGTCTAAAGCATGACTTGGTCAGTGGCTGATGCAGGAATTCCAGTTGTCGTGTCCTGGATGTTTGGGCACTCTCACCAAGAAACACATGCTACTAACATACTTAAAGTACACGTAGTTTAAGTTAAAATATTCACAAATACTACAATTTTTACTAGAATTTGATTTTTAGTTATGTGGGGGACATATATACTCTATAAACACAACCCATTTTTCTTTTTGGAACAGTGTACATTCTTCAGTGTTTGTGTTGTATTGACAGCTGCTCTTGTGCTGTTGTTGTTATCTTTCTATGAATCCAGTTTTTCTGTCTGATTTGATTGGTTAAATCTTCTCCAGCTTTTTTCTTTCCATTTGTCCATTTGCTTGCCATGTTAACACTGTTTTCCACTCACTGCACAGTACTCCTGATGGATTACTGACAATGCTGTCACTGTATTGCCTTTGTGACTAATTTATTTGAAATACATTTATGTTTGTAGGGGGTGAGTAGGGGTGTTTATGGCCTTGGATTTTGGAGAGTGTTTTTGTTTCAGTGCTCTGCTATTTGCATTTAATGTGAACCCTGTGTCTCAAGGTCTTTTTCTTGACTTCTTACTCTCGCAGGAGAGTAAGCTGACTAAGTTTTGGCTACAGATGTTTTATGTACTTCATCCTCCCCTGACCCCCTGATACTTTGCCTAATTAGGAAGCTAAGCTGTACTGTCTTTGTCAGCAAAAATTGGTCTAATGTCCAATTCTTTCTTCAAATCTCTATTTTCTTTTCAAATATTTGCTATTGCATAAATTTTGCAATTATTGCAATATTTAGAACAGCACTGGTTAACAGATGCTGCAATGTGAACATTTTACAAAGTTCTAGAAATTTTTCCCCACATTAACTGCTGTGTAAAATAATCCTAGTTTTAATTTTTAAAAATATTGCTTAATTCAAAATATAATACAGTTAGTGTTATAACTAGCTAAGAGCTGTCAAAAGAGCCTTTTCTACTTGATGTTTAAAGCTTAATGTTTTTAGATTCCAATTTGATTTATCAAAATGGGGCTCCTCGAAATATTAGCAGTCCCTTGTTAAAAGCAGTCTTGTGTATATAAATATAGATGTTACTGAGTTGCTCTAAACTCTATTTGTCCACATCTTGCTCTACAATGAATTTCAAATACTGACTTGCCCCAGAACTACTGTTATTAATACACAGTTTTTAAATGAGTGAGAGGTATTATTCAGCGTTACAAAAAACTGAATCATAGCAATTATTTCTGAAAAGTGTTTTGATTGAATCTCTACATTAAATACCTTTACCTAAAGTGCAACTTGAATTAATTGTGTTTTTTGTTGCAATTCAACTTCTGTACATCAGAATAGCATGATGAACATTAAAAGCTGCCTGAACATTTTTCAAAATTTGTCATCCATCAGGATCTGGAGTACCTGTCAGAAGGCCTTGAAGGACGCTCCTCAAACCCAGTTGCAGTGCTTTTCGATACGTTGCTTCACCCTGATGCTGACTTTGGCTTTGACTACCCACCTGTTCTGCACTGGAAGTTAGAACAACATAATTATATTCCCCACATAGTGCTTGGAAAAGGACCACCTGGTGGGGCTTGGCATGTGAGTAAAGCTTTCATCTCACCCCTAGGGTAAATTGATAACTCTTGTGTTTTGGGATTTTTCTTACAACCTAGGGCTGTTTTAGATGGTAATGCCCAGTTACAGTTTCAACTGCTCATTTGCCAAAGCCCAGATAAGTGGGGGACATGAGAAGAGAAGGAAGAAATTGCCCTTTATTTGGGTGTTTGTGACCGTGACTGCTGTCTTATATTACCAGGTTTTTTGTTAGTTTAAATTTAATGAATTATAATGAAGAGTATTTTATGTAACTTTTTTTTCTTGTCTGCACTGTTTCCAAGTGCTTTTATAGAAAATCTTAAATCTCGATGTCATTATGTGATGCTTTCACGTGCTTTTCTTCCTCTTTTGTATTTTAAATAACTTGCTTTTAGTTTCCCCTTCACCTTCTTTATTAGCTCTTGTGGTTGCTTATTATCTAAGTGTAACACAAAAATAGCTCATCAGTTCTTTATGTAATGTCCTGGTCTTATGTTGTGTTCTGGTATTTTGTTGCTCTTGAGTACAATGAGAAGACTTTCACTGGTTTCTTTATAAATTAGAAATGTGTCTGGTCATGCATCTTCATGTTTTCTCTATAGTCCATGGAAGGCTCTATGCTAACCATCAGTTTTGGAGACTGGATGGAATTGCCTGGCCTCAGCTTTAAGGAGTGGGCAGCTAGCAAACGCAGGTAAAGATACTGCATAATCTATTTGGGAATCCTAGTGGCTATAAAAATCCAGATAACTGGAAAATATTTAAACTTCACTGTTCACAGAAGGACTTCTTGTTTTGTTCATTAAGTTGCCTGATGGCACTGGAAAAAAACGGGCAATGGTCAGGCAGAATAATTGCTCGTGGGTGCACTGAAAGCAAAGGTACAGGCAGCGGTGTGTTCCAGCAGCATTTCACAAAGAGTCACTCACTGAAAGCAGTTCTGATCAGAGGTGAGGGAAGATGGAGGAAGGAATTTCAAATCAACCGAAGTATTGCCAGTTCCTCTTTCAACACAGATGCAGCTGAAGCTGCTGCACACACCAGCTTCATAATTCAGGAAATTATGTATTTCAGTATTTGCTTTTACAGGCAAAGCTGCAGCATTTTAAATCTATGAATTTTGATTTTAAGAGAATAATTCAGTATTTCAGTGTTAATTTGTAGCAGTACGTTTCTTGAAAAACTTGAGAAGAAAAGTTACTTTTGTGCAAGCTCACTGGTTTTACCTCAGTTCATAAAGGTCTGTGTCAGCAGATGAATGTAGGAACACTCTACATGAGCTTTTTCTAAAATTTTAATTTTTTTTGACTTTGTTCTAGCAAAATTAAAGGAAGTTGGTTTTGTACCATGTATGGGAAAAGAAGAAGTAGAGTTACTTGAGCATATGTCTTTAAGTGCGGACTGTTACTCACTTCAGGGCAACCCTTGAAGTGAAGAAACTGTAGCTTTGTTTTTTAATCCTTTTCTTAGGTAACCACAGCAGTCTTGCCTCCTTATTAACTGAAATCCCATAAGCTGCTTATTTTCTGAAGCTATATATTATAGTTTTCAACAATGCTGAAACCAGACATGCTGACCTGTTATACTACAATTAAACAACCTTCTTTAAAAGGATTGATGATAATGTAAACTTCTAGTCATGTAGAACAGTTTCCTAAGTTTCCTTGCAAGGTGTCACACTGCCACATTATCCTCTTCCAATAAATATTTCATGAGGATTTTCAGAGTAGTAACCTGAGCATTTAAAATTACATATGCTATTATCTTGTTAATCTAAGAAAATGAAGAGTCTCATTACTTGAAAATATGATTTTAAGTGCAATTTAGTGACAGTTTCGATGTTCAGTACTGTTTATATTGCCTTTTTCCTAGAGCTTACTTCTAAAGAAGCAGCAAAATTCATGCAACTGTTCCAAAAAATTACACTGTCAGCTATTTTTTCTTATGAGACTGCAATAATCATGAGAAAAGCACAGATGTAATAGTAGGGTTGCAGTGCAAAAATATTTTTTGTTAAACACTTAAACCTCACAATCTTATTTACATAGTTGCACTGACACTCTGTGTCATGTTTGCTTTGCTCATTCATGTGACATGGAACTACTTCATTTGATACTTAGTGAACTTAACTGTACCCAAGGGAGAGGTCTTTTGTAAAGTGTAATGAATACTTGGTTCCAGTAACACTGAACGTGGAGTTTCAAACTCAGCACTTAACTATGACATTTAATTAATTAGATCATAAGTAAGTGTATTCTCACTGAATACAAGTTTAGCCAATATTGTATTGTTGATAGTTGCGATGTTAAACTTTGTAAAACACTTCCATATGGAGCTGATCTGATACTCCAGAGCTTTGTTACACCTAATTTGTCAAACACCATAGCACTTTACATTGTATAAAGTCTTAAAACTATATTTAAAAAGTTAGCTTGTCTTGTGTATCAGGAAGCAAGAGAACATATAAATCAAATGCCTTTAAAGATGATGAACTCAGTGTCAGTTACACTGAACAGATTCAGTCCTCTTAAATTTGATTTGTCATGTGGTATTTCATATCTGATATTCAAATTACCAATAAGGTCTATTTATTAACTGGAACCATTTAATTTTGTTTCAGAAATATAAAGAGTGATCGAGTAATGCCAGAGGAAATAGCTTGTTATTATAAACACTATGTTAAAGTTATGGGCCTCCAAAAGAATTTCAGAGACAATGTTTACATAACATCAGTGTCCAGGCTTTACCGAGAAAAGGATGATGAAGGTAGAAGTCAACAAAATGAAGACATTTCAACACAGCATTTGGAAATGGAAGATGGACAGAAATCACTTATTAAGAGAAACTGGGAAGTCAGAGGTTATCAGCGAGCAACAGATGGTTCTCACGTGCCCTTCTGCCTCTTTGCTGAGAATGTGGCTCTCGCAACTGGAACCTTTGATTCTCCTGGCCGACTGCAAGTTGAAGGAGAAGACTTTCCTTTTGTCCTTCATTCCATGTCTGACTTCGGAGCTGCAATCAGCAAAGGAAAGCTACGTGGGAAGGCAGACCCTGTGTTGATTGTGGGTGCTGGACTAACAGCAGCTGATGCAGTACTATGTGCCTATAACAACAACATCCCAGTAGTCCATGTGTTTCGTAGAAGAGTTACCGATACCAGCCTAATTTTCAAACAGTTACCTAAAAAGCTTTACCCTGAATACCATAAGGTCTATCACATGATGTGTACTCAGTCTCATACCATGGACTCTAACCAACATTCTGCTTACACTAGTTTCCCTGAACACAACGTACTTTCCTTCAAGCCTGAAATGAAATGTGTTCTTCAGAGTGCCTCCGGACTGAAGAAAATTTTGAAGTTTTCTGTAGCCTTAGTTCTGATAGGTTCTCACCCAAATCTTTTCTTTTTAAAGGACCAAGGACATAGCATAGGTCATCACTCTAATCAGCCTATCACATGCAAGGGGAATCCTATAGAGATTGATCCTTACACCTATGAATGCACTAAAGAAGCCAACCTCTTCGCTTTAGGGCCTCTGGTGGGAGACAACTTCGTACGGTTTTTAAAAGGAGGTGCACTGGGCATTGCACGATGCTTGGCAATAAGACAAAAGAAGAAACATGAATTGATTGAAAGTGGGGATGGAGGAGGTGATGGGGTACCATAAATGAGACATTAGAAACTCTCATATCCAGGATTACAGGTGTAGTCTTAACAGAAAACTCACTGGCAGCAAAAGTTGATAGCAGTCACATTTCTGTTGTGTACAAGTAACCTGCGCTTGTATTGCTTGGTAAAGGATGCTGATATTACAACATTTCATTCTTTAAAAATACAAAAATTTGATCTGTTATGTCAGCTGATCTCAACTGGAATTGCTTCCAGATAAACAGAAAATGAGACTAACTTATCTTGGCCTGCCTGTCTGTCATCTCTTGCTCAACTACAAGAGCAGACTTTGTCTGTGAAAAGCAATGCCTACCAGAGTGGCTTTACATTTTAGTGTCAAATGTGACAAAAATACTCTTACCATGAAATTTAAATAACTTCTAAAAGCAGAAAGCTTGTTTAGTACAAAGTGATTCTGTGTCCCAAAGCAAATTTGGAGCCTTCTGCTTGAAACAAGGAATTTATTTATTTGCCACAGTAATACTTGGAATGAGCACTTAGCAAAATGGCTTCTACTGTAAGAAGGACTTCTGTAAGCAAGAAGTATTCCTCAACAGTTTTAAATTATCCTGGTAATTGGAATAAAAGAATAAGCATTCCCATTTAATCTTTAATAACAATTTGACAGTAACAGTCCATTAATGTTTCTTCACACTATGCCTAGAGTTGGGTGAGTGCACACAGCCTAACATGAAATGTTCCCCTACAGTGATATGTACATTTCTGAGAATACGCATTAACATAAACAATAAAGTACTGATGTAAGTGCTCTTATTACAGTGTCAATATAATGGATATCTAGTGTACTTTTGAAAAAGTAAGTACATGAGAAAATTAAGGGGTTTTTGCTTCCAAGCTCAGGAAGACTGAATGGGATCACTTGGCTGATGAAGGTGGGGTGGGTTATAGATAGTCTCATCTCCCATTCGACCAAAAATTGGTTCTCTTTTTTTTTTCTAGAGCAGCACATGATAGTGAAATATTTTGGCCTGCAATTTTTGAAACTTAAGAAAGGCTTACATCTTACAGCCAAAAAATAAACCAATCTCAAAACAAACATGCAATAGTTCCTTTAAAACTTAAAGCTTCTTATGAAAGACAAAGACTTAACTTACACCTACCTCTGAATCCAAGTTTCACCTTTCTGCTCCATAATGTAAGGCCTAGATTTCATTTGCTGGGTTTTACAGTAGTTAGTTTACCTAAATGCACTCATAGGTTTTGTACCATAGTGAGGTTAACTTAGGAAAGTGAACGCCTAGAACTCTGAATAGACAAAAGTGATTGGTTTAACTGTTTTTTTCCCAAATGTTTTAATTCAGGTCCAATGTGATGGAATAGATATTATTTTTCTGTTTGGGTTTTTTTTGTATGTTAAAGAACATCGTGCTAGTTTAAGGTATTGTGTTCGCATGATTAAAAATCTCCATACTATAACTTCAACAGATTTTAAAAACAAAGTTAGGCTTTGTGAAACTGCTAGTGCTTGCTGGTTTCCCAGCTGTCTTAACTTTCCTAAATTGTAGATAGCTGTATTCAATAGATGCCTGTTTTCTGTGCCTACTGAATTACAGGGTTCTGTGGCTACTGCAGGTCTTTAGGCATCTGAGTAAGTTACTCAGAGTTTGGACGCAGAAGTTAAAAAGGTACAGTATGCAAGGATTAAAATTACTATTTTCAGTGCAAGTCCAAAATAATTTATGAAATTATGCTACTACTAATAACAGTTTTTAGACTAGAGTCACTTAATAGCATAAACACAAACAAAGGAGTATTTCTATCAATTTTTGCATTGCCCACATGGTTGGCTTCAGCCATGCATTGTCAGTGCTGGTTAAGATATTATTTTATACTGATACTGAGCTGATTTTAATTCCACTGAAGTCTAAACTTGTTTTCTTCGTATTTTAATTAATTGAGATTCTACAATTTACCTTCTCTGGCAGAAACTGTATATAGAAACCAATTCTAAACCTGTGATACCTAATAATTTTAACTGTTATAAGAGCTAAATACTTCATTATAGAACTTTATTGCAGTTAAGTTATTGGGAATACATCTGCACTGTGATTAAATTCCTGCAGTTTTGTATCAATATAAATGTCCAAATACAACATGTGGCATGTTACTGTTTTTTCATTTGTCACAGGAGACGTTTAAAATGCCAGCAAAACAAATATTTACTTAACAGTTATTATGCAAAAAGGGGGAAAAAAATACTTTAAACAGCCCAATTTCTAGCCTCAGCTGCTGCAACTACTCAAAAGCTGTGTGTGTTGTAGTGACAATTTTGCAGCAGAGATCTTTGACTGATTATTAGACAAGTATCTTGCACTGCAGTCTTACAGCACCTTGAGATTCAACTGCTTTTTTTGATCAATCTTGCCAGTATTTCTGAGATAAAAAGTTGCATGCGAGACCCCCTAGTTGGGCAGAGAAATTTCATTGGTCGTGTTTATTAAGCCAGTATAAAAATACTTTTTTCAACCAAAGCTTTGCTAAAAGATCATCTTGTGTCTTCTAGGAATTGCTAGATTTAAAATTGTAGCTGGACTTTTTCATTTTTGCCTTTTTGATTTTGAAAGGAATTTCTGTTTCTCTCCTCTTACGTATTTTGAGGAACTAGGTGATAAAAAAGTTTGAGCTTTGCCTTAAGATAGTTTTACCTACAGGACTGCATTTATTGTGAATTAGATGTTGGCACAGAATAGTTGTCTTTTGGGGAAACACATTTCTCAGATTAAAAAAAACCCAAGCATTTGAATTTCCTGTGTAATAATTTCAGTAGGGAGACTGCTTCTTTCAGCTCTTCTTTCACTGAGAAGGGTAAACTATTAAATATCATGGATTTTAAAAGGATATTTAGTACTTAAGATTTATTACTAAAATACAGACAGGAAGAACATTATTTTTAGCTGAAGTAATTTAATTTGGATTTACAGAATATGTAAAGTTGTGTTAACCCAAACTGTGTATTTTCTAATAGGCTAGTGGAAAAACATCTTTTACATTTGGATTTGGTTCTTAATGCTGTGAATGTGTCTCCTAGTTAAATTATTGCTAAGGGTATTTTAAGTAGTATCCAGATGCTGAACCGGGAATAAGATTTCTCCTAGTAGATTTTCCTAATGATCTTTCCAGTGTCTCTTCTGACTGAATTGTGCTTAAAATTTTTTCCTCAAAGGAGTAAGCCTAAGTTTCACCCAAGTGAGTTAACACAGGAATCCCTTCTGCGAGTAATCCAGAGAGAGTGGTGACACCACCACCAGATTCTTCTCTCTCTCAGGAAAGTGCTTTGTTTTGGACTAGCAGCCTGGGCTTGCCAGTGGCTGCATGAAGAGAGTATGGCTCCCAGAAACAGTGGTTATACACTGAGAAAGGGACACCAAAGCGTATCCCACAGCTCCAGGTCCCTAGTCCTCAGCACTTAGGGAATTGTTGGGATATTCTTGTGTTTTACTTCTGGCCTGGTGGATGTAGGCAACTTCTTTTTATAATGGAGTGATTTTTGCATGATGAAAAATACTAATTTTGTAGAAGGAGGTGGCTGTAGCTTCTTTCTCTCACAACTCAAGAACTAAAAAGAAGGCTAGAGCTAAAAATCCAGAGTATTTACTCAAAGCTGTAGCAAATCAAACTAAATTCAGTTGCCTGATGGCACTGGAAAAAAACGGGCAATGGTCAGGCAGAATAATTGCTCTACTTTGAGACAGGCCTGACCTGCACACCCAGTTGAAAGAAAAGGCCATTTTTAGGCCAAGTGCTGTTGAAAGAGAATGAAAGGGAGTAAAATTTGCAGACTTGTTGTGAGTCTTCACTGCTGACAAGTGCTGACCAGTGAGGAATGATGGGAGGAGCGCTGTGAAGAACATGTGCAGCGTGCAGTGCAAACGCACCGGTGCTGAAGTGCCTCCGCACAGCGTCAATAGGCCAGGGGTGTCCCATCCTTTTGGGCTGAGCTCTGGGTCTGTGCCAAGAGCTCTGCACACGAGCTGTTCATCCAACACACTGCCAAGTACTTGTAACTGGCTGTTAACTCAAATACACTGAATGCAACATGTGTGAGAAACTGTCTTTACTGACTAAGCTGTAGGACTGGATCAGCACCGTGGTGTGCCAAGAGATAAGGCTTTGTTACTCTGCTACCGTAATTAATGCTTTGGAAAAGCAAGCAGGTATCTTCATGGAATAGCAGGATCTGGGCTGTACAGTGCTCCCAGACATTTCTAAACTGCAAGAGGTAGCACACATATGCCTTAAAGGCAGCTGATATCTCAGTTTTATTATCACCCATATAGTAAGGATTTAATTTTGAGTAAGTTATGGAATCAAAAATGCCAAAAAGTTTATACTGTTGTACCTTAATTTAGATAATGCATTAGAGCCTTACAATAACAATGTTCTGTCATAATTTTTTTGTTTCTTATTTAAAGGTGAGAGCAAGACAGGAGCACTCAATGGACGTGAGAGCTTTTTGTACAAATAGTTCCCCCATTTCCCCTTGCCCAACCTGAAAGAAAAGTTTTGCTTTGTTTGAAATAACAGCTGATTCTACTTAGCAGAAAGAATGGAAATTGAAGCATCTTTGTCAGAAAAAGAAAGGCTTTGGCCACATTAGGGGTAGAAATCCGAAGTGAGGATGTTGAACTATAAATGACTTTTTCTGAAACAGGGTGTATTTTTGGGAATATGGTACACTGGCAGTTTAGTTAATTTTTGAACCTTGAATTACACAAAGAATTAATTGTGTGGTCAAGGATGAATTTGGTGTAAGGAACAAGGATTATGGGCGGGGAAAAAAAGCATTTCCAGTGTTACTTAGTACCTACAGAGAAGCTAAGCTGTTTTAAAGATGGTTTTGTCTTTGTAGACACTAGAACAATTCAGCTCAAGCAAACCTTGAACTTGAGTTCACATTATAACTGTCTGCATGTTAGCTCATTTTTTAACTGGTAATTTTGTACTTTCAGGGCATAATAAACCAACTCTTAAAACCTAGTGGTAATCAGTAGTCACCAAAACCAGGAAACAACTTGTTCTGGAGACGAAGTAACTCTAATTTGCACTTTCCTCCTCCGTCTCTTTATTCTGAGATCACTGGCAATGTGTAAGTACCAGCCTACAGTGGATGTTTCAATAAACTAAAATTCAGCTTTATGTCCCTAGAACACCCTGTGTAGACTTACATACTAGCAGAAAGAAAATTAACAACTAGGTTTGCTATGTATTCACAAAACACTATAGAAACTTGGCATTTTTAGTTTGGTCTTTTTGTTTGTTTGTGGTTTGGTTTTT
>VXAC01005447.1:191269-219814 GCA_013399225.1 Rhipidura dahli | reverse complement strand
TTTTTTTTTTTTTTTAACTACATCTACAAGTATTTTTCATCAGTTTGGATGCTAGGACCAACTTTTATGAAGAGTGAGCTATTGTTGCTCAAGAACTGATCCTGCTACCATACATCTCCCTGGCACAATTTACTGAGTCAATACTCTGACCTTGCCTATTTCTCTATTAGACCTGGTATGCTGGTTGTATGCTGGAATTCCAGTTGAAATTAGATAAAGGACTACATTCATCTACCTATGTGTTTGTTCACACACAGTGCACCTGGACTTGGAGATACTGTGTAAATATAATTTCTTTGTGTGTGGCAGTGCCTGTTTTCATCTTTTGCTGGAGTATGCTTGGGTCATAACTTCCTTTTTTTCAGATAAGCAATGTAAACACATACAGAACATTTTCTGTAAGCAACTTATGAGCTAAACCTCTGTTTTGATTGGATGATAAACATTCCTGAGGTTTGCATGCTAGGCTTGCTTTATCTTAATGTGTGAAAACTGATTATAGACTGAAGGCAAAAAATTAATAGTGTCACCTAGAAGTCAGTTATTTTGATTTTGAGAAATAGGGAACTCAGGTCAAATGAAAGGTCAGACTGTGGAGGAAAAGGCATTCAGAGAGCTGAGGAAAAGGCATTCAGGGAGCTGCAGTGTTCAGAATGAGGAAGGTGTTTTGCATGGATCTGGTGCTGAAACCAATGTATGACAGAGATTCCAGTAGTAAAAGTGCAGCAGAGCAGTACAGGCAGAGTGCTAAAGCAAGTGGTAGAGAGCGTTGCTAGTCAGAGATACTGATATTGTGTAGCATTTTTGTAACTGTCTCACTAGAATGTGGTGATGGCAGTCAGAGATTGAAAGAGGAAGAGGGAGGAATAGTGGTAAGAAAGAGGGTTCATTTTCTGGCACATTTGGCTTGAATTCTAAGGAGATACCAGAATACAGTGGGAATCTTGAAATCAAACAACAACCAGTTTGTGAATTGCTGACACCAACCAGATGTGGCCAAATGTAACTGAGGATTGATTCAAGAAACAGAAAAGAGAAAGAGAAGAGGATGCAACACTCCCTCCAGTTTTATGGGAGAGGGAGAGACAGGAAAAGTATGGACTGAGAAATCATTTGTGTAACATGGACTGGAGCAAGAACAGGGAGGGGGTTTAGAGGTAGGTCTACAGTAGAGGCTTCAGCTACTGTCTTAGGAATTAACATATGGAATAGAGCCCATCATGCATCAGGAATGAAAGCAATGAAGGGGACTTGGCCTTTTAGAGGAAGCTGATGGGGAGGTGACTGGATGGAGGGACATAAGCTGACTGCAAACACACTTTCCACATACAGGAACTGGTGCAATGACAGAGGAGAGGCCAGCCCTAATGCACAACCCCTACCATTCTGGGAGAAGATGCGGGAGTAAGGGTAGGGGAAAAAAGTACAGACTCACAGATTTGAATGGACAGAAATAGAAATCACACTTCAACAGTGAGAATAGCTTGGCAGTCTTCCCAAAAAAACCTGTGGCTTCCCCAGCTGGTGTAGAAAATGGGAAGTCAGCTGAAACTGGTGTGAGTTAAACTGAAAATTAAGCATGTTTTCATGCAGGAATACAGCATCTATCCACAGTTTTAGTAATACAGAGTAATTCAATCTGCTTTAAACTGTTTTCATCACCTAAGCTGCTGAATGCAAGACTGTATGTTAAGAGCCTTGCTAATAAAAAGTATATTTAGTTTATGTATTGTGTGCATCTCTTTCCTGTGAGCAGTATGAACACATAATAAGTTACAAAAAAAGCATCCCAAACCCTAAAACTGCGTTAAATACAAAAAATGCAAGAAACAAGATCTGAAGAGAAGTTTCTGCTTAGATGTATTTTTAAGGTGAAGAGCATAATTTTGTCAAAAAGAGAGGTGTACTTGCAGACCCTGAGTGTGGTAGATGAAAGAAACCTTAGATATCATCTCTGATTTACTGAACCTTCTAAAGAAAATCAGCACCACACAAGTCTCCCAGAAACTGAACTGACTGTTGAAACCACAGAGCACAAGCTCTGCAGTGAAAATGAAGCATGCAGCAAAATTTCTGAACTGCAGAATGCAAAGTTGATTGCCCTTGCTTGTGCTCACAGCTTTTGCTTTACCTATAAAAATGCCTCAACCCATGAGCTTTCCCTCTTCCTCTTTTCTGATTCTATGATCCTCCCATCCTGCTGGGGGAGAATGTGTGAGTGGCTGCATGGGGCTTATCTGCCTACTGGGGTTAGCCTACAACAGTATGTTCTATACAATAAAGGAAATACCAAGTGAAGTTAATGCACCTAGCTCCAGGGATAAGGCAGATATGAATACAACTTACTGGATGTTCAAATTTATTGGATCATGTAATCATGTCTTTTATCCTTTACCTCAGAAACTTCAGTAACAGAAAGCCAAACCAGTAAGCTAACAAGCATGTTTCCTCTAATGTCCTGAGTTGAGAATCATGGCTAAAATAAGTTAAAATGGAAGGAACACTTCAAAATTATGAATGGGACATGAATTTGGACTTACAATTTAAGCCATGGCTAAGGGGTCTGTATGTCTAAACTTTTTAATGCAAGTGTAACTTTATGTTGAAATAGCAGAAGCTCAAGTGCACTAATGTGCAGGCTTTTCAGCAACTGGACAGCAGCTGAAACTTACTACAAACCAAACTCTATCACCTACTAGGCTCCCTCAAGTTGGAATCATACAGTATTTTGACCTGAAAGGGACCGACAACTCTTAAATACTAAATTAAAAAACAATAAAAGTATCAAAGCTGGTAAATTCAGCTGTCTGGGAAACTGGACTTGAAGAGACCTAAATCATAAAACATGAACTAGAGTGCTCTCAGCTATGCCAGCAGGGTTGCTCAAGCCCTAGCAGATAGCAGCCTGAGCAGCAAAGGACTTAGCCTTTACTTTCTTGTAGAAGGCCCCTACACATTGCATGTTTTGTCCTTTCACTTCAGAAATTACCCAGTTGTTTTTTACAAAAACAAGGCTGTAAATACAATCTTTCTGAAGAATCTTGTCCATTGATACTCTGCTATCCAAGCTCTTTGCCTGAATTTAGTAACAACAATCAAAACCCTCAGCAGTCTACAAGAGCTCTGTTGGACCAGTAAGTCTTCAGCCAGAAAACCTGGAAATTCTCAGAGTGATGGTAGAAAACCTCAACTGAGGGTGCAACAGTCAATACATCTCCTCCAGAAAGAATTTCAACTGCTTAAGAACAGTCTTTTTAAAGGTATTTGGTGGATAAGATTTGATGTACTCTGATGCAAACACTCTCACAGCTTTTGTGGAACTCAGAAGTATTGGGCTGCAGTTTGTGTATCACTCTGGATATTGCTGATCAGCAACAAGATGCCAAGACAGAGATGAGAAAACACTGACTTTGGAAGACCAAATACTTTCTGCATGGTTCAACCATGCTGACTTCAGCACATCTGCTATCTTGATATACACAGATTTCTAAAGATACACAATGGAGTGGCTGCAAACAGTGCAGCTCATCTTGCTTGTATGCTCGGGGTTCTTGGCAGAGGAAGTTATTTTGTTTGTGTCAATTCGATTACATCAACCAGATTACTTCCTCATATGAAGAAAGAGTTCCTCCCTCTTGAAATAGGATGCAATAAAGCTACTGTCCATCTTTATCTGTATGTGATGGCTTCATACAGCTGAGCTGGAGGTCTGGAAAGTTTTTTTCTCTGTACTTCCAGGGGAATCTCACAAAATGAAAGTTCTCAGATCACAAAGATAAACTCCTCTAATCCACAAAGAAGCAATTGTTTCCCTGTTAATTGAACTATTTTGAAGGCCATATTTTTACACAGTGATTGCATAAAGTAAAGGCATGAGAGAAAGAAATGGGTCAAACAATTTAAAATCCAAAATTGGAGTGCAACAGCTCTTTTAAGACTTTGTCTGGCTTTGAAGTAGGTTTAAACAAATGAACATTCAACCACACTGACTTAAAGGAGTAAATGAAAGTATGTTTAAATAAGAGAAAAAGAAGCTGTTTTTTTCAGTTCCAAGATCTTCTGTAACAGTAACAATAGTATATGCTCTACATAATGAACCACAGAGAAGTCCTTCATTGTGACTCATATCATGATCATACCGTATCATGATCAAATAGCAGTTGCACTCAGCCTCAATAGATTTTCAATTCTTTAGATAATACCCTTGAAAATACCCAATTAAAAAAGCCTTTCTGAAAAGAGAAAAAATAGCCTGATGCAAACTTCCTTTTTTTCCCCAATACAGTACTGAAAAACAAACATTAGAAATAGCCTAAAATGAAATCCTAAGTATCTGTGGTATTTTACTAAGCATTACTCTGAAGTGAATAATGGGAAGGTCATGAACACGTGCAATCTGTAAGTACCAAGCAGTGAAAGAAACTTTTCTTTTTCTTTAATAAAAGCAAGACTTAGAAAGCAGTCTTACAATAATGATTCAAATGGTTATGTACATAAACATCATACACTCTGTAACCAGGAAACCTAAGGAACAGAAAACAGGTTTTGTCAGAGAAACACTGCAAATCCAGGTCACAAGTTATCTTCTTCTTTTCACGTTAGGATCATATCTGAAACAACAACAAAAAATTTGTCACAAATGAGTAAAACAATGATATTCAAAGTTTATATAGATCTAGATAAACAATGTGATGTAAATAGTTTTAGTATATATTTATAACAAGGGAATGGCCAGTGTTCAGTCCTTTCCCTGACCATAAGTAACTACAGTTACTACAATTTGACTGAAGGATGCCTAAGGTAGAATCTGTTTATGAACTAGAGATAACCTTCAGCAGAATTTTCATATTTCCTAACTACTTACAACCTTTAAATCTGATGCATGAACAAGCTTCTCCAAGCCTTTAATGTCCCAACACTAAGTTCTTTACTGGAAAAGGACATCAAAAAAACAAGAGGAGGGAGGGGAAAGGGATCCTGTAAGTTTACACTGATGGGCATTTGGCCTCAACTCATGCAAACAAAATCTTTCTGCTGCTTCCTACCCCTATATAAAGCAGATCCTTGCCCTGCCTTCCTCTTTCTACAGCTTCTGATTGACTGTTAGAAATTTAGAGCTACTTTCTACTTTTCTACCTGATTCACTGCAATATGCTTATAGTTTGACTCTACTTGGCACTGCTATCCCTTGGCCTTCTCCATTTGTGCTTTGTCTCCCAAAATTCTGTCACTTCTTTGGAATTCTGATGTGTTTTGTATTCATGCATGAATAACTTACAGACACAACTGAATGATCAAGCAGTTTTACTTCCACTAATTCTGCTCTCATTCATCAAGATTTTTTGCTTAGACAGGAAGATGTGACAACTTGTGAGCCAAATTACATCACCACACAGCTAGAAAGGTATTAAAAGGCACTGTTGTTACTATCCAACTCAGTCTTCAAAAATTCTATGTATACCCTTTGAAATAAATGCTCCATTATTAACTGTTAATTAACAGAGCAAGTAGTTAATGCAATAAGATTTTCTGAATGGCTCTTACAGGTACTGATTTGTAGTATCATTTTTGTTTGATAGTGATTCAGAAAAAAACATCCTTCTTCACAATATACATTTTTCTACCTAAATGCACAACTTTTGGTGTTAGGCAAATTCATGACAGGTGAGAAGTCAAACACTGGTCACTTGTTTCTTCACATAAAAAACATAGAAAGTACTGAAATTTTTGCTAAATAAAATGAGATCCCTATATTAACTCTCAAAACTTTGATTTGATTTTATTTTTATAGCATTGTAACATGTTCTCACACTTAAATGTGTTCTGGACAGCAAATTTTTTGAAAGAGGGGGCAGGGGAGGAGTGGGGAGATAAAACAGATAGGAGCAGGGGATGATACATGATGGAAACCTCACAGCAAAACAACAGCAGCATCAACCCTATCTGTGACTGGCTACAGAGATGCTGACACAGACAAGTCATGAACATCTTTTCGTGTTATCTCTTCCACCTCACCTCCACTGATTTTCCATGTTAAATGAAGCCTGGATAGTGTTTGTTTTCCAGAGAAATTGCTGGATCATTTTGCCTATATTCTATGCATGGGAATACACGACATTTTGAAAAGAACAGTCGAAGTAGTCTTTTCCAAAATCAAAATTTGTCCAAGAAAAGATGTGATGCAAAAAATACACATTTTTTTTAAGTACAAACATAAAACTCTTACCTAAAGAGATCATCAGCAAGTGATTCTTCTCTTGCATATCGCTTCTGTTCCTGAGAAAGTTTATTTAATATCTGATTATAAAGGGTAATTCTAATGAACAATCTAGAAAAACAATATTCCTGCATTAACAAAGTTTTTCCAAAGAAATAAGTTTTCTCTAAGTACTCCATTTAGTGTATATTCACATTATACAAATTATTTCACTAATCGAATTTGGCTACTGCAACTAATGAAACGGAGTAGTTTGTGAAAGATGTCAGTTTTGGCCAGAAATGTGGTTTTTTGGGTTTAAAGCCCCATTACAGAGGTAGAGAAATTTTTATCTGATTATTTGTGTGTAAAGGGAATTTTAATTAGCATTATCTATATTCAGGGATTAAAAAAAATGAGATAAGAAGTGTTGATGCAACTGGATCTCAATCAGGCTACAGAAACAATATGACTCACCAGCAAATATTTATAAGGAAACTTTACTGGATAATGAAAGTGCCAGAGAACTGCCATGATAAAATAATTTTTTAGGACTTTTATATATAAAGGTGAGGATTTGCACAGAAGAAAAAATACTAAATTTATTCTTACTACATCTCTTCAGTATACTCCAAGAGAATTTTACTCATGCATTTTCTGTTCTGTTTAGGAGTAGAATATCAACTGTACTGTACAACTATTTGAACACAGTTAACCATAAAGAAATTATTTCTAGCTCCCTGTCACACTTTTACAAGTCACAAGTTTACATAGCGCGTATTCTACTCATCAAAAGAACAATCTCATGTGGGTTATTGATTTTGCTTTATATAAATATTTCAGATGAGTGCTGCATGCAAAATGAATTTCAATAACCAGATAAAGATGAGTGTTACCACTGACCTCTGACATTCAGTAACTTTACTACTGTACGTGTTCCCATGAGCATGTGTGGACAACTAACTGGCTGAGGTTTTATTTAAAAAATAAAATCCTGAAGTATTTCAGTAATGATCACAGGTTGGAATGACCATTTACATTAATCAAGTTTTTATTTAATCATGTTTAAAAATAATTTCTTACCTCCAGTTCTTGCCTTAACCATTCTTCTAGCTCTGAATTCTTTTTAGCATGGTGAGCAATCAAATCTGATCCTCCAATAATGTGTGGAAGTTGTCCTGCCCCTGGGTAAGCTACCTGTTGGACAATAAATTCTTACAACTACAAGGCAAGCATTGTGGACATAAAAGATTCATTCTAACAAATTCAGGAAGTCTATTCATATATCAGAGAAAAAAGTAAGTCAGTCTTTCTCTGAATAACATTCAAGATCATATTTAAAAGTGACTGAAGTTAAAAAAGCATTTACAGAAAGCTGTTAACTCCCTCCTTTTACCAAAAGAAACAAACAAAAGTATCTGATAAGTTAAATATGCTAAATAAATTTGATAGTGCATTAAATGGAGTTTGAAATATTGATAAAAATCAGTTTCTATTTTATTTGTCTCTTACAAAATGGTGGAAAAGAAAATATTAGCAGAAAATTAAAACATTACCTAAAAATGAGAGCATACTCCCAGGAAGTAGTACTATGTGATCACATTCTACACACAGTATTTTACTAAAATGCCTTTCTAGTCATCTTATATCATATGACTTTAATTTTTATTTTATTTTTAATATAAGCTGAAGTGGTACCTTTACACTGAACATGAAGAATCATTTTGCAATTGTCTTCAGGACCCAAGCAAGCAATCATCTTACTTTTGTATGATACAGATTTAGTTCTGTTTAGGAATCCAAGATTTATTAGTTAAAATTGAAGGTTCTAAATCAGCCTACAGTGTATGTATAGGTCTTTGGAGAAGCAGAATTGCTAGCTTTTGGAGGTACAACCAGAAGTTATGGTAGCCATCACTTAACGACTTATTCCAAGTAACAGCTTGGAATAGGCACTACAAGTATCTAAATAATTTAGTACAAGGTAAACCTTTGTCAACCTGGTACTTCTTCAGTCAATGAACAAAATATCTGCTTACAGTATAATATAGTATTTAAATTGTTTCTTTCTTTAGTTATTATCAATTTATAAAATATCTTTAGTAACAGATTTCTACAATCTGAAGGCAACACTTCTTCGTATTTTCAAACAGTGCCATCTTGTGATCATTTAAAATACACACACACTAACCTTTCTGAACATTTTGAAATTTTTCTTTCCCCCATAGCTTGTATTTCCAGTGAGACGACTGTTCTGTCTTGGATGGCTGACAACCAGAGATCTAAACTCTGTCAACAGAAGCCTGCTAGGAAGATTGCTGGAGTCATCTTGCAGTTTGCTGTGGTTCTTACGAGGGAAGAAAAAGGAAGAAGCATTCAAGTGTGTGAACAGACATACAGCACATCTAACCAGTACAAACTGTAATTATTGTGAGCAGAGCTGAGCAGAAGTTAGGATTACAAAACAGTGAGGGGAAATAGCAGCAGTGCTATGAACTAAGAAGATGTATGAACTTCTAAGCCTCCTTACATACCACAAATAGAGTAAATTTGTTTTTCGTGTATTTAAGTACTTCACAGAAGACAAAGTTGAACATCTCTATCTCAGTTCTAGCCTACAGATACTGGGCCAATTCTAGGGCTGTAAGCTGAATTTGATCAATGCATCAAACTACTCTTGTTCATGAGAATGCTCATATGCCAGCAAGTCTGCATGCACACTTTGCTGCCTGGGGCTACATCTATGCGGATTCAAAAGGAAGTCTGGGTGCAGGATAAGTTCACAAGTAACATTAAACCATGTTCAAGGACAGCTCCAGCCCTGATGCTGTAGAGTGGTTTTATAGCAAAGTATAAATAAAAGTCCTTTAATCTGAGCTGACCCTGCATGGTGGTATACCTGCTAGGCATTCCCTCTTCTTCGTCTGTTTTTGGTTTGTAGGTCAAAAGATATTATTCTGCCCCTTGTTGACTGGCAACACTTTAATATCTCTTCAGAATTTTTTTTTTCAGTTTAATTCAGCCTAGTCTCCTTTTCCTCTGCCTCACTGCCACTGCAAGCAATTCTCTCCTTCCTTCCTTCATCTCACCTACAAAAAATTAGCACACTATCTACTGTTAATCACTGTATGTTACATCCATTTTCCCAATGGTCCATCTCCTCCATTCTAGCTGTGATCTTAAAGCAGACAAGATTACATCCTTGGCAGGTCTTTAAGCAGTAATCTAAGAAAAACATCAGTACAAGTACTACCCACATTGCAGGCTTAATACAATTACATGAAGTTTCAGTTACCTTAACTATCCACCCAAATGCCATTACAGAAGCACACAGACGAACTACAAGTGCTCTTTTTTCTTTCAGAGTCTGTAAGTTGGACTGCACTATTCTAATTTACATGTGATTATGTTAATGAGTACAATCTTCCAAACCTCCTTTACCCTGAAATAGGATCCAAAAATACTATGTTCTTAAAAGCAAAATTTTGATATGTTTTTGTAATGCTTCTTAAAGTTCATTGTTCAAATTTACAATTAGCTGGCTCCTTACCAAGACTGGTGACTCTTGCTTGATATTACTTCTCATTTCTGAAGTTAGAACTGACCCAAGTTCCTCTTCTTCCTATTTGATTAAAAATTATTTTAAAATACAAAACTCAAATTAAATGGAAATTTAATTACATAGAATTGTTTTCTGCTCTTTATAGTAGAATAAACATATTCAAACAATATAAACATTTAGATAGAAGAGAAACTGCCCTGTACTTTAGAATTTTTATGATTTTATGCACACTGTAACAATGGTTGAAGGCTTTCTCTATTAAAAATTCACTATTATTTCCTCGCTTGTTTTTTTTTTCTTTCTTTCTTATACACTAGGAAGTTTTGTCCATCTGGACAATCTTCAAAGTCCTGACAGGTTCTGGAAAATTGTAAAAGCTTTTAAATATAAAAAGTAGCATTTTCAATTTGATATTTGAAGTGTACATGTGTGCAGAAAGGACATTTCATTACTAAGACAAGAGAGAATTCTGCAGGTTGATTCTGTCCTACAGTTTAAAACCAGATTTGCATTACATAAATTATTTTCAATGGTTGATAAAATACCAAATCAGCTTTATGTACCCCATAGGTTTTGAGTCAATTGCTAACATTCTTTGTATTGCCAGATACACAAGGCACATCTATACTTAGAGAAAACATTCTTCAAATTTGACTGGGGAGCTTTATCATGTAATCTCCTTCCTAGTCCACTGGAAATACATTTCACATGAATAAAGTAGGTCATTAATAAACTAATAGAAGACTTCTTTTTAGCAGAAACCTTTAAGTGCATATCTGCTAAAGTACTAGTTTAATTGCACATAAGCTTTTTTTTCTCCTTCAGAACCCTGACAAGAAGTAAGCCTAGAAAAACTTTCCAAACCACAACAAAATTCAATAGACTATTCCAAGCACCAATCTCAGTCTGTCAGTATGGTCAGACCTAACAAAAAGCACCTACTCTCTGATAGTATAAAAAGCAAGAAAACATAATTCTCTAAATTATAGGACTTGTCTTTTAATGTGTGCCTGTTAGTAATACACACAAAAAAAGAGCATTAAAATGAAGTTAAAGTTCACACTTCGCCAGAAGCAAGCTCCAGTAAAGCATCAACAAAGTGTCAAGCTGCTCTGACCTAAGGATGCACAGGCAATTACTAATTATTATGTGGCCCAAGGAATCTTGCAAATCCAGTTAATCATGCATTCAAACTTTTAAACATATAAACACTGCCTACACTGTAAATGGACTGGACAGTAAGCTTTAATGTATATATTTTAAATACACCAAAAATAAACTTGTTCTTTTATTCCTATGGTATTTTTAATAGTCTAGATCTCTCAATATTGTTTTGCTTTACAAACCTGCTCTTATTTTTTTTTTCAATGAAGTGACCACTATTAACTCAAGGGGTATTGTTTCCTTCATATCTCTTAGACAATTCCCTTAGTGTCAAAAACAAAACCAGAAAATTAACTATGAAAACACAAGCTGTGTTTTGGGTTTGCTGTTGTTTTGGTTGGTTCTGTTTTAAAATTTCTCATATAGGAATTTTAATAGTCTTTCACACAATATCAAAAGATTCTGACTTAGAAGATCTTGGACACTACTGTGGAATTCAAAAGAAGAGTTCAACTAGAAGTTTCTTTAGAAAATGAATTACATAAAAATAATTAAGTAATATCTTAGTGTAAACAACATTATAATTAACACAGCAACAAGCAATATTAGAAGTTGTTCTTGGACCATTCTGCTGTTCTACTTACAGTATATAAGGTGGAAAAAAAAAAATTCAGAACTCAAGCAGTTCTCAATTCACAAGGAAAAAAACGCCCAGAAGAAAGAATAAACATTTAGTTATGTGTATAACTGTGATGTTCACATGTAACAGATGAATCATTCTGAACTAAAAATTGATGTATTAGGTTTAAGCAAACTAATTTTACAAAGCCACTTTCTGTATGCTGGCAGCCTCCTCCTTAAAAGAGCTAACTGCATCCTCCTAACAGAATTGCAAATTTCAAGATTAGCACATGAGAAGAATATAAAACTTACCAATACTTTTTTCTCCTCTCTCTGATTCACATTTACTTCTTGAATGCTGCTTCCTTTGGCTTCCAAACACTGTTTTTTTCGTGTATTTCTTTGAGCTTCCTGGTCATGATCCATTTGATCTTCCCAGTCTAGGTCTCCACTAAACACAACTTCTAGTGCTTCTATATCTTCAGATGCATCATCTAATTCCTTTCTCTTTTTTGGTGCATGATTGTCACTAGAAGTGGTATTAGTGCCTGTTCTATCACTTGTTAGCTTGCCACTTTCCCTCATAAGCTTTTTACCCATGTCTTCTGCTGCAACATTTGGGTTTGGGTCCAGGATGTTATTTTTCTTTTGATGCTGTTTTGCTTCACTGTTGCAGACTGATGAAGTTGTGGATTTGGAAAGAGGTGATGACCTTTCCTCCAATTTTGCTAGTTTGGGTACAGATGTTTCTTCTTCTTCTTCAGCTCTTTCCCTTAGCCAGAAATAAATTACAAAAGAAAGAAATTACAAAAGTATTTTTGAGTATGGTTAGCTGTACCCACAACATAACAGCTTCTGGGGTTTTACTGACTGCATTGTGAAATTTAAAGTTCCCTCAAGGAAAAGCTTTCCATTCTAGGAATTTGATCTAAAATTTACCTTTTTAAGTATGTGCCAAATTAAAAATACATTGCTTGACTTAAAATTTTCCAGAAACAGCACCAACATACCAACAACGGAAGTAATGTCAAGAACACTTCAACATACCTTTTTCTAGCTACCTGGAAGTAATTTGTAATGGAGTTGGACTGGTGACGTGAAGCACTCTCACAAGGTTTGCCAGCTTCTGCAGTTTTACATGGTGAGACAGGCTGACTTCTTTGACTGAACCCAGAGGTTCTGTTCCCTCTAGGAATCGATGTTCCTGCACTTACACTGCCACTTGTGCTACTGTTTTTCTTCAAGGCAGTTGCATCCCGGGAAGCCATTTTCCCTTGCCTGTGCACCTGGGAAGTATTCTCTACCTCCATACTAGATTAGAGAGAAAAAAACACCAAATGACACACAGGAAGTTACCAGAGAAACACCGAATCAGAGACACACTTCTAAAAAAAGTTCTACCTGTACTTTGTATAAACTTACAAACAATGTGCTAAAAAAAAAACCTGTAAAATCTGCTATGACCAATATATTTTATGATTGTGAAATGGTTTAAAAATCTGTAATAGTTTAGAAAGTCAAGACAGACTTTCAATGCAGCACCTACACTTGCAACTGAAAGAGTCATCGATGCCCTGTGGGATGGTTTCTGTAATCTAGCACTCAAAAGCAAAAACTGTGTCACTGCAGACGAGTGACAGCAATTTCATAAATACCATTTCTAACACTGTATATATCTTTGCCCACTGCAATGATACAGTTCCTCTGCCACAAAAGACTGCTTTATTTGCAACTATTAGCTTAGAAATTTCCATGGATACTTTACCATGTCTGGTCTTCTGTATCAGCTATGTACAACGTGCTGCTGTCTGCAGCAGTTGGCATTATGGTTTCATCCACAGCCAAACTCTGGGAAATGGCTCGGCCTGCGACGGCTGATGCAGGAGAACTTTCAGGTAAAACTGTAAGACCAACACAAGAGAAGAATTAGAAGATTAATAGCAAATCTGTGTTTCTTGGCACATGGTATCACACATTACTACGTGATCAGGTGAGATCTTTGTAAAATGATCTTGAAGTAATTCTAATTAAAAAATAAGCAGATTTATTAATTTAAAAAAAACCCTGAAAGAAATAGTTCTAAAGGACCGCATTCTGGAATTCAGATTTAGTTAAATATTCCTCTGATTAAGTAATGGAATTCTGCTTAAATAAAAATCAAACATAAAGGGAAATCATACATCAGTATGTACAAAATGTACGTAAAAATCATGTGGTATATATTTTATGCAAAAAATAAAATACATATCCTTCAATATACAGTTTATGCAAAATTGTCAGAGCACAAAATTCCTTTTATTTACTATTTTATGATGATCTCTAATGTGATTATTGTACCTGGGATACAAGTTTTTTCAACTGTAAACACAGCTTCCTTTGAAAGTCTGTTATACAGTCTGTTTACACAATTTTAGACAACTTAAATTTCATCCAACTGAATCATTGAGACTGGAAATAAGAATCAGTATTTCTGATTCATGCAGTGTCTGAAGGGTTGGAATCTTAAAATTTAATCTGACAATTAATATTGTGATATTTTCTAAACTAATTGGACAGACCATAGATCATATGCAGGTTATTCATACAAGAGTATCAGTCAGCCAAAACATTTTTCAGATCTCTGTCAGTACTGCATGTATGTCCTTCTCTGTTCAAAATACATTTTCAAGTAAGTAATGGTCCTACATGTAATGACAAACTTATGGGTTTTTTCTTTGCTTTTTAAAATAATGGTAGGATTTTCTACCGGATAAAACATTTTGTAGAACAAAACAATCTATAAAACATAATTCTGAAAATTTTATAGCAACAGAATATAGAATAACATGAAGAGGCATGAAAAGAGAATTAGACAAACAAAACCTCTTTCTGTCTCTCAAAGACTTTTATTACTACTGCATTAGCAAATACAAGCTTCAAGTCAAGACTTGGAATGTCCACCCCCAAACTACTACTTCAGCAAATGTAGCAATCATGTCTCATTGTCTTACCTTCTTATGGAAAGATTATTTTTAATTTTGAACTGTGTGGGAGGTAACTCTATTTTTCTAAAGCAAATTCTGTTTTGTGCAGAGGGAAAAACCAAAAAAAACGCAAGCCTTAATAAATTAATTGCATTCTTACTCTCTTGAGTTCTTAATTTCATCTTTTACTTCCCTGTTACCCCAGCCTTTTATGGGAAGACAGAACAGCATGGAATTCAAACTACCACATACACATGAATTCAGTGGTAAAATATGAATTTCAGATGTTTTTAAAATACCTTTCCTTTCAAGGTCACTGCTCTAACCTTTTAGGTTAGTTTTAGATCTACTGTTTATTTACATCTAAGAGTCACATAACTTTCATTGCAATTTACTGCAAGGCCATTAAAAACCAATTACCTCTTTGGAGTCATATACATTTTTCATAGAATGTCACTCTTTTTTAGGGGTCTTGCAAAACAGAACAACTTGAACTTTAGTAACTGATGCTCCCACACAAAAGAAATACTGCCTCTTTGAGGCTGTTAACTTATTACTACCCTTCTTCCAATTACCTTTGGAAGCAGGCTCCTTTTGAGGGTTGCAGTATTTTTCCGTAGACATGAAGATAACTGCCAATCCAATTTCTGCCTCTGGAACAGCCCTAAGATTCTTGCTGTTAATACACAAATAAAAAATAAAAAGTTTTTCAGTACAGATTCAAAGATAAATAGGCCCATGGGCACAGGTATGGCAAAGTACAAAATTGTCCATTCCTCCTCCAAAAAAACATCAGCCTACACTACAGTAAGTCAGCACAATTATCCTTCATTATAGCCATGTCCTACATGTATGAACTCCCATGTTTCCTGCTGCTGTAGCTACTGTCTAGCTCCAGTAATCTGGCCAATACATTTCTTCTTTCCTGAAGAAGAAATGTATTTTTATTTATACATATTTTATATATATATACACATATAATTATTTTCTTATTTTTGTATTTATTAATGTCTTTTTAGGCATTTAAACAATTATACTCTACCACTGATTCAAAAATGTGTGAAAACAGACTTGAAAGATCTGACCACTTCTTACAAGTGAGGCACCCTGCCCACCCCCCATCTTCTGTACTACAGCCAGGAGGAGAGATTGAGTACTGTCTTCTCTACCTAGCAGGAAAATTTAGGGGAACTAGGTTTATGTGTCAAGGATTGAGATTTTCTTTCACTGTTTTAATAAAATAGCATCACGATAATCCTAACATCTATAATATATGCAGTCTGCCCTCTCAAACAAAACCTACCATCAAAACAAAAACTAGTTTTCATTAAACAGAAGCTGTTCTTCAAAAACACAGCATACAAATAATTACATAACAATGAACAACATGACCTCAAGATGCCATCTCATCTCTTTTTGACGAAATACATAATATTTAAAGCAATATCACAAATTACCTATTTTGCATTCTTTGGAATATATTAATTTTAACTTATTTCAAATAGTAGAAATTACTTGCTGTCTGTAATTTTTAAAGCAGTTTCATTACAATGAATTTTTGTAGAACTGAGTTCCACAAAAAAATAAAAAAAAGAAAATAGAAGTTCCATCAAATCCTCAAGGAACTGCCAACTCCTTTCTTTCCTGCTTCAAGAAGTTTTAGTTACTCTGCTAACTACTTAGAACAATGAAAAAATGTCCTATTTATAATCAGCCTTCTGCTTAAATATGTATGCAAACACCACGACCAAGTCTCTGTAGAAGTTCTGAAATTACCCTAGGGCTGTACAAGAGAACAGTGCTGCACCTTTCCAAGATAGTCAGAATGGAATCAGTCCAGTTCCTCAGAGAGTCAGATCCTGAGATCTGAGAGTTTGTCAAACCCACATCAACTACACAAACTTCAGGAGACAGTGGTAAAGGCATTTCTTTTCTTCCTTCTGTCATCAACTTTACTTCCCCTCCGCCAAGAGTAACTGCTGGACTCAGCTTCTTGTGCTAAAAAAAGAATGCAAATAAAAAAAAAAATCTTAGAACGCAGTCAGTTTAGAGGTATTAGAATGCAGAACTATCAGCGTAGTGCTTCTCACTGATGCATTACTGCAGATGTAATGTGATCTGGTTCTCCTCTATATTTTACCTTGCTTAGGCCACTGTACTGTAGGATAAATACACAGAAACCCTTCTTTCCTGATGAACCCAGAACAAGTGTGATTTCAGAGTGAACAAATATGTGCTTAGTTATCCCTGCAATATTTTTGCAATGTAGAGCCTGATTACCTGCTTGGAAGTTAGAAATATAAAAGTTTTTCCCCTGAATATTTTTTTCCTTTCATGATGCTCAGATAAATCCAGGTTTTCAGTGCCAATGGAAGGCTCATCAACTGGAGGATAAAAGCTGCAAAAACAGAAAATGAAAGTTACAAAATTCACATTCACTTATCAGTACTGACTCCCAGTCCTTTCTGGTTTAAAGTTCCAAAGTTAAAATACTGTGTTTCTCTATTAAAACTACTTACATAAATAATTTTCAAGAGATTGTTAAGAAGAAACAGAGCCCCTAATTTCTCAGCATCAAAGATAAGACCAAGACTTTCTACTTCAGTAACTAAGAAAACACTTTTAGGAATGGATTCAACCAAACTGCTGTATACATATCCACATTCTTACTAACAATATTGACAAATGAGACTGCCACTTCATTCTGCACTTACTCTAGGTAACAGTAAAATTCCACAAAAAATTGGTCATCTTGCTTCCTCTACCCCTCACGTGCTGAGGGCAGTCACCCCTCATTCTCTTCTATTGTGTCAAAAAATTGTGTAACACCACACTTGAGAACAGGCTATAGTATGACAGCAGACAAGTACACTTTTCTTGCTGGTAGGATAGAGAACTGAAGGGATTCACCCTGCAGATTCTCCATTATTTTGTCCAATACAGGCAAAGTGAGAAGGGGTTTAGCTGGGAAACATTTTAGGCAAAAATAAAATTCTACCTCAAAGTTCTAAATTTTGTCACAGCCTGTGACCTCAGCTGCAGTTAATGATGGCATGCCAGAGCACAAAAAGCCTCTAGAGTTAGGACATGCATCTAACTGATAATTTCAAGATCCTTACAGGATCTTTGAGCCACGTATTCCCTATTACAACAGTTCTGGCAGAGCAAGGGGAAGGCACGTGCCAGAAAGGAGGGAAACTATAGGTCAATTTTAACCAAACTATACCACATCTGTACCCAAGTAACTGTTTATGTACATAGTTTGAATGATCACAGAACTACATATCTTTATTCTGACTGCTGATTATACATCCTTCTCATACTACTAATACAGGAAAAAAAAGATGCTGAAACCCATCAATGAAATTTGATTTAACAGTAAAGACTGGCATATTCTAAGCAAGAAACATATTCCTTGAAATGCTAAAATTCTGAAGATTTGGAAAAAAATCGAGTATCTGTAAATAGAAAGACATTCCTCAAACACTGTGAGCATTCATAAATTTCAAGCTGAACACAGGAATAAGCACATAAATTTTCTCCTTCATCCAAATAGGCTCAAATGTGCTATATAGTTACAGGCTTTTAAATAATCTTTGTTATTATGTGTTCTTCACAATCAGTTGTGAAGCTTTATGTACACAATGAAAATTAAGCAACCTAAATCCACCAGATTTCAAAAGATGAATACTTCATCAGTTTCAGCAGCCTGTTGAAATCTGTTTACAAAAATACTGCTGCATTGAAATTGAATAGAAATGATAAAGCCTACTAACTTAAGGTAGAAGTAAGGCAATTCAGATTTTAGTTATTAAGTCAGAAGACTTCTGATACTGGGTCCTAAGTGATTAACCAACGATAAATACAGGGGACAAAGTCATCGTTAAAGATGAAAGGATGACTAAAAACAGAAAAACAGCCTTTTTCACTACTTTGAAACTGAAGTATAGTTTCTTTATAAATATATTTTAAAAGTTCCATTTTTTAATTTCAGTAAACAACTGTAACCGATGATTGCCTCCAAAAAATACCCCAAAACATCAACCATTGATTTTCCTTATAAACTCTTATCCAATACTGCTCTAAGCTCAAAAGGCAACAGTCTTTTTCAGTCAGGATTCTGAAGTGCTCCTCATATTCTGGTCTCATGAGCCTTTAACAGGAACACCATTATCTAGAAAAGATCCTCTACAACCTTGAATCTCTCAATAAATAGATTCTGATTCTTGGTGAATTTCCATTAAAAACTCTGTTACTTTTCTTCTTTTTCAAAGCCCTGCCCTATTGACACTGGACTGCAGTAATAAAACACATTATTTTATACATGACTGCAGTTATGCAGCCATTTGTGAAATCTTCAGTTACTGTTCCTCCTTGCACAGATTGTCAGAGAGTACCAGAGGACTGGGGTAACATAGTAAAAAAATCCTCACGTAAAAAATCCCACATTCACATGGGAACTGCAGGTTTGCAATTAACCTGAAGTCTTACTATAAACAAAAAAGATGCTTTAATTATTTTTTTTCTTTTGAAATTTAAGATGATGTTTCCCTATATTTTTTGGGAGGGACCAGCACTACAGTAATAGGAAAGATTTAATTAAAAGTGCCACCCAGTACTGCCATCTCAACATACTTTTCCTATTTCACACCCAAACCAGTATTGCCCCAAGCTGTCTGGTGCCCTGTGGATATACCAGCACAGGTCAGCTCTAGCTACAAAGCACAATATAGAGATTTCCTGTCAAAATTTGAAGTATTTTTTAAAATTTAATGAAAACAGCTTCTAAGTACATTTATTTTCAGTATCTTCCCATAAGCTACATCTCAAAAAACATGACCTATTTAAAATATGGCAATTGTTTTAAACATAGATCTGTGTATTACATCAGCTGTTTCATTTAGCTTGATGCAGAACTCTCTTTGAAAGGTACATAATGTGTATACTGCTAATGTCACTAACTTTTAGCCAGTTCAGCTCCTCCCAAGGTCTTAAAAGTTAGCAAAAATATTTCAGAAACATAAACATATCCATCTGCTTCTTTTTTTAGGGAGAACTTAAAAGCTCAATTATACTGTCACTTCTGTATTAAATGGACACATGCCCTGGTTTCCAGAGACAAAGACACTATTTATTTGTTACTGCAACAGACAGGAACAGCAGCATTACCATCAAGTAATATTCAACCAAACAAATTTCAAGTTGCACAACCAATCACTAGCTTTTGATGGTTTATATGACCTGCTCTACAAAAGAAAAAAAAATCTCCCAGGAAAGTATTTCAGACAGTACTAAACAGTTTGTTTCGTTTTCTTACATCCTTAGAAAACGATGCAGAAGTAGAAGGGAAAGTTACAATTCATTCAGATTCTCCCCTTCTTCTGCAACTGAAGAACAAATTACTTTTAAGCCACTCACAGATGACTAATTTGATATACTACATAAACCCTGCTAATGTAAAGCAGCATCTAGAAACTAAAGATTATTTCCTGCCAATTGCTCCAGATTGGCATTTGTATTGCTCTAAACAAGGTAGTGTCACATTCTGTGAAATATGCTTTACCACATAACAAGCACAGCTCATCATGAATCCTCTCCAGTTTTCTTATTATTTCCACATGTGCACCAGAAGTTTGTTTGGACACTGGGAGATTAGCATCACCCAGCCTCAGTTTTCAAACTACTCTACCAATGGCTACCACCATGCTCACTAAAGAAAACAAATTGCCATTTCCTAACATATGTGCATACTTATGCACATATGACTGTATATACACAGCAGAAATTTCTCACCTCCACAAATCATCTGTTTGTACAATAAAAAACCAACAACCATAACCCCCAAACAAAACACCACTGTCTCCCTTTTCAAGGTAAAATGAGTAGCAATGATGAAATTGCTCAGATGAAATTGTCACATATGATACTGAGACTATTTTATGCTTTCTCACATGAAGACAATAACCAGAAGAGCTATTCTGCAGTATTTACTGATTCCAAATTAATAATTCCCTTTTGAAGTTAATTTAACTATGAAAACAATGAATATTTTATTCTCATGTAGTCAAGGCCAATGCATATTAGTATCATTTCATCCCTTAACAGATAATTAAAAACCTCTTCTATTTCAGGGAATTCAATGGTCAGGCTAGCTCTGTCTGACCAAACTTTACTGTAACTCAGTAACAAACTGCACTCTGTTAGTTAAAGAGTTATTTTCCATGTAATGAAATAAACTTGATACAATTTCTTTTATGAAAGCATAATTTCTTTATTTTTATGTATCAACTCCCAAAAGTGTTTGAAGCAACATTTAAACACCAACAAAACGAGCTCCTTTTTAGAGACAGTAACATCTCTAAGCATATAGTCAATTCCAAGAGCTCATTTTATAACTCTAGGGATGAGAACAATAAAATTGCTGGAATATTAAAATGTTAATCATATAAAGCATTCCTTCACAAATAAAATTACTGTGAATCGCACATTATGACAAAAAGTATCATATAAATGTGTAGTTATTTGATAATCTAATTCCCATAAATTTCATTCTTCAACACAGTAAATATGATAATTTGGCAACTTACCTTCTATGATTTGGCAACTGTTGCCTTGACTGAATAGCTCTGATTAATTCAGAAAAAAACTCTGGTTTTATAATTGGCCGAGCACAAATCAAAGCACATATAGTCTGAAAAAACAGAACATACAAATTTACTGCATGGAAGAAGTTCAGATAGCATATGGTTCAACTGAGATCAGCTTTTTAAAATTTGAGATGTGGAAAATGTCACACAAACAAATACACAATACTTATTTTTGCTTCTGTTTTGCTTCTAACAGCCTAGCTTTCAATTAGTATCTTGACTAAAGTTATGAAAATGTAGAAGGCAACTGCTGAAAAACACTAAGTCTTCAAAACTGTTTTTTTTTGTTTTCTTTCCCTTCAACCTCCTGTTGACATACACATCTTCTGAACTTGAAAAAAGAAGAGTTGACCACCATTTTGTGGAGAATAATCTTGAACAGGTCTAGAATTTAATTGGCATTAGTGAGAAAACTCTCAACATACCTTAACAGTAACTTTTACTGATACCATTACAAGGTGGGTACATTCTTCTGTCCACTCATTCACTACAAGGCCTCCAAGCTGCTGGATGTCTTGATTTAAAGCAGTTTTCTGAGCTACATCTAAACATGAGGAACAGACAACCAGGGGTTCATACTCCACCCTGCAAAGAACAAGTAAAAGAGAATTGCTTAATTCAGCCAATCATTATAATGAACAGAGCTGACTTTAACTATCACATTTGTATCTCAGGGAAATCTGAAGGAAAAAAATAAAAAAACACCTATACTCTAATCTAGATTAAAGTAATATCTTCCTGATTTAGTTTTTCCTGAAGAAACAAAATACTCATTTTAATCCAGAAAAAATTAATGACAATTTGACCCGATGTCTGAAATATTTCTATGGACCTGTGGGTCCTTTACAGACATCACATAGAATTAGTGCTTCAAGAATAGTGCAAGGTCTGGGAATATCAAAGAAATTTGAGTGTGTGCCCCCAAAAGCAAAAGTATGCTCAACAGTAGTCCTTAAAATACATGTCATAGAATGCAATTTCAAGTAACATTTTCCTAACATTGCCATTATCCTTGACCATAAGCCTTTACATATATTTCAGATCTTCCATATCAAATTCCATTATTTCATTTTTAGATTATTTAAATTTCTTTCTACTTTGTAGACTTTCTAGTACAACAGTCTGATGTATCTGGTCTCATGGCATGATGCCTGTATCATGTTTCAGGTATGTTTAGCTAAAATAAATAAAAAAAATTTATTGTAGCAATGAAGGAGAATGTCAAGTTTTTTATAACAATAAATAATACCAGAAGCAGTGACAAAACTGAACAAAATTTTAAGGCACAAGGCCACCTTCTGGTTACTTTAACATAGATTTTAATGGGCATTAGACTTTTTCTATTTATCTGCCACTTCATTTCCAGAACTGCTTACTAAAAATAAACAGGCAGCACTGGCTACCACGTTAAATTTGGAAAAAAATAGCAAGTTGGGTTCACATCCTCCTGCAGTGTCAGCTCTTTTCTCATTACATTATAAACAGCTCAGAAGGGCTGAGACAAACTAAACATTTCTCCCTTCTCATCTGGCATAGGATTTTGTTCTTTGCCTAAAGAGAGCAGGGAAATACTCACTGTACATGACACATCATCTTCTAAAATGCCAGTGCTTTTCTAACTACAGTTTTAACCTCCCAGTGTCAAAATAAATTATATAAAAATACAATGGAAAAACTCTTTCAGAAGCAAGTGTGGAACACAGGCGAAATACTGCTCACCTCCTTTGCTTTCTAAAATTTCATCAATGCTGTATCACTTCCCAAGTTGTATGATGTGCTAAAACACTCTTCTAAATAGCTCGATTTTCTACTTGATATTTTATAATCAAAGCACTTACCTAAACTTGCTCTCAAAAACTCCAAAGTTGATTCTGTCACCAGACTGCAAAGACTTTGAAGTACCATTGAGTTTTGATCCATTAACAAAGGTACCATACTTAGATGTATCTCTTACTGTCAATACAGGTACTGAGAGAGACTGACTCTGAAAACAAACATAAATAAGCCATTACAGTTTATCAGAACAAGATAGCTTTATCAGAAACAAGTTACTATCGCTGTGGGTCAATGCAGTGGATAAAAAAGAAGCAGAGCACAAAACACCATCTTAAATAAAGATTTTGGACAATGAGGCTTGCTGTATGTAATTATTCATCTTCTGCTTTTCACTGTGAAGGAATGAGAGAAAAATATTCGTTTTTAGCTTTAGAACTTCTGTGCTTCTTACACTTAGTCTTTCTGGAGATTACACTTTGTCTTTCCGAAGACCGTGCATGGCAGTCCTTCACTGGCCCAAAGCCTGAGCTAAAGCAATTTAGCAAGGCTCTGAGATTTATTATTTATGTTTTTACGTACCACTCAGTCCTATCCTGGGCATTGGGCTGAATGGTAAGTAAAAACCTAAAGTCACCTGAGGGCACTTTCTCGCACTTCCTCCCATGAGGAATGCTAATCTTCCCCAAATTGCAGGACATGGAGACACCAACATCACTTGAGAAGAGGTTAGACACTGTCAGATTGCCAAAGTGAAATTTCTCACAAGCCAATGAAAACACTGATAGCTTGTTTTTATGAAATTGTGTCATGCAGTTAAATGCTATTTAGAATGGATAAGGTTGGAAGGGACCACTGGAGGTGATCTAATCCAATCTACCTATTGAAGCACGTTTCCTAACAGCACATTGGAGACTCATTGTCTCCATGCTCCTTTGGAGTATCTTTAGAGATAGAGACTCCACATCCTCTCTGGGCAATCTGTTCCAGTGCTGAGTGTTGTGTTTTGACACTGGCCAAATACCAGGCACTACGTGAGACTGTGGGGTCCCTCCCACAGGAGACAGCTCTCTGTGAACTTCTCCAGCAGGGCTCCAACCTCATGAGCAGCAGTCCTCCCAAAACTGCTGCAATGTGCATTCCCTTGTAGTGGGTTGACCCTGAATTGACAGACAGTTGTCTGGTCAAATCGCACTTCTCTCAATGTTACCTATAAAAACCCCGTGGAAGGCGGAAGTTTGGGGGCTTTTTTCCGATCCAGGGGTGGTGGCCAGGAGAATGGGGGCCCAGAGCCCCAGGCCCAGCTAGGTCAGGCAGCCCTGCTTCTGCCCCTGCCACCGCCACCCTCCTTCCCAAGCCACAGCACGGACCCTGGGACGCTGGGAGGGGCGGCTCTCGGCTCTCTCCGGCGCGGTCTCTCTGGGATCGGTTCTATTCTACATGGGACCAGCAGGAGACTGGCAGAGGAGTCTGCAGCCTGTGGCCTGCAGCTGCCCAGCACACACTCCACATCAAACTGAAGAAGACAGTTCTGTAACCAGTGGCAGAGCGGGAGAGTAACATTTCCCACCCTGGTGATTCCAGAGCCAGAGAGAAAGAGACAACCTTGTCATGTGAGACGAAGCCAAGATGGCCACAGGACTAAAAAGGGCTGTGCCACGTCCTTGCACGCAGCTTAAAAGACTTCTTGCCTTGCCGTGGTATGAATATTGGAATATCCCAGACTGTTTGTCTCTTTAATCCATTTAAAGTGCATGGGGGGATGAACAATTTGCTATGTGGCTTGTAAAGGTTGTGAAGAAATGCCCATGCCAGGCTATATCTGAAAGCAATAGAGGCTTTTAAAACCTGGTGGCAAAGAAAAGCCTTGGTATTCAAGCCACAATTACTCATACTTGAAAGAGTAATAACCCCATGTGCTGGCCCATGCTCTACAGTTGAAGGAACTGTGAAAGGGTTTATGGAAATAAGAGATTTTGTATTACTGCAGACTGTTTTTGCTGCAGATGGTGGCAGTTTGGAGAACCACATGAATCAGGAAGAAAACCCTTTTCTTTTCCCTTTTCAAGAACTGTAACATGGATTGAGGAAGAGGAGAAGGAGAGGGAAGGAGAAGAAGAGTTCTAAATGTCTTGTTCTGATCGTTTTTTTTCTTTCCTTTTCTCTTAGGTCTGTTAATAAATTTCATTATATTCTTCAGGTTTTGTGCCTGCTTGCTGTCTCTTAATTGTTATCTCACAGAAAAGAAATCAGGGAACAATGCATAATTTGACCTTAAAACCACTACATCTCTCCATGGGCAAACAGTCCTCCAAAAACTGCTGTGCCATGGGTCTCTCTTTCCATGGGGTGCAGTCCTCCAAGGCCAGGCTGCTCCAGCCTGGGAGCAGGGCCCTCTCCCTTCACCGAGTCTCCCACTGGATCACAGCCTCCTCCAGGCATCCACCCGCTCTGGTATGGACACCTCCCCCATGGGCTGCGGGTGGATCTCTGCATCCCACATGGACCCAGGGGCTGCAGGGTCACAGCTGCTTCACCACAGTCATCACCACGGCCTACAGAAGAATCTCGGCTCTGACACCTTCTCTCCCTCCTTCTTCACTGATTTGGTGTTGCCATGTTGTTTCCCTCACATGTTCTCACCTCCTCCTCTTCCCTGGCTAGAAAAACTGTGCCCCCTTTGTTTTGATTTTCTTCTTAAATATGCTATCATAGAGGCATTACCAACCTCTCTCATTGGCCCAGTTTTGGCCAGCAGCATGTCCATCTTCAGAGCCATCAGGGATTGGCTCTGTCAGACATGGTGGCAGCTTCTAGCAGCTTCTCACAGAAGCCACCTCTGTGGCCCCACCGCTACCAACAACTAGGCCATGCAAAACCAAAACAGTGAGTCACCCTCACAGTTAAGTTCTTACTCATGTTCAGGTAGAACTTTCTGTGTTCCAGTTTCTGTCATTGCCTCTTGTCCTATTGCTTGGCACCACTGAGAAGAGCCTGGCTCCATCCTCTTGACACCCTCCCTTCAGATACTGATAGACATTGATGAGATCCTCTCTCAGTTGTCTCTTCTCAAGGCCAAGCAGGCCCAGATTCCTCAGCCTTTCCTCACAACTGAGGTGCTCCAGTCCCCTCATCATTTTCATAAACCTCCACTGGACTCACTCAATATTCGCAGTATTAAAAGAACAAATACATTTTATTTATTTTATTTTACACACTATATAAGGTTACATAAATGAAATTTCTGCCAACTGGCTTCAAAACATCCATAAATGTCACAACAGTAAATTGCTGATTGCTAATTCTCTTTGGTATATTTTTCTTTTCCATGCCCTAAGCAAATACAGAATTAAGGATGTGAAATGAAACAGAAACTGAGTCTGAAGTAAAACAACTGAAGCACTTCCCAGAACCTAAAATTCATCTATGTAATAAAACTTAATAGCATAATTTTCCTGCTATGATTATTTTAATACAAGTGCCTAGTAAATCTTCACTCTGGGATAAAAGAAAGCTTGGACCACTACAATAATGCCACTAAATTCCCCAACAAAAGTGAACAAACCTAAAGAAAAAAAAGAAACTTCAAGATTAAAAAAACCCCACAGACTATCAATGGTTCTACTCCAAGCATAAAACTGGTAAGAGAAAAATCAGAGTATGCATGCTCACGGCAGCCTGAATTATCCCCACAGTGTACTGATAATGCAGTGAAAAGGTGGCTACTCACAGTGCTTGTTTCAGGCTGACTTACAGTCAGAACTGCATGACTTCGACTGATAGACTGATCATCCTGAATTAAAATGGTGCAGTTTTTGCGTCCAACAACATATTCTACACCACTTAAAAGCCGATATGGCTCTCCTGGAAATAAACAAGAAACAGAAAAACATCAATTACAAAACCCACCAAAATACCTGAAGCACGCAGGAGATAGGCTGAGAAGTTTGTAGTACATGAGTCTTAGCTCTGCCATGCATCATTTATGCTCACAGCATGGTGCTAATAATGCCAAGGTTGTGGGTTTTATTCCCATGTGTGCCATCCACTTAAGAGTGGGACTAGGTGATCCTCGTGGGTCCCTTCCAACTCAGAATACTCTGTGACTGAATTCTATGATGCTGATTAGGCTGATTAAAATTATTCATTTAGCTTATAGATAAAACCACTTTCTCTCTTGCTCCCTTGCTCAGTCCATTATAAAAGGATACATTTTACGATAAGTAAAGCAATTTCAAAAGTGGCATCGTGCTTTTTTCAAGGACAATATATTTTTACCAATACTTTCTTGAAGATTAAGTGCAACATTTAGAAGAAAAAAAAAAACATCACAGTGTAAGACAGGTTTTCTAAAATACCTTTGCAAGGGTACATAATTTTTTTGTGGTTATATTATTTATTCACATAACAGATTAAGAGGTTCAGAGGAAAATGTCCTCCTAATGAATGTAAGGAAATGTGCATGTAAATCAAATTGATATAAGTATCAATTTGTATAAGTTCAGCTTCTGACCAATGTTAATACTTTAGCTTATGGTTTGTACTTGCCACCTGGACTCCATGGTAGCTTCCCAGCAAACGGTTTGACTCCCTCCCAAAGGTGTACTACCACTGGTCAACAGAACCAAATGTACTTCTTGATGAAAATGAGTATGTACAAATAAATTCCAGTTATCAACCCTGGGCAGATAACTTTCCAAATATGAATTGAGCAGAAATTATTATTCTGAATAGAATGACGAGTGTTTTGATTCATTCAAGTGCCCCCCGGGCAGTAAGAGTTAAGTCAGTTCATTTCAAAACAGGATTAGGTGCTGTTGCCACCAGGAAATAAATCAAGCATCCAAAATTTCCTCCCAGTGAACCAAGAAATACAGAGTGGACGCAGTTGTCTTGTGTCCTTATAAACACTAAGGAAAAAATGTATTATATGATACCTATTACTAAAGCTCATATGGACAAGGAAACTTGAAGAAAAGTATAGGGGCAACTTAGTTTCAAAACTCTGCATCCAAGAAACACCATGACGTTCAACACTTAGTCTTTGAAACATCAATACACTAGCTAAACATGGTTTCTCAGGTTCACTGCTGCCTCAGAGTTCAACTCTCCAGGTATTTCAAGGCAGGACTCTGTAACCCACACCGCCCTAAGATATCCCACACAGGTTCGAAAAGAAGCCCAACTAGATTAACAGGCGCTGTGGTCTGCAGTACTCCAGGGAAATAGGGAGGCTTCGCCGTGGACGAACACCCAGAGCAACGAGGACTTAAATCACCGCCGGCCCGAGGCAGCAGGGACACGCTAGCCCGGCTGCAGCCAGCCCTGCGGAACACGCCGGCGGCACACCCGGGGAACCGCGCAGGCGCCGCTCGGGGCGGGGAGGGCCCGCGGTGCCCGGGCCTAACCGGCCGGAGCGGCGGCGGCATCTGGCGCTCCCTCACCTGTTCCCGAGGCGGGTACTAGCTTCCACATCCTGGAGCTCCGCCCGGCACCCCCCGGCGAGCCGGGACGAGGCCAGGCCAGGGAGAGAAAACCCCAAGAGCCGACGCCGCCGCGATTCCGCACGCCGGGCCGGGATAAGGGAAGGGACGCGGCTGAAAGCGCCGCCTGCTGCCCTCGCTCGGCTCTGCAGTGGAGCAGCGGCGCGCGTGCGCGGGCGGGGCCGGGGCGGGGGCG